>OZ025219.1:6738887-7216387 GCA_964019055.1 Anthopleura xanthogrammica | reverse complement strand
GAATCCTCAGGTTTTGGTCAACGTCATCATAAACACTAAAAGCCAAGGTCCTTGGGTCGAACATTATATTAGAAATATCGGTCGAGTGATCAGAGAAACGCGCGATGAAATGGTTAAGGTTATACTCGTCGATTATGGAAACAATGGGCTTGTCCCCGAAGAGGAATTCAGAAGGTAAGTTAATGATGATGTTAAGAAACTTCAACAAGAAATATTTGGTGTTTCTTCTACGTCTTTACTTAGAATTTTCTTTCTCCAAGTTTTGGACCCTTTGGTCCCTGCATATCATCAGGAAATATATGTTTAGTAAGATGTCTTAGTTATGTGCTTAAATATGAAAATGAATAAATAAATAAAACGTATCCAACGTCAAAGCGCGCGGGACAAAATAAGGATGAATAATTAAAAGAAACTAAGCTCGTTCTATCACAACATCAATTATAAGAATTAATGATAAATACAGCTGTTTGCATTTTTCCTCGAGTTTATAACGTGGTGGAAGACTACGGTGCCTTTGATTTTGTTATTAACTTTTAAAAATTGCTAATAAAGCCCCACTGCCTGGCTTTATTTGCCCAGCTTTGTAAATGCAATGTATGACTGCCAAAATTGACAGTACAACGTGGCCAATTACAGTAGTTTTACTGGGCCCGTGAAAAGTAATTTATGCCGCTAAAGGCGCGATTTTACGGAGCATTTTTTTCTGCAACTTGTCTCGCAACGGCGTTGCGACACAACTAGCAAGAGGGGTTTACACGGTGCAACGGAGATGCAATCGTCGCCAAAAAAGTAGAAACGAATTCTACTTTCACAATGTTTGCTGCAACGTACTTGTCACGCAACATTTTTCAACTTGCACTTTAGGTTACACGCCGCAATGCTACATGCAAATCGTGTCGCAACGCCGTTACGTTGTGAGACAAGCTGCAGAGAAAATTGATCCGACTTACAACCTTTTCACTTGCAAGTAATATCACTCTAATTCATTAATTGATCAAAGTCATCACATATTCCCCAACCTTGTTTACATTGACGTTCACATAGGAATGGTGTGACAAATTTCGAAGTCATCAAACAAAAGGGAAAATTTCACAAAACATTTTCCATCGAACTTGCCGTGCAAAGCATCGAGGATCCCAACAGCATTGTCTTTCTCACAGACCTTCATTTACATATGCCGAAAGACATCTTTGATAGTGTCAGAAAAGTAAGTGCTCATTGAAATTTCGTATTTCAGACTGCCCTTGGTAACTGTTGCTATGTGCCACGCGTTGAAGAATTTAGAGAAATTCTGTTTAAAAATCCTGGTTCCGCCTCAGTCTGCACTACGTACTAATATCAATCACTTCCTCTGCCACTATTACTAGAGTGATTCTAATAACCGTGAAATACACTTTAGTCTGTTACACTCCACTTCATTCTGATTTTTTTGTTTTCTGTTGTGTTTTTTTTGTTGACTATTACACTTTAATAAGTACACTTTGTTTCACGGGTTAATGAGAACAACTCTACTACCGCCAACCATTGCCACTATTACCACTGTCACTATTACCACTGTCACTATTACCATTGCCACTATTACCACTGTCACTATTACCACTGTCACTATTACCACTGTCACTATTACCACTGTCACTATTACCATTGCTACTATTACCACTGTCACTATTATTACTACTCCAGCTGAAATGAAATAGTAACGTAGAAATGATGTCACTGCAAAACTGCATGAAAATGTCATGAATCCTGAGAAAATTGACTTATATAAAAGTTATATCTGATATAAATCTAGATTTTCAGGAAAAGTTTTTGATATTTTGTATTCTTTTTTATGATATTCATCATTGACTTGGGGAAGAAAAAAATGCCCGTTTCCCGAGTCGCCGAGCCGCTAAGGATGACATCTCAGATTTGTAAATTTTCTCGATTCTGATTGGCTAACATTTTTTCTCAGATCAGCTGACTACCACTATTACACCACCTATCACTACTACTACCCATCACTTACTCCCCTCCACATGTGTGCACAAACCCACAAATATATATGTGCAGACATTTCCTGATGTCTGTAAGACTGTAAGACATAATAATTTATGATCATCATTATTTTTAAAGCACACGATACAGGGCAAGATGTGTTACACTCCAGTTGTTTTCCGTTTAAAACACTGCTCAAGACCAGAAACAGAACAAACTCCCGTCATGGGTTTTTGGGATAGCTATGCCTTTGGAGTTTTCAGTAAGTACATCGAGAGCATATAACTTATAACTGCAAAATATCGTACGGTATAGCCATGACATTAGGGACCTTAAGCAACTCGAAATCTAGAACGGGAACGTCAGTATCTGAACAAGAAAAGACGATATCGTTCTCGCCAGAATGCAATATTCAGCAATTGCACGTCGTTCGCGTCTTGAGATCAAGAAGTAACACCTATTTCCAGATCTTCCTCTATCATTAAATTCAGTTCTGAAACCTCGGGTCTCACGTCCCCGTCCTAGATTTCGAGTTGCTTAAGGTCCCTATTTACTTTGACGTGAGGTAATGGAAACGATGTCGTGATAGTAATTAAACGTTCTGATTGGTTATTAAAGTATTATTTAAGGTGGCTGACTACTTTTGAACGTTCAATTTGAGCCCACGATGTGCGCGCGCACAAAAAAGCCGCTCAAAACCGCATAATAACCTTCAAAAAAAAAAAAATTGTGCAAAGCTTGGTTTCCCATACTCCGTTTCGGTCCAGTCACGTAGTCGCGGAGCCGGTCAGCGGCAGCGTTTTTTCAAATGACTGTATGGCGCAAACTTAAGGCCTTCACCGCTGTTGTTTGTTCAAATCTACAGGTACCTACAAGACTGATTGGAATTATTTTGGTGGGTTAAATGTTACAGCCTTCCAAAACAATTGGGGCGGAGAGGATTGGGAAATGGTTGACAGGATTCTAAGGAAAGAACTCGAGATTGAGCGCCTTAGATTGCCGCACTTTTATCACTTTTTTCATGATAAAACTCAAATGTGGGAAAACGCGGTGTAAGGACGTCTAAGTTACTGCATGCATGTGCATTTTATACCGTGCGGGTGTCGTAGTTAGTATACTGCATGAATATCATGTTATATTATTTCTGTGCCGACATCGTGTACTGCATGAACGAGGCATTATGATATTAACGATATGGAACACATGAATTCATAAGGCGATCGACACCGCTGCAGAACGTCTGCGCATGCGCGAGTTTCGATATCTCCGAATTCACAGAGTAAAGTCTCCCTTGGCAAGCCCTTCCTGTTCTTGTTTTTTCAGCCCTCATGCATATACTAGTTTTGTTTGAACCATCTACTACCACTACCACTCGTAAAAACAACATCAAGAAAATAGCGATAGCAGTACTCGACGGCTGCACGCGACCCACTTTAAACTTCATTTTCACCTTTGGTGCAAACGTAAAACTATGTGGTGCAAAAAGTATGTTATTTTATATATGACACTGTAGCTACTCTGAAAATTTCTCGCTCGGCTTTGCTTTATTCGCTTCGGCTTTTTGAATTTCGCGCCATGGTAGCAAGGTTTGTTCACAAAACAAATAATTTTTAGCGCATGCGCATTGCGTTCTGCAGCGGTGTCAAGGCGATCTGGAATCGAATAAATCTATATACATTCGTGTCGTCACACACTTCACACTAGCTATTTCATAACTATCTTATATGTAACAAATTTTTACTTTTCTAACATAAATTTAGAATATATTTTATCTCATTAAGAAAAACTACAAACTCTTCTAAATCTTTTAAACCCTTCTACAGAACTCATTGTGTCTAGACTTCATTAATATAAACGCTTCTGTCGTCTTCCAGTTTCACTTTTTAGCGTTTATTCAATTAACGATATGTTGGTTTAGTTTACGTATAGGTCAAATTCTGAACGAAGTTGTAAGTATAGTCATTAGTACATGGGCCTAATTGGAAAAAAGTGTAAACTTTATTAATGACCCAATTGCTTACTATCTATCTGACTATTTGTACAACATGAAACCAGAAAACAAGATACACATACAACCTTCAACATTCTCCAAGCCGGTCAAAACGGAGATACTACCGGAAGTGACGTCTATTGATAGTAAGCAATAAAGACATTATTATATATATTATATTATTATTACTTTACCACACTGAGGTGGATGCAAAGCCTTACGGGTCAAGGTCCCAATTCCAAGGCAACCGATAGATCGAATTAGAATTTGGAAGTAGATTTTTGTGGAGGGAGGAAAACCGGAGAACCCGGAGAAAAATCTTCCAAGGACAGGAGAAAACCAACAAACAACTCTACTCACATACAACACCGAGCCCGGCGGCAGGGCTCGAACTAGGGTCGCATTAGTGAGAGGCCAGCTCTCTTACTGCTACGCCAACTGTGCTCCCCACTCTTGTAACTGAACAAACTCGCATACAAATAATTTTAAATCCATCGCAAAGACAAATATTTATTCAGTAAATGTTGTAAACATTTCAGGGACTAAGCTGGGTTTTTTTTTCTTTGACGGTGACTAGATTTTTGAAATCTGTGATAATTTTTTCTTCTCTTGAGCCGCCATTTTGATTCTCGAGGCTGATCTTGAGTCGCAAGAGTCAGAAAAATAAAAAAGGCTTTTTCACCTTTATTTTTCTTTTTGTCGCTTGCAATTGGACTCACGCCTTTACACTTCATGAATTGAAATGTCCTAGGTATTTGCGTATTAGTGAAGCCTTTCTGTTGCAATCTTACAACTCAAGGTCAGCCGATTCAAAATGGCGGCTACCCGCGGGATCCGCGAAAAGAAGCATTGCATTTGAATATAATTCTTAGAACAATAATATTATTTTAGATTAATAATAGTAATAATAATAATCTCTTTATTTAAAGAGGGTGACGCGAAATAGTTAAAAACTAATAAACTAGTGGCCCTCTAAAAAGGACCTTTTAAGCATTTTCTGCATTTTGTTGCCTAGGTAACCGGAGCACTCAATTTGTTTACTGAGACCTGTTCTATTATTCTTACATATTTTTTTACACCATTTAATGTACCTTAATGAAGCAACCGTGTTAATTTACTCCGTAGGCCGCTATTAACCTTCATTGTTTTATTTTATCGAACTCTGAAACAACCTCTGGGCTGATCTAAGTCAGGGCATGGCTAACTCACAGATCGAACCCTGAAACAACCTCTGGGCTGATCTAAGTCAGAGCACGGCTACTGAACACACAGATCGAACCCTGAAACAAACTCTGGGCTGATCTAACTTAGGCGATGGCTAACACACAGATCAAACCCTGAAACAACCTCTGGGCTGATCTAAGTCAGGCCATGGCTAACACACAGATCGAACCCTGAAACAAACTCTGGGCTGATCTAAGTCAGGGCACGACTAACTCACAGATTGAATCCTGAAACAACCTCTGGGCTGATCTAAATCAAGGCATGGCTAACTCACAGATTGAACCCTGAAACAACCTCTGGGCTGATCTAAGTCAGGGCATGGCTAACTCACAGATCGAACCCTGAAATAACCTCTGGGTTGATCAAAGTCAGGGCATGACTTACTCACACTCATATTGAACCCTGAAACAACCTCTGGGCTGATCAAAGTCAGGGCATGACTTACTCACACTCATATTGAACCCTGAAACAACCTCTATAAGTACAACCACTACACTAGCTAAAAGCACCAATCACGTTGGCAACGAACCCGGACCATGGAATAAAGCAACCGTGGGGATCCCCGGTCCGCGATATTTGTTGTAATAGAGAGTTTAAGAATCCCGTTTACGGCAAACGTGAAACGTCAGTTGACCAGTGAAAAGTTATTTGAAATTAGTAAAAAGGAATCACCAAAATCTCCAAGTCGTAGATAAACAAAAGAATATTTCTTTTTGTTAAGAAAGTTTGCAAAAGGTAAAGTGAAATACAGGAAAACGAAGAAAACTTGGTCACGTTTGCCGTTTGCGGGAGAAAAAAAAACACGAATCTTAAACTTTCTAATGTAGTGGTTAACACATCGGGCTATAGCTCGAATACCGAAGACGTGGTATCAAGTCCCACCAAGGGCATGCATATATTTTTCTCTTAATAAGTGCGTAGTGAACAAACTAAGCATCTAAAAATACAAGAAGTAATTTTAAAAGAGGATATGTTCCAGGGTTCGCCGCCGGATAAAATATTAAAATAGGAATCAACATAGTCGAATTAAGATAGTCTGCCATCTTAGCAAGAGTTTATTTGAGGGGCTTACAAACCCTAAGGCGCCGTCTGTTTAGGATTTTCTTATAGCCGGGTGGACATCGGGACATACATACCGTCCCATCCTTATTTGTTAACCTTGCAAAACCTTTGGTGCATTTCAAGCAGTGATGCAGACTGATGCACTTCTGACATCCACGTGGACATTCTGTAGAAAAGAGATACAATAAGCAGTTGTTGGACGAGGTTGAGCAAAATCACTGATATTGTGAATTGTTAGTGGCGAGCAAACAATTATTTGCCGATGCCGAAAATCACTATATTTTGTGATAACCGATAATTATTTTTTTGTGTTTTGGCTGTTTTTGTTCCCTATCAAACATGCCAAGTCATTTTCTGACAGGTCGGGAAAGCAAGCAAATGTAACGTTACTGCGCATGAGCAGACCATTATTTGCAGCAAAACGGCTTTACACCGTAATGCGCATGAGCAGACCATTATTTGTAGGCAGTTATTTGCAGTTCTCTCGGCCAATCAAAAATACGGAAAAAATAATTCGAACGATAAAAGCTGTTATTTTTATTTTTTTATTTTTATTTTATTAGCTTCGCCAAATAACTAATTATGTACAACAACAAAACACAACAAAAACAATGTAAGGCAGGGTAACCGCAACAGCCGTGGTAGGCCAATTACTGCGGGCCCGTACTATCACTAAAAAACATATACTGAAACTATAAAATCAGTAGCAGCAGGTTAAGGGCAGTGTAAGGCTACGCGAGGTATTGCACTTCGGACAAACAGTTTTAAAGGTTCTAGGATTTTCAGGGTCGTAAATAGCTTGCAATGATTTGAAATAGTAGTTAAACATTAGAGCTTTGAATGATCTTAAATTTACCATATTAAGGTTCAGTTCTTCAGCGAGAGTGTTCCAGATTCTAATTGTTCTTACAGTAAAGGAATGTTGATAAGTAGAAGATTTACACTTTGGTGGTACATACTTAATGATATTGGAGTTACTGCTAGACCTGGTTTGTCTAGTAGGACAGTAAATGCGAGGTAAGATGGACTGGTTAACTGTTACCAGGCCATTAACTACTTTGAAGAAAAAAACCATATCTAAGAACTCGTGCCAGTAGCAAATTGGTAAAAGATTAAGAGACTGTAATCTAGAGGAGTAGCTGACAGAACACTGAAACGGTAGCTTAAGTATGTATTTAGTTGCGCGCCTTTGCGTACGTTCCAGCCGAGAGATAAGAGCGCTGTTTACTTGTGGTTTTTTTCTGCCCTTGCGTAGCACTCGAGACCATACAGTTGACAGAGGGAACAGCAGATTTGTAATTAACAACGAGTCGGGCCATACCAATGTACAACATTTGTGTATGTCGAAAGCATGTACAACTATAATTGTTCAACAACAATGAAATACAAGCATGTTTTGTTCAAATTTTAAAGATGTTCAAATTCCAGTGCACGAAGTCGAAAAAAATGGTAAAGCAAAAAGGTCTAATTTGATGTCTACCTTTCAGTTCAACACGATTCATTGGCGAGTCGCAATGTAATTGTACGTATTGAGTTGTGGTACAACAACCGCGAAAGAAAGGAGTCAGATATTTAAAAAAAAAACCTTACTTACTCAAGCATAATTTTCGCACTGTTCCAACAGTGTAGTGTCCTTTTGGGCATCGCTTACGGCATAGCCTTCTCGTAACACGATATAGGCCTGGCTTGCATATGCTACAAAACTCATCTTCACATCCACCTGCGTGCATGTCAGAAGGGAAACACAGTCAACATTGAATGTACATTAGTCATGGCTTCGATCTTCGAACAGATTGAAAGTCATAATTTTCTGAGTTACATACATGGATTTACAAGGGAAGCATGCACGGGTGAAGTGCGATGCTAATGCTCTTGCTCTCACCGCTGTGGTTACGGGTTTGATCCACAAACTTACAATGATATGTGAGTAGAGTGTTGTTGTTTGTTGGTTCTCTCCTGTGCTTCGAGCGTTTTTTTGCTCCTTCCGTAAAATTTAACATTTTTTTTTTTTTTTAATTTAAAAAATTAAAAATAAATAAAATTTAGTTAAAACTTCAAAATTCCAGGGCCACATGTTAACTTTTTAGCTACTGAATGTTATGTGCTATATACCATTTATTAATAAAAATACTGACTTACGTCCTTTCAAAGGGATGCACCTTTTCCTCATCTTTCTAAATCCCCTCGGACAAGCTGAAACACACTCGGTCTCAGCGAACAACGACATCTTGATTTTCAAGTAGCTCTTCGAGCAGCTTTTACAACTGACGTTATTTGGACAGTACTTGCAGTTTGAAATAGCTCGACATACTAAGGATGGAAGACAACGTACTGTTAACATCACTTTCAGTTTTTAACTACTTTTGCTTCATCGTAAGATTTTAAGATTTAACACTGTTATACACTAGAACCGTTTTCGTATGACTGGGAAACGACTAAAGCAAATTCGTAGCCTAACTGTAGCCGGACTGTCGCCGGCGATGGATGTTGCGAGCCATGTCACACGACGCAAATTGTTGCACGCAATGTTGCTGAAGTAGAAAACGGTCCTACTTTAGCAAAATTGCCTTCAATATTTCGCACAATGTTGCAGCGTGTGTCTACGCCTTTACCGCTTAACTACGTGTTTTGATTGGATGATCCGCATGAAAACAACGAGAAGCCATTTCAATGTTACGGCATGTCGTGGCGCGTACTTACGTACTGTAAGTCAGTACCGTATGTTTCCTACTCACACGATAACCATTTTTATGGGAAGCTATTTTAAAGTCTATTGACACAAATCCACCTATAGGATACCATATAAGGGAATTTAATATAGAGGAAAAAAAGGCGCGCACGAAAAAAATATTCTAGAACATTTTTTTACGAATTTTTTTGCTCGTTCGTATTATAGAGGACATTTTATTGACCTTCAATTAAAAAAATTAAGGTCGATTTTTTTCCGATTTTATTTTCACCTTTCACTTTTATCTAAATTGTGCTCCCTGTGGGAATGGCCGCCATGTTACCAAGAAGTTGAAAATGCATGAGATACAAGAAAAGCCCAAAGAAAAACAGACTATCGTTGAATGCAATCACTTAGTGAGCTTATAACATTACTTGGACTCCAAAAAATCTTTAGCTCACAAATTTTTTCTCACGATTTTCAAACTCGATGCCAGATGTCTGCTGACATGAACTCTTCACAGTCATTTGCAAGTCTATTAGATTATAATTACTTTAAGAAAATTCACATGCGTCTAAATACAAGCTAAATATCTCTGCATTAGTCTTGTGCTATAGCCTACAACAGACAGAATCCAAAAAAAACCCAATGAAATGAGGGCTATATTAAATATTTTAAGAAAACCTTTCTTAACACAAAGTCTTAAAAAAAATTGACAGTTGAAATATCTAAAGCAGCCTTAGCGGAAGTCGACCAAGTCGAATAGACCTTTTTAGCGCGTTCGTAATGATTTACTATTTCAGATCACGTGTCATTCCCTAGAGTATCATTTCTTTGTTTAACGGTTGCGCATGAGAAGACATATATGGATACAACTCAAGCAAAGAATTTTATTCCCAAAAGAATGACACGTGGTCTGAAATGGGAAAACATTTTTGCTAATATATTTCCCTGTAAGCTAAAAAAAGGTCTATGACAAACCGAAGCAAAAAACAAAACGTATAAATATGAAACTAAACGCGCAACAGGAAAAATATTATGTACTTATTGACTGAGTGGGAGGTCCGAACGGGAAAATATTTGGCTCGAGGTCCTGAAGTACGGAACGAGCGCAGCGAGTTCCGTGCCAAGGACCGAGAGCCAAATATTTTCCCGTTCGGACCGACCCTAACTCAGTCAATAAGCATTTTATCATATGACCACATATAAAAAATCGATTTCAAAGCGTTTTTAATAAATGCGAATCAAAATGCGTAGTTTTTACATGATTGACGGCAGCGAGTCCGAACGGCGAGTCCGAACGGGAAGTTATTACACTTTTCGGAAAAGCGTACTTTTTTTGCTGACGACATTTTCCCCAAAGGTTTTTTTTAGAATCACGCGTACAGTGAAATACGGTCATATGATAATGTCATTTATCGATAACTTTATGTTCTACGATACAAGATTTTTTGATATAATACTGATATTTTTCACGCAGTGATTACCGACCTTTTTTTTGCTCCTGTTTTTGACAATATTGTCCAAAATACTCGGATTTGACCTCAGCATACTTGGATGGACATTTTACCACACAGTCCATTGTAAGGTTTGACCTGCATTAATGGAATAACTTGTTAAATGGTTGCAGATAGTTAATAGGGGAAATAACATTGTAATTAGTTAATAACCGTGTAATCTCAATTATTAATGTTGAGATATTTAATGGTATGTAACGTTAACAGCCAGATGTAATTGTAGCCCCAATTTGGCTTGGAAAAATTTTTTTAAAAAACCACACATCCGGTATGAAAAGTATTATAAGGACCACAACAACCTCCTTGGGTTTTCATTGTAGCAAATTTGTTCAGATTCCCCGATGGATCGTTTTCACTCACGTTCAAGACAGCCATATTGGTGTACCAAAGAACAGGTTTTTTTAAATAAAAATAGAGTTCAATTTTCGGAGGATAGAGAACGTATTATTTTGGTACACCTGCAATATGGCCGCTTTGATGTCACGTGAAAACTTAATGATATAATTCGTTAATGTAAACCGTAAAAACAATGGAAAGAAGAGAGAGAGAGAAGGAGATAGGAAAAAAGAAGGAAGGAAGGAATGAACGAAAAGAGGGGACAAACAAACAAAGAAACAAAGACAGAAAGAAAAAAAGAGAAACGGAAGGAAATAATCGTGATGAGAACAATGGGAAATTACTATAGACTTGAAGAAAATACGCACTTATTAAAAAATGTCAAGTATCCTTTCTTGCACTTTCTGCACCACATTTTATCCAGACAAAGATCACAGTTTGGAACTCTTGTTCGGCACTCTGGATTAAAAAGGAAAAAATATTCTTTTTTTCTAAAGTAACAGTGATTAGAAGTTTTCTGGTTATGAATGATGCGCAGTTTTTATTCTCTGGTTGCACTGAAAATTTCCAAAAGTAAAGGATATGGGGAAGCACGGGTGGCGATGCGGTGAGAGCATTCGCCTCTCAAAGCAATCCGGGTTCGAGTCACGGCGGACTCAGTGTCGTATGTGAGTAGAGTTGTTTGTTGGTTCTCTCCTGTGCTTCGAGGGTTTTTCTCCGGGTTCTCCTCGGTTTTCCTCCCTCCACAAAAATCAACTTCTAAATTCTAATTCAATCTAGAAAGGTCTAGATAAAATTCATTTTTCTGTGTTACTTTATCAGTAAATTCAGCAAATTGTGAAGTTTATGCCAGCCATGTTTGAGGACTCCGTAAAAGAGAACACTTTACAACCAAGGACTTTCTTTCTTTAAAAAAAGTACTTTGATCTTGTTATCAATTATAATTTTAATAAATTATTATTTAAATAAATATTATTATTATTATCTTTGCAGGTATATATTTTTTCAGTTAGAATTATCATATTAGACTTAACTAATATTTCACATAGAATTATTAAATCTGCACATGCAGGGATTTTAATTAAACTTAAAAACAGCACTTCTTACTATAGCAAATCAAATCAAATCAAATTTCTGCAGTCGAATTTTCAGCTACAGTTCAACTTTCTTTGCCCCGAAAGCACTCTAATGAATCCGTTGATTGAGAAAAATTTGGTGTACTTTGGGTCTTAATTTTGTTTTATCCAAAATGCTTCTACTCACGATCAACTGACCCCCCAAGACTTCCGATTAGTGTATATTGCCCTACATATACGTACCCCTAGGGTTTCCTATTTCCTCCCCCAAGGAGGTAGAAATACTATAGCTATAACAGCCCGTGTGTCCTCACCTGTACCACGTAGCTTACACTCCTGTGTTCCGTCAATCCGTACTGTACGACGAGACCACCGAGGGCATCTTCGCACACATTTGGCATTTTCTCTCACCGATGTACGCAGTAAATAAAAGCCGGTGGCACATTTATTGCAGCTATTGATACGTCTGGGGTGACAAGTTGAGCAATGTGGGACCATGCAGACTGAGGAGAGAGAAGATTAAAAATAAATTGACATATAAAATTAAGCGTGTGGCCATACTTACAAGTATGCATCAGGAAACTAGGATGACCTATTGAGTGACACTGCTGTCTTGGAGTTTATTTGAAATCAGGGAAACTAACTCATGCTAAGATGCTGCCCTTTTCTCCACTCATATCCAAAATTACAGAATATTTTGGTTTAGCTTATATACCTTTCTTGTTAAAGACGCACATACGACCGGCTCCTTTAGTTTTAATCTTGTACCCTCTCGGACAGAACTTGGTACATCTCACGCTCTTCGAGGGAGGATAGTGTGGGTATTCCATGAACATATAACCATCTTGACACTTCACACAACGGTCGAAATCTAGGCACTTGTCGCAGTATGGAATGAGACCACAACCTAGAGCAGTGATGAAACAAAGCAAGCTGTTCATACACGCAATATATTCTGATGCGAGGAAAGCAAAGCATTTAAAAAAAATATTTTTGGTGCATTATGAAAGGAAGAGAATCTTACACTTAATGTGATGGCTTGCAACAAAGAAACTGTCTGTCAAAAGAGGTTAAATTGTACCATGCGAGCTGAGTCTCCTCTTAACCCTACCAACCCCCCAAAGGAAAGAAAAAGAAAGAATAAAGAAGGAAAGAAAAAAAGAAAGAAAGAAAGGAAAAGAAAAGAAGAAGTAAAAAGGAGGCAATGTTTGCAGGGAAAAGAGGTTGAAAATTGGCGTTCAAATTTTTGTTTGGAACTTCCGAAATTTCCATAGCTGCTACTCAATGATGCAGGGAAGAGCTGCATCTTTTGGAATATTATTCTAAATACTCCCGTTTCGAGTTCTCTTTTACGCTGTGTTAGCCTCAATTGTGCGTAAATTATGCAGAAATTTAGATAAAACTCGTGAAATTTCAAAGTAGTTTTATTGTCTTCTTTACACACAGATCTCTTGAATTTCCTCGGGCTGTTACTGAATAAAAGAATATATTACACGGTTTTGAGGCTAACACAGCGTAAAAGAGAACTCGAAACGGGGAGTATTACGTATACGTAGAAAGCGCAGTGATAGAAAAGGCACCATCACATTGCCAGTCTAAGACGTCGACGCCTCCTTAGAAACTGAAACATTATCGGATATAAGACAAGGAAAAACTATTACTTTAAGGATTGTCTTTTTTAAACATCTTAATTATAAGGTCGTGTCAAGTCGTCGCCATTTGGCTCCTCCGTGGCTGGTGCTGAATATACTATAAGCACGAATCATTCACGGGAATCGAAATTCCATAGTTTATCTTTGTTAAGGCACTGGTTTTTCTTTTTTAATATCATAAATCGAATTGTATTACTAAATTAAGTGAGGCAAGCTTTTCTTGGTGTATTTAAAATACTTCTCGTTAAATAACACAAGGTATATATCGTCTTTACGCTAATCAGTGGGCGAAGGCCAAAGAAGATCAAAAACCATGCATGTCTCTAGGTTTGACGGTATTATGTCTTTCAACAATGGCTTGTGCTAAAGATTCAAGTACTACAATGTTATCACATACCAGGGCGTTTCAGCACAATACCCACGGTGACCCCTACTACATTTTGATCAAATCGTCTCGGAAAAGTTAGCGTGGTACCAACATACGCCTTGAAATAATATTGCGAAACAGTTCCCTTCCAATACTTTCCAAGTTGTTATGCAGACAAATCAGTTTCAAGTTTCAGCCACAAAGGTTACAGAATTGATTTTATATTTTGTATGTACGTTGTACCGCAGCTAGGTCACTTTTGAGCGAGAATTTGAACTGATTTATGTGAAATGTTTTTTGAAGCTCACTGCTAGACGAAACCAACGGTAGAACCTAATCATTTGATAACAGCATGATGATGATGATGATGATGATGAAGATGATGATAGCTAACGATGTTGCATTGGTGACGTTAGAGCTACTATAGTGTTAATGCTAAATATGATGACGATGACATATAATGATAATAATATCAAAATAGAATATCCTTCACCGACTTCTAATAATTTACGCAGGTTATAAGTGGTCAACTCAGTCCCATTTCCTAGCCTAAGTTTGGGTCCCAGTGATAAACCTTGGGGAAATCCTATCTTTAGTGATTCTATGTTCCATTTCCACTTTTAATCGTAAGTTTCTAAGTTTCGGTCCCAGTGATGAACCTTGGGGAAATCATGCCTTTAATGATTCTATGTTCAATTTCCACTTTTAATTGTTTTTAGCATGTACATAGTTTATCTGAGACAAACCGCAAAGAAATTATAGTTTAGGGATTCTATTACTCATTGGAATCAAGTGAGTCTATTGCGCGACTAGGATAGAAAAACACCCGGAACTCCACTCTGCAACACTACGATACACGACATCCCAGGACCAAATCAATATCACCGGAAAAGGATCCTTAGGTATCTCTTAATAAGTAGCGGTTTCAGCACTAGTTACGGCTACTTTCCGGTATATTTTTATTTCCTGCACCTGAGGTGACCTTAGTGGAATGCTCTAAATCGTTCTGCTATTCTGCCTACGTTAATTTAGACAACACTAGCTATCGAGAATAGAAATAGAATAAAATAACATAAATGCGACTTAATTTCTTGATTTACGAGTTAAGCATTTAATAGCCTGTGGCTAACAAACCTGTGGTCCGTGACCCTTGTTCAATGATTGAATTGGAATTTAAAATTTACAAGGAAAACCCACAGGAGAAATATCAGTTTTTCTTGCCAAAAAATATTATCTATTTTTTATATCAGATTTTATCATTTTTTCAATAAAATGCATTTTACACGCCGCCCTTTTCATAAAAGGAATGTTGAAATAATTAAATAAATAAATTATGGAATGCATGGTAATTGGTTTACTATATATGTATATATAAGTAGTACATAAGGGCTGGTTAGACTGTTGGATAAAAGCCGAGACAGACTTCCTTTTTAGCCCCTAAATCCATTTTATCTCTCTAATTGTTAAGTACCAATAAAGGAAGGGAATAATTAGGTGTTAAGGCGTGTAGATGGAGCCATTACGTTATTAAGTTTGATACATCTAAGATGTGACTTCATTAGGCCCACTCGTTATCTTCCACCTTGTAGGGCTTGACTCCACGTCGATGGAATTCATGATACATCGATAGAAACGATCAGAAAGCTGAACTGATTAACGATATAAACATCCGCAGTTGACTGGAAAAAAGTGCATCCCTATGTACTTAATTTTCTGATCTAGAGACGCATCTAGGATTCCGCGTCGCGTGTTTGCGGGGGAGGGGGAGTTAGGGGGTCACTTCATTCCAGTTCTAAACGAATGTCAACCGTGTACATTTTCAGATATGATTTTTTCCAAATTTTTGAACAAATGGAATAATGGGATTCACAGGCACCCAATTAAACTAGATCCGCGACTGAATTTCATCCTCCTGAATATCAAGAGTCGAAAAGTACGACGTACAGATCTTCGCTGAATTCTCAGACATTTGTCGGTCGGCGTACATGCACGTTTTAGGTAGAAATGGTGTCCAAATTTGCCAGTGAGGTATACCTCAATTTCCCTCGATGGTTCCATGTATCCATCATCGTGTAGCGTATCAGCTAAGACTAATTTGTTGTTCGTTCTGCATTTCGTCTAAATATAGTCTAGGCAATATATATTTATTGTATTCACATGGACGATTTTTATAATTTAAGGTTTGCGCAGCGTGGCGCAGGATAATTATTACCGGATGCAGCTGAGTACACGATTTAAACGTTATTAGATATAGAGATGAATTCGTTCGGCGCGCGCGAGGTTTTAAAACGTATAAACCTAGACAAAGTGCGTAATCGCCGCTGAAGTACTCCTAGTATAATTACCCCATATCATGAACTGTTATCTCTAGAAATATTGTAGTTAGAGTACTAATCTCGCTAATTACCCAGCGAACAGACATCGCATGAACTATTGCTAGAAAATGACGATGCAACGATGAACTTCACTTGTAAAACATCGTGCGATCACAAGATAAGGATTCCTAGACAGTTATTTCTTTTGCGTCCAAAAACATTTGGCCTATAATAGCTGGCCCATAATTGAAATTACGGTTGGGAAAGCAATTGAATGAGAAGCTATTGCTTTTTCCCCTGCCCTATTCGATGGGGTTGTATGCCGTATCGCACGGTGAAGCTTGACGCTAAATGAACAATAATATCACTGATTGTTTTGACTTGACTAAAAGTAGTCATACGAATTGCTGCACGCTTCTAATCTCGTCAAATGCCAATTTAAACAATCCTCACTCACACAATCAATTTTGTTACTTTTTTTTGAAAATTCTATCGCAAATTTATCACTTTTCATTTGATATATCCAGAGGTGATGATATCGATATTAACACTAGGCTATTCTCGTTCGATAACATAAATGAGTGCAGCTCAATGCGTCACAACCTGAAAACAGACCGTCCCGATACCACACATGGAACGATTTTAAGTAGCGGTATCCAGTTAGCGTTTGAAAACAGAAGCTATGTTTTTATAGTTAAGTACTTCGACAAAGAAAATAAAAATAAGCGTTGTATTCTTAAGAACCGATGTGTTTTTAGATAGGATAAAAATGTAGTTAAAAGATCAGAAACTACGAATTCGACTGATTTCTATCTACCGTCTCTAAACATGTATGCCACTGGAGTAAAAGCCAGGCCGAATTTTTACAAAAACAACTGATCGAGAACACGTGAAGATCGTAGCCTGAAATACACGTAGTGAAAAATTGCAATGTGCGTATTCGTTATAGTTGTATCACGGGTTGAAAAGAAAGGACACATCAATGCGCGCACGTTATAAGAAACTTCTTAGTTATACAACCTAGGGATTTGTCTCAGCCCTTTCAGTCGTTTTTCTGTAAAGAATTGAAGAAGCATGCGTATGGATGCGCTACAAAACGATACGATATTCTTACCGCCCCAAAGCCATCGCTTGTGTCGACTCACAACCCTTGTATCACTCTTCACTGAAGATGTAGTGTGACCAATAACAGATCCCAAGATGAGTACCATACAGATAAAAGTGCGCTCCATTGTAATAAGAAGCCCACAACTTCCTCGTTTTACGCACACGCTATTCTTGAACTCGATTGCTTATTTTATCCTGTCGCTTGGACTTAAAAAGCTCTGTTTTTATCTCTAAAAGGCATCAAAGTCAAGTTAAAAGATACGAGGCTAGCAAATTGACAAGGTCAAATAACAGATACGCTGTTTGACGACATGTTGGCGGGCAAGTTGTAGCTACTGAGAGAAAATACAGAATTATCCTCAAGGTAAATGATCCGATAACATTTGGACCTTTGACGAAACCCGATATTGTTAATTGATCTACGCTGTGCTTTTAGAAGGGGCAAATACTACCCTAAGAGCTTAGACAAGATTACAGACCACGAAACGGACGGACATCCGAAAGACTAAGCGCTCTCTATTTGTCACCCATGTGGCGAAGTGACCATTATTACGGATTCAATTTTTGAACTGAAATTATGGATATTCTCAAATATCTTTCTACACGTGTCTGAAGTAAAAAGCAAATCTTAATTAAGAAAAAAATAGCCGCCGATCGAGCAACTTGCCAATACCCCTAACTGTGACTTATTTCTAACTCAAAAATGCGCTTTCTCTCGCAAAGCATCTTGGGTGACTTTACACCAATTGACGATATAGAAAACTGTTAACATTTGCTTTTTGTGCTCAAAAATGTTCTCGACTCTATAGACCCCTTGCAGCACGTCTGAATGCAGCTTAATTTGAAGGACAAAACAATAGGTCCCAATTCTCAGGATATTGAAATTCTTTTGTTTTGTCCTAACTCCAAATTGAGCTGCTTTGACGTCACGTGCAAGGGGTATATAGCCTGGGCTTTGCTCTCGTGAGTAAAGTCAGTGGTACGAAGTAGATCGATAACGGTATGCATTTCTGGACTACTACTGATGACCCATTAAATTCAGTAGTCCGAATTTTTTGTGATAGAAATTTAATTATTAGGGTGCCTGGCCTGGCCTGGCCTGTCCATGTGTAAACGTAAATTACTTCATCCTATTAGTCACATTGTCTAAATTCTGGCTTTAATCTTCACGTGTTGAATTTGGTCAATTTTAAAACAAGCCTCATTGGCATTTGATTCACGCATGGATGCTCACTGTTTAGGGGGGAGGACGTGAGGAATTTTGAGTCAGTAGGAATGCCATTTTGGCACGTTCAAGGAACATTAATAAAGCGGGATCTGCCAGAAACAGTAATAAAACCCATTCCACTCGTGGTGTTCTACAGGCTCTGTTATGGGACCTCTCTCGTTTCTTGTTTTCAGCGACTTTTCTAAAAAAATTCCTAATGGATTTGAAGCTTGAAACTGAGGTATATATGTATAAAACGCGTAAAAAATATTATCGTATCCTACGTTGTTCAAGACTATTTGTGGTGTTCCTCAGGATCGGTTATGGGACCTCTCTCATGTCTTGTTTTCAGTGACTTTCCTAATGGATTTGAAGCTTCAAACTGAAGTATATATGATTACTAGTATACAACGTGGGGGGGAAATCGTATCCTACGTTGTAAAAGACTATTAATTGTGGTGTTCCGCAGATCGGTTATAGGACCTCTTTCTTTTCCTTACAGATGACTTCTCTTTAAGGGTGTCCAAATATCTTGAAAGTTTAGTTGATATTATTTTTACACACAAAATGATAAGACGATAACTTCTATATTAACTAGACATAATAAAAAGGAAATGTGGATATGTGATTGGTGAATATTTTGGGCATTTTTGGCGTGCATTACCTTAATAGATAGATAACCAATCTCTGCAAAGAAAGAAAGGTCACAAGGAATAAACTTTTAAAATAAACAAGACATGGCCCAATAGTCTATCAGATAAAAAAGGAATTTTCAAACAATTTACGCTCGAGATAATACTTGCGACATTAATTTGGTACATCGGACTTCGGTAATCGTTATTCAACACTCATATCAATGATTATTTACTCTTAAAAGTGATCTGACATGTGGCTTGTCATCAACTCCCATATGAACTTGGCTCGGCCCTGCTTAGCCCGGCATTATATATTTTTCTTTGAACTTCAGTGAAGGACTGCTTGACAGTCTAGCGATCTCGATACATGTGACTACGAACGGGCCCACACTAGTGAATGACCTTTCTTTGAGAAGGGTCGAGTAATTACGTTATATCAAAACTATGAACTAGAATCGGTGTAATTTTGATGGCCAACATTCGATGTGAAAAAGAAAACTTCGACAATACTTTTCTTGGTTCATTTTTCCGCAAATGAGAAATCTCCATTGTTTGCAGCAAAAATCAAGATAAACACTTAGTTCTCTGCCAAGATAAACTATTACGGCGCTTATTTAAGAAATCCCACGTGCAAATCAATCGAAGTCCAACTAATTTCAACCTGCTGAAAGATGCTGTGAAGTCAATGTTTTCTACAATGGACGATGCGTGTGACCTTAGAGTGGGCAAATTTCAGTATCAATTTGTTTTGAATTGTCATTCGCCGATTCGCTCTTAAGTATGTCATCGTTGCTTATCGGATGAAAATGACAATGAGATAAATGGAGCCTGGATGTCTGAGTTATGTATCTTGGATTTATTAATACCTTTCTCTGAATAGACCAAATTTGCCACTGCTTTTAATTTTGTTTCTACCCAGGCTGAGCATATACAGCGTAGTTTTGCCTTAAGGATCCTGTCGGAGGCCCCGTGGGCCTTGATGACACAAACTTAGCAGAGATATTTTGGGTTATGCGAGTTTTAGGATCTTTTTTTCGATTACATATCTCTAGAATATTGGCTATCTAGGACTAATTGGACCAGCCCACTTGTAGATATGTGAACAACTGACTTCATCATAAAACTATGCATTCTATTGAAGTCAAAAAATGCTGTCGTAATTTAGTGACCTTTTCTCTAAAGTAGCTCTAAGCTATGCAGCACTAACTACAACACTCGGGGCCTAGATAGACCCCTTGCACGTGACGTCAAAGCAGCTCAATTTGGAAGACAAAACAAAATAATTTCAATCTCCTTATAAGTACAATTGGAACCTTTTGCTTTGTACTCAAAATTGAGCTGCATTCCAAAGTGCTGCAAAGGGACTGTAGAATTTTACATCAATTATAGATTACTGCAATATCTAAACTTAACAGCCGAAAGGCTGTTTCAGGGCATCGATAAAATATGAAAGTTTCAGAAGAAGGATCGCCACGTCAGTTATTGTAAGACATGCAGCCACGAAACTTGTCTCTAAATTTCACTCCACGGTGGCTTGAGGAAGGTTCAATCAACGTGTAAAGTAGAAAGTAATTGCCGGGTAATGCAATACCACTAGTCGACTCAGATAGAGAAATCGGAGTACACACTGGGAGATCTGTATTTCTTCTGGAAAAAGCTCAAACCTAGTCTAAAACATCCTGTGTGTACAGGCAAGACATCCTTAAAAGGTAGTTAACGTCTAATATAAGAAGAATTCCGGGCAGTGGTTCAGAAGAGAGACCACCTGCATTTTAGCAGTTCGACCTCCCTCAGTTCTTGAAAGAAATTTCACAAGGACAATAAGAAATTATGCTGCATCCGTATCCTGCATGAAGCACTGAGAAACCTCCTTCAACGAGGGAGCAGATGATTGTTAGAACAAGAAGTTAAAACTACAGCTAAAACACCTCACGAAAACGTGAAGACACCCCTTATAAAGGGTAAGAATCTAGAAACCGGTAGATTATGAAGACAGCTTGTTACATCCAATTCCATGTACGTGAACCACGAGACATTTATCAAAGGAGGCTTTAAAATCAGAACCATGGGCAAGAAATTAAAGGTGTTACCACACTCAAAATATCCCATGTCAAGTATAAAAAGAAATCCTGTGCAGGGCATAACAGAAGCCCAGCTGCCAAAAATTCAGACCTCCCGCACTTGGACGCCTTCCTCTTCCAGATGAACGGCGTCTATCCTCCAATGGGTCTATCTCAAGTACCACCAAAAATATACATTAAAAATCTTGAGAATAATAATGCTTTAGCCCACCGGCGGATTCCAAGCCAAAGCGATTGTGACCCGCCCTAAGCAATACAAACTCAATGCTGTTCTAAATTCAGTCCAAGTAGCTGAGAAATTCGCCCCAAATCTTTTCTACATGATAATCATAACAAGGGTATGGATGCCCCCGAACCATCATCATCATATCAGACCGCCAAGGACTCTGTCATTTTAGAAACAATTCTGTACAATAACCACTCCCCAAAAGGAGTTTCCATTTATTCCTTGTTATTGTTTAAAACAATGTCGAAACAGAAATAGTATAAACTAGCTGGAAAAGATTTAGATATGTACGTGCAGATCGACCCATTTTTTTTCAAGAACTTACAGTGCGCATTATTATATCATACATTCTATTCTGCTAGGAAGTTGAACTCTAAGCTCTAGTATAAATTTTTTTAAATCTAAGGTGTCTAGGTAGGCGTATTAGACGATCAGATATCATTATGAATAGTTTCCTTGGCGTAATTGGTTTTCGCAATCATATTAAACCTCTTGGAGATAATAGTCTGAGGATCATTTCCCTGAAATTCGCGTATCTTCTAAACTGTTCCCAATAAAAAAAGAAACAGTACTTAAGGAAATGACGCTTGCTTCTCAATTTGTACCAAGTGTTTTTTAAACTATGGTTAGAGCTATGTCGAAATCTACGTTCTTTTTTTCTCGATGACTGACCGAAATATATTTTCTCGTACAAAACCTCTCTTTTTTAGGACAAGGGAATAAAGAAAGACATAATACTCAAGGGAATTATAACATGTGTTCAAAAATACGAAAACAATGAATACACCCATCAAGCTGAAATGGTTATTTTGGAGTTTAAAGCTAAGACTCAGGGGCGTAGCCAGGACCTATCATCTGGGGGGGGGGGGGGGGGGGGCACCCGGCCTTCGCCAAAAATCGGGTGGTTATTCCTTACGTAAATAAAACAAAATCACCTTCGCTACGCTACAGCTAAGACTTTACGGTTGATGCTCTAAATTTTGAAGGCCAAGTGCTGCGTCATCTTTTTCTATGTTTGAACTTTCCTAATAGACCTTTCCCGAATTCACTTGAGTGACCACGAAACAATGGTTTCAAGTCGAGGTTGGACTTGATGTGTTCATATATTTACTGTATTTCATCAAGTTCAACCTCGATTTGGAACCATTGTTTCATGTCACTCAAGTGAATTCTGGAAAGGCTTATTATTGTAGGTTTATGACCGGTTACTGTATCGATGAGTGTCATGTAGGAAGTTCAGACGCTTTCGCCAATCAGTTGAAGCAGGATTTTCTTGTAATTCCCTTTGGTGTCATCCTGAGAAGAATAAACAAGGATGATTAAAACTGGAAAGGATGTGTAATCAGTATAATCATAGCCTGAGAAAACAGACGTCCTTTCGCTCCTTGTCTCCCCGCGAAACTAAGGGTTTCGCGGGGGAAAGAGGGGCGAAAGGACGTCTGTTTTCTCAGGCTAGTATACTCAGGGCTCATTCAAGAGTTTTCAAGGTCAGTTTTTCTTTAGGAAGCTTTTACAATCTGCTTAAAGAATCGTAGTAAACTACGATGTACCGCGCGCCTATATCATTGCTTACATTCGAAATTTACCTTAGATTCGTTGCCAAAATTTATAAAATCGCACGAAAAGCACAAAATAACTACTTATCATTATATCTTGATGGTTTTAAAACTTCTAGCTCGAATAACAAGACCGATGGAAATGGATTCCCAAACTTCACCTACAAAACCGCCATTTTGCCTGGCAGACAAAATGACCGATTGCATTGTTTTCGGCGCGCAGTGCATTGTAGTTAACTACTAGGGTTCTTTAAAGGTACTTACAGAAATATATTCAGCGAGAGACTGTCCGTATTGCTTGGCAAATTCATCTCTAATATCCAGCAAATCAACCTCAGAACGGGTAACTACGACACGAATCAACCCCTTGTCGTCTGTCCCAAGTCCCTATAAGAATGGTGGAAGATTTGTATGAAAATCATTATTCATTGTAATGCGCAAATATGTGACAATCAGTGTAAATTCAATCAATAGACCTTTCGAGAATTCGCTTGAATGATTACAAAAAAAAATGGTTTCAAGTCGAGACTGAACTTCATTCTGTTATTTATCAAGACCAAGCTCGACTTGAAACTGTTGCTTCGTGATCATCCAAGAGAATTCGGGAAAACATTACGCCGAAAAGCTCTATTTGCAGGACAAAAAGCTGTATCCACTAAAGTATTACAAGAACGTTGCTCGCCATGTTGGACAACTAAATTTTTTTAAACTTACCACTCTTTTGCTACGCGAGATCAAGACAAACTCTTACGACAGGCTAATAGGTAATAAATTACCGTCAATGAAAAAAAATCGTTTATAGAGTACGTAAAGGTACATGGGAACCGATTTATTTGATTGACGGGTCGATTGACGGTAGTCTACTGCCGATTAACCTGAAGTGACTGGCGCAAGGCAAAGCAAACAGTCGTGAGCCCCGAAACATCTTCGGTATTTCTCCTTTTTTGAATAGCTACAGCTATAGGCCGTTTTTAGCGTGGTTCTAGACGTCCTACATGACGGACATTGGTCAAGGTTACTGCGCATGCCCTATCAACCAAAGGGTATTTATTACCTTCATGGTCTTGTAAAGCTTTTGAGCAAAGAATGCTGGGGCATTTCTCACAACTTGAACTTTAAAAAGAAAATCAAAGTTAGATGTGAGAAATATAGGCGGAGAATTAAAGTCAAAAGGTTGACTCAACCTTTCTTACCCATACCTTAACAGGAAATATTTTACTTCTATGCGTGCCAAAGGGTGGTATAGCAGTAAATTGTTGACCTTTCACCACCGCGAGTCCTAGGGGTGGGGGTAACAGGTTCGATTCCTGCGCACGTTGCATGTCAATAGCCAATGTACACGAACTCGAATTTCTAGCACAAAGCATGATGGGAAACCGAGTCCTTACGCTTTTTTGTCTCTAAAAATTGATCTGACAATTTTTCAAAAGTAAGTATTTCAACAGACGAAAATAACAGAGTAATTGTTTTCTGATATCCTTTGATTTCCCTGTTTCATTTTTGCAGAGCTCGTTTCCCAGAGTGCTTTGTGATCTTTGATGCACATTGTCTATTGTGTTTGTTTGACGTGCTGTTCTCTCCCTTGCCACGGGGGTTTTTCTCTGGGTACTCCAGCTTTCCTCTATTCGTAAAAACCAACGCGTGAGTTGAGGAGTGAGTGTGGAGTGTGGAGTGTGGAGTGTGGAGTGTGGAGTGTGGAGTGTGGAGTGTGGAGTGTGGAGTGTGGAGTGTGGAGTGTGGAGTGTGGAGTGTGGAGTGTGGAGTGTGGAGTGTGGAGTGTGGAGTGTGGAATGTGGAGTGTGGAGTGTGGAATGTGCTTAAAAATTAGCCTCTAGCTAGGGAGACTCGGCAACGACTTCCCTTATTTATTGATCATGTGTTTATACCCGTGATCGCGTGGCCATGGTTGTTTTATTATGTTGTTGTAATCTGTGGAGTGAATGTGCGCAGTCAGAGCAAAATCGCCAACGTAACCAGCCACTTGAATAAGAAAATCTGTTTACTATTTATTTATAAAGTACCTATAGAAATCATGCCATCCCGCAGATCTCCAGACATCTCTCTCTTGATTGATTGTTCGATATCATATTTACAAATCTGTGACAAGAGTAAAATAAGTGAATTAGTAATAAGGCTAGAGTATTACAACGCATTGATTGGTTAATGAAAGTGCGCGAGCGTGAACTCAAATACACAGTGTAACGCGCACTTAGATTGCTTACTTTCCGGTGGACAAGTGTACGTTCAATATAACACGCGATCTGATTGGTTAATTACCGTGTGCCGATGTGCACTAAAGACACACCTAAGATATAACGCGCGCACTGATTGGTTAATTACCGTGTGCCGATGTGCACTAAAGACACACCTAAGATATAACGCGCGCCCTGATTGGTTAATTACCGTGTGCCGATGTGCACTAAAGACACACCTAAGATATAACGCGCGCCCTGATTGGTTAATTACCGTGTGCCGATGTGCACTAAAGACACACCTAAGATATAACGCGCGCCCTGATTGGTTAATTACCGTGTGCCGATGTGCACTAAAGACACACCTAAGATATAACGCGCGCCCTGATTGGTTAATTACCGTGTGCCGATGTGCACTAAAGACACACCTAAGATATAACGCGCGCCCTGATTGGTTAATTACCGTGTGCCGATGTGCACTAAAGACACACCTAAGATATAACGCGCGCCCTGATTGGTTAATTACCGTGTGCCGATGTGCACTAAAGACACACCTAAGATATAACGCGCGCCCTGATTGGTTAATTACCGTGTGCCGATGTGCACTAAAGACACACCTAAGATATAACGCGCGCCCTGATTGGTTAATTACCGTGTGCCGATGTGCACTAAAGACACACCTAAGATATAACGCGCGCACTGACTGGCTAATTACTTTGTGCGCGTTAAGACATAGGCCTACAATAATACGCGCGCACTCATAGGTTTATCATAATGCACGAGTCTGCACTCAAAATACACGTACAATAGATGGCGAGAGTGGGTAAAATAAGCATCCATATTTACTGACAGAATATATTACCTTGGAATATTCATCGAATATGGCTCTTAGTTGTGGAAAGCTTTTGCTTGCAAGAATACTGTTGAACCTGTGTCATGAAAATGGGAAGAAAACACGAATGAAGAAAACAGGAAGAAAAACATGAAAAATCTTTTGTTTTTAGGTCAAGTATTTTCGATATAAAAAAAATTGAAATCCCCCACCCCCCTAAAAAAAAAAAGGGAAACGAAAAGTGAAAGAAAGAAAAAGAAACATGAAATGAAAACTTACTTGGACTCGTCTGTTCCCCAGCGACCTTCACCAGCTTTGTAGAGAGCCTGATAAAAGTCAGTTTTTCAATACAATGACACAAGAAATCGTCCCTAATTCATGTATGCATTTCAAGATATTTCTAATAATTTATTATCACACGTTCCTTAGGTGTACAGTAATAATTAAATAGGCTGTCCGATAAATTCCTTGTAATACACGGTATACATTGCGTGAGTGCATATCAGACAGGCCTCTTATCAAAGTGTGATCTCATTCCGGATCTCTCAAACAAATCCCTTATTCATCATTGCCATCCTTTGACTAGGACACACAAACACATCAAACGTTCAGTATTTTAAAGATTTTAACCTCTATGAATTTTATAACTAAAACCACACTTACCTCAGCACTATCTCTAGCCTTTTGCATGTCTACATGGTCAGTCTCTTCTCTGAAGGCCTGTAGAAATATAACGTGAATTAAAACATAAACAAACATGTTCCTCCATTACAGTGCGGACAATCGAACCATGAACACTTCGAGGTTTTTTAGACATTTTTTCATAACTATCCAATCAGCGCTCTCCGTAAAAACAAAGGAATCAAAAATAGACCTCATCGGCTTGGGGTAATGTTGTCCCATTTCAGATCACGTGTCATTCTCTTGAGAATAAGATTCTTTGTTTGAGTTGTATCCATATTCATGTATCTTCTTATGCGCAACCGTTAAACAATGAAATGATACTCTGGGGAATGACACGTGGTCTGAAATGGGACAACATTACACCCAAGCCGATGAGGTCTATTGTTTAGGCGCCATCCATTCACAACAAAAAACGGAAAATCTTTAGAAGTTTATTTTTAACTTTCTCATTTGAACTTAGGAACTGCTAAATCACATAATTTATGTCGTTGTTTGTGATTGGATGACGGCTAAAAAATGTTTGATCCCTTTTTTATGGCGAGTTATGATTGGATAGATATGAAAAATGCCAAAAAAACCTTGAAGCATCTAAATTGTGAGTAAATGACGTCATTCATTCAACCCTATTGTTCTTTTAGTATTTTAAACCACATTTTCTCAACTGCAAGTGGCTCCCAGGCTAAAATTTTTGCCAATCTGGTTTTCATAATCATGATTGAGTCATATTATCCTCAAATACTTGAATTATTATGACTTTCAAAAAATGGGGCGTTTTCATCCAAGCTAGTGCCCCTTTAACAATATTGTTACATGAGATAACATAAATTATACATTTAATAAAGTAAGGTAATTACTACTCAAAGTCCAACCCTACGTCCTCGTCGGGTAATGAGTAATGCCAGCTAACAGGGCCCTGGTAATGTAAGGTAATGTGCGTGGAGCCAGCAACCACACCACAATAAATATTGATACGGAAACCAACTCGGCCCTACGCGCCACATAGGTGTTAAGGATGATGATGATGATGATGATGAAGGATGATGATGATGATGATGAAGGATAATGATGATGATGAAGATGATGATGATGAAGGATGATGATGATGATGATGAAGGATGATGATGATGATGAAGGATAATGATGATGATGAAGGATAATGATGATGATGATGAAGGATGATGATGATGATGAAGGATGATGATGATGATGAAGGATAATGATGATGATGAAGATGATGATGAAGGATGATGATGAAGGATGATGATGATGAAGGATGATGATGATGAAGGATGATGACGATGATGATGAAGGATGATGATGATGATGATGAAGGATGATGATGATGAAGGATGATGACGATGATGATGAAGGATGATGATGATGATGATGAAGGATGATGACAATGATGATGATGAAGTATGATGATGACGAAGGATGATGATGATGATGAAGGATGATGATGATGATGAAGGATGATGATGATGATGAAGGATGATGATGATGATGATGAAGGATGATGATGATGATGATGATGATGATGATGATGATGATGATGATGATGATGAAGGATGATGATGAAGGATGATGATGATGATGATGATGATGATGATGATGATGATGAATTACTACTCAGAATGAATAAGGTTATCTGCTCTCTGATTGATTATCCATCTTCCAGCAACTACAATCAGAGTATCCACATAGCAAGAACAGCTGTATGAGAGATTTGCTTGTGTAGAACTGAATAAAAAAATTGCCTGAAATAATCAATTTGTACCTGTGCTAGAGAAATCAGGAACTTTTTGAAACGGCCAGACGTATCACTTGCTATGTCCTTTTCCATATCCCTTACAAACACTGTTGAAAGAAAAAAAAAAAATACACATCAACATGACATGCAGCAATGGTTAGTTTAATGTAAAGTAAGTCTGCCCTGAGTAAAATTGGGGGTGAGGGGAATGAATAATAATGACATGATACAGCTATTTCAAAAAAAGTTGGTGAACTGGTTTTGTTGCATGTTGCATACTGCTTCACTTCACTTCATTTATTTTGCATATTTTTTTACACAATTAATCTTACATTTGTGGATTAATTTTTTACAATTGTATTCACCATTTTAAATAAAAAAAACATTTCCTTTTATTTATGCCTAGAGCCTAAATAAACTGGGAAGTTTTCTAGTTAGGCTCTATATCTAGCTGTTGGAAAATGATTTTGGGTAATGGCGGTATTGTAAATAATTGTATAGAAATAGAAGTATACAGCCGCCATTACTGACCGTTGACCGCTCTTGACTAAGCTTGAAATATATCGTGGATCATGTGTATATGATGCACAGAAAAAAATGCACAGAAAAAATATGCAGACAAAGTTTGGAAAAATTCCATATTGTTGTGAACTTTTGCTGATTGTATTCACATCACTGATAGTGCATTTCAGCATAGTTAATAGATTAATAGATTAATAGATTAATAGATTAATAGATTAATAGATTAATAGATTAATAGATTAATAGATTAATAGATTAATAGATCTATTAACTATGATTTCAGGCTTCACATACAGGATGCAACATGCAACATGCAACATGCAACAACACCTTCACCAACTTTTTTGAAATAGGTGTATGTGATGTATGATCTATATAGCACCCTTTCAATGCATATACTCAACTTAGGTGCTTACAATCATGAGAGGTGGTTAGTATGAGTGTAGTAGACACTGAGGGTGGTCACCGCCAGGGTTTTGATCTTTACATCCTAAATGGTCCTATTACATCTCTGTGATTTTGGTTTGTGATGAGAACATGGAGAAACAGTACTGCCATGTAAAATGGAAAATCTTAATAATTGCACTCTCTTGTTCACTGTTGCAATTATTAAGATTTGTAATAAAGTAATTTCTAAAAGTGGTACTTCTATTCTTGT
The DNA here is from genome assembly GCA_964019055.1 of Anthopleura xanthogrammica. NCBI lineage: Eukaryota > Metazoa > Cnidaria > Anthozoa > Actiniaria > Actiniidae > Anthopleura > Anthopleura xanthogrammica. The sequence continues at coordinate 7,186,753 of OZ025219.1, read as the reverse complement.
ACTTTTGTATTATTATTATGTTTTTTCTATTATCTACAATATACTATTGTTTTTGTAAAATTATGCTCAAATATGAATCAATAGTTACTCAGCTAGATTAGCCTCTTCTATTTCTGAGTATCTGTTACCTTCACTTTCATTCTTAGTCTATTCAATGTAACTTTTTCATTGTTTTATATCAAAAGGTAATAAAAAAATCTTGTATTGATAAAGACAACCACTACCTCAGACACTGTATTATTTCTTACTCCCCCCCCCCTCCCCCCAAGCTTTCCCTAGGTTCTGAATTCATAGAGGTTTCAATAGACCTCATCGGCTTGGGGTAATGTTGTCCCATTTCAGACCACGTGTCATTCTCTTGAGAATAAGATTCTTTGTTTGAGTTGTATCCATATTCATGTATCTTCTCATGCGCAACCGTTAAACAATGAAATGATGCTCTGGGGAATGACACGTGGTCTGAAATGGGACATTACACCCAAGCCGATGAGGTCTATTTTCAACCACTGTTTACTCACGTCTTTGGTAGGCATTCTTGATTGCTACTAATTCACTATTTGTTCTTGTGGAAAGAATCTCTATGAGGATTTCTTCATTAGTGCCAATACCCTGAATTGGGAAAAGAAGGGCTTAGAATCAAACGTTTTTGAGCAGTACTAATCTTGATACTTGTGGTGACAGTGGCAGTTAGAGTAGTGGAAGTGGACAATGTGGTGGTGGGTGGTTGTGAGTGGACTGTTGTGTAGTGGAAGTGGATATGAGATTAAGATTGGAAGTAGTAGTGGAAGTGGATGGGTGATTGTGGATGGAAGTAGTAGTGGAAGTGGATGGGTGATTGTGGATGGAAGTAGTAGTGGAAGTGGATGGGTGATTGTGGATGGAAGTAGCAGTGGAAGTGTATGGGTGATTGTGGATGGAAGTAGCAGTGGAGGTGGATGGGTGATTGTGGATGGAAGTAGTAGTGGAAGTGTATGGGTGATTGTGGATGGAAGTAGTAGTGGAAGTGTATGGGTGATTGTGGATGGAAGTAGTAGTGGAAGTGGATGGGTGATGGCAATTGTGATTGTGATTGGAAAGAGTCATGGAGGTGGATGGGTGATTGTGAATGGAAGTAGTAGTGGAAGTGTATGGGTGATTGTGGATGGAAGTAGCAGTGGAAGTGGATGGGTGATGGCAATTGTGATTGGAAAGAGTCATGGAGGTGGATGGGTGATTGTGAATGGAAGTAGTAGTGGAAGTGGATGGGTGATTGTGGATTGAAGTAGTAGTGGAAGTGGATGGATGATTGTAAGTAAGACATTATGGGATGCTTGGGGGACAATTATTGGAAAATTTATAGCATGCACAGCTGTCAGGGTGTCTTTTTGTGTAATTTAATGTTATCCAATGAGAAACATCTAAAAAACAATTAAATTTGCTGGTAGTTGGAGCAATGTGTGAAACACCAAAGCATAACAGCATCCCATAATTAATTTAAGATGGCTACAGTATTGGTAAAAAGGTCTATTATGTGATCCAAACAATTAGTTATTATTCAAGTTATCTGGGTTCTTGGCTTCCATCAATCAATTTTCAACGATCTGAGTTAGTAAAGTTTTGATCCAGAAAAAAACACAGACGTCTTGGGTTGTGTTAGTTGGTCATGTAATTATGAAAATGTGTGAAATATATAATTATATAGAGGATATTACATGGGCGGGCGGAGATACATAGACGATATTACATGAGCGAGCGGAGATACAACTTTTTTCTGCTATAAGAAGTATGTTACCATAGTGATGATATTTTCACATGTGAAAATAACATGTTATTTTGGCATGTGAAAATATCAAATTTTTGAAATAAAGAAATATAGGTATTTCATTGATAATCATATAATAAAAATTTTATCTTTGTATGTGCTGTGCTCACTAGTGAGAGATTTTCAACACAAGAAGATAAAGTTTGTATCTCCAAGTGCCCATGTAATATTCTGTTTATTATGTAATTATCAATGAAAAAGATAGCTTTTTCGGGCTTTTTTCTGCTATGAGAAGTATATGACCATAGTGACGATATTTTCACATGTGAAAATAACATGTTATTTTCACATGTGAAAATATCAAATTTTCTAAATAAAGAAATGTAGGTATTTCATTGATAATCATTTAATGAATTTATTTTAGTAAAATTAAAGATATAGTTATGTGGTAGCCATTGTTTGAGCAAGATGTCTGTACATTGTGAACATCAGACATGAAACTCTTAAAGCCATATATATTCATCCTTACCTTAATGGCTTTTCTTATCAGAGTGGCATCATATTCTTCAGGGGGAGTCATTAGTGCTATCACAGTATCTTCAAAATGACCTCCTAGCTCACTCTTTAGATCCTTCAGAAGATCCTGTGTTAAAAAATAAGGTTGACAAATATTTATTATATATAAAATTTGACATCTATGAGGATGGTGATTAAAAGTTTAAAAAAATGCATTATTTAATTCAAACACCAATTTTCTTGAACCCTGAAACAACCTCTGGGCTGATCTAAGTCAAGGCATGGCTAACTCACAGATCGAACCCTGAAACAACCTCTGGGCTAATCTAAGTCAAGGCATGGCTAACTCACAGATCGAACCCTGAAACAACCTCTGGGCTGATCTAAGTCAAGGCATGGCTAACTCACAGATCGAACCCTGAAACAACCTCTGGGCTAATCTAAGTCAAGGCATGGCTAACTCACAGATCGAACCCTGAAACAAACTCTCTGGGCTGATCTAAGTCAGGGCATGGCTAACTCACAGATCAAACCCAGAAACAACCTCTGGGCTAATCTAAGTCAAGGCATGGCTAACTCACAGATCGAACCTGAAACAACCTCTGGGCTGATCTAAGTCAAGGCATGGCTAACTCACAGATTGAACCCTGAAGCAACCTCTGGGCTAATCTAAGTCAAGGCATGGCTAACTCACAGATCAAACCCTGAAACAACCTCTCTGGGCTGATCTAAGTCAAGGCATGGCTAACTCACAGATTGAACCCTGAAACAACCTCTGGGCTGAATCTAAGCCAGGGCTTAGATTACTGTAACTCACATATCAAACCCTGAAACAACCTCTGGGCTGATCATAGTTAGGGCACTACTAATTCACAGATTAATCCATGAGACAACCTCTGGGCTGATCTAAGTCAGCTAGTACATGTCTAACTCAGAGATCAACTTGGAATTTAGCATGTTGGGCTTTGCAGTGATATAATTTTTTTTATCAGACTTAATTTCTTAAAAAATATAGTGTATGAGATATGCTAATTTGTAGGTATAGCAAAATTTTATTTTCTGAATACCTTATTATAGGAAATTAACGCTCCACAAAAATAAAGTATTGGAAATTAGTGCAACTTAAATTAACGCGAATTGAGGGCAAAAATACTTCCAAATGAAGAAAATTAACGCGAAAGATCAGACAACCCAAAATTTCCATTGAAATGAAATTAACACGATGGAAACAAAGATTACTCATTTGAAAGTGAAATGAAGAGCTTATAGAATGAAAAACGAAAAGATAATTTCCGACAAATACTGAAATGTTGTTGTTATTAAATGACTAGCTGTAATGTTTAGTTTTAAATAAATAATTTTTCAAAAGTAGATTACAAATAAAATTGCTAGAAATTCATATTGTGAAAATTAAAGTTCCACTTTATAAATGATATGGAAAATAACATTAAAAGAAATTAGCACGACTTAAATTTACGCGATTTTTTGAAATTAGCGTTAATTTCATGAAGTGTTAATTTCCTATAATAAGGTATTGTGGCAGATTTTTTATAGTTCATAAGTTTTTGTTTCGATTCCTCTTTCATGTCTTACAGTCAAACCAATAAAACTGTGAACACCTAAAATATGTCTGGAATGTCTACCACCGCGATTGCGCCAAAGTTGTTTGCCGTTTAATAGTTTCAAACTTTATATTTTAGCTTTATTTTCGAGAACTTATAGAATTATATTCGAGACAGATGGAAACACGAGAGAAGGATTCATTAGGAACTCTTTTGACGGTAGCGGAAATTTCTATTTTACATGTAACAGTCTAAATAAACATTCCAGATATATTTTAGGTGTTCACAGTTTTCTTAGTTTGACTGTAACTTTAAAAGTTTTCTTATAAATAAATAGAAATGTCTTGATTATTGATTATGTCTTGCCTTTTTCCCAATAACCATTTATACTAGAATATATGTACCAATAATATTGTAATCTTTAATATACAGTAATCTTACCCTTCCATACATGGTTTTGTACTCTATATTTATTCTCTGTCTCTGAGGATTAGTTCTTGAACAAAGAAGATAGGTGATGGCTTTGTTGTCACATCCTAAGATCCAAGCATAATAATATTGAACGGTTTGTTTTAATTTAATTATTACTCTAAGTTTTTATTTTCTAAATCCAAGAAATTTAGCTGAAGAACAGAGTTAAAGCTCCTTTCAAATCCTTGCTTTATTCCTCCTTCTTTTTCCTTACATTATATTTTGAATTCTTAGTGTGTTCATTTTCTCTCTTCCATTTTTTCTTTAAATTTTCATGCACACAACAAGATGGTTATCAGCAGGGCATCTCAGTAAATTATTACAAAAAGTTCATATTGTAGTGCGATATACATTATTAAATTATTGATTATTTAAAAAAAAAAAATTTTTCTCTGAGATTCTATCTTTATGTAATATTAAAACTTGATATGATTTAAAACTAAGCAAAATACTTTTGAAAAATTCTAAGCATAAAGAAATTTTGATATTTTTTTAAAAATTTTTGTGGTAACATTGAAAATGTAATTTTTTCAAAAATATTTGTTTTTCTAACCAAAAGTTAATAAATTTATGATTAAATGAAAGAGAGAAAGAATGAATAATGAATGAATAGATGGCCAAAGTAATGAAGGAATTACATGAATAAAGAAATATAAAAATTGACCGAGTGCATTTTTCTAGTAATATTGTTTTTATAAATGTTTTACATGAAAAATAAAAATTAATATCCTTGAAAAAAAGGAAAATTTCTTTACCTAAGCCTTTCATGGCTTTACGAAGGACCTCAGCATCTTTCTTCCCATCAAAAGGGCTGTAAGCCAGTACAGATGGCCTTCCTCTTGAGGAAGATTTCGATGTTGAACTGCTAGAAAAAGCACTCGCCATGGTATGTGAACTAGGAGGTGGTGCCGATGGCGTTGTCTGCTTTGAGTAAGATATTTCTTGGTGGCTATGGTGATAATAAGTAGTCTGAAGTCAAAAAGAACCGCTATTAGAATCCAAGTATATTTTGATGGAAAATTCTAGGGAAATCTTCAAGGTTTTGAGGTGCATTAATGTATAATTTAAGATTAACAAAATGTGCAAATACAATGACACAGGATGACACCATCTACGTGAAATTTTAACTCAAACAAGATCGACAAGAGATAAAAATTCAAAGTTCACACGCGATAAAAACAAGGTTTTAGAGCCCATGCTGAATCCCATAGGCATAAGAAAACATAGGGAATATATTTTCAAGAAATATTTGTTACATTTGACCCCGGAAATGCTTCTCAAAGACTCTTATAATTCCCAGGGTATTGCTACTCAACAGCTGCAGATCTAAGGCAGAACAAATCATCCATATAATCGAAGAATACTTACGAAATAAAGCGAGCCTGACTTCAGAGGACTTTGATTTGAATAGCAGAGGGATTGTTTATGAATTTTTAACTCCGATTCTCTCGTACAATTTTACGTAGTTTCGAAGCTATTAGGGCTGAGGCCGAAGTCCTTAACTTTTAAATTTTAGCACGTGACCATACACAGGAAGCCCATGACAATGATTTACGGGAAGACCTCCGCCTTGTCATTTCTTTGTTAGGGGATTTCTTTGTATGTTTTGTGGGGGGTGGGGGTGGGGGTGGGGTGTTAGATTGTCTTTTTTGGAGTGAGAAGTTGGAAAATAAAGCTAATAGAAAATGGGAAGTCATTTTTAGATCTGAGAAGACAATCGAAATAAAAAATACTGTGAAAAAAATGTCTTAAATGTTGAGGTTAGGACAAGGTTTTGGAAAATAGCACAAGAAAATGGGAAAAGCAAGGAAACAAATGAGAAAAAAAAGGTATAATCAAATAAGCACATAAATAACAAACAATAAATAGATAAATAAATAAATAAATAAATAAATAAATAAATAAATAAATAAATAAATAAATAAATAAATAAATAAATAAATAAATAAATAAATAAATAAATAAATAAATAAATAAATAAATAAATAAATAAATAAATAAATAAATAAATAAATAAATAAATAAATAAATAAATAAATAAATAAATAAATAAATAAATAAATAAATAAATAAATAAATAAATAAATAAATAAATAAATGGATGGATGGATAGGTGGAGGAATAGATAGATGGGTGGGTGGATGATTGGATAAATCAATAAATTAAAGTGCAAAAATAACAAACATTAATGAATGTGATCAAATAAATGGATGAATGAATAGATGGATGGATGAATGAATAGATGGATGGATGAATGAATAATTTGATGAAAAAATAAATGAACAACTAAGAGACTGACTGACAGACTGACAGACTGACAGACTGATTTATGGACTGACTGACTGACTGACAGACTGACAGACTGATTGACGGACTGACTGACAGACTGATCACCGACCGACCGACCCACTGACTTAAAGACTGCCTGACTAACTATTAATTGACTGAACTGAACTGAATTGAACTTGACTGAACTGTCTGACAGCTGACTCAATAAAATGAATAAAAAAATATTTACATTTGGCTGAGGCTGAGGCATAGGAGGACCTGGTTGTTGCACTCGGTAATGCCCAGGGAATGCTGTTGTTGCCATGGCAGCTGCCTGTGTTGGCATCAGTATGATTATTTATAAATAAAAAAATGTTTGAAGAATGAGAAACGAGGCAGAAAAACTCTTGAAAGGTCAAAAATGAAGAGTTGCATTATGCAGAATGTTGCAGTAAATATGTTATTATCAGAAATAGTTGAATTTTTCAGAGAATATTTGTCAGGTAGGGTGATCATACTGAAATAAATTTATGATATTATCTAGCCTGAGAAAAGGTGCAACAGCATGAACATTGCTATAGCTTGGGCATTTGTTTTGCCCATTTCAGGCCATGTGTCATTCCTTTGAGAGTAGGATTTGTTGTTTCAGTTGCATCCAAACAAAGAAATGATACCCAAGGGAATGACATGTGTTCTTAAATGGGCAAAACATTATGCCCAAGCTAAAAAGGTCTATTAGATTTACATTTTAGAGTTACTGGGGAGCAAGGGTGGAGTAGTACGTAGGTTCTTGCCTCTCACAACTAAGGTCCCAGGTTTGATCCCCAGACTCTGTCAGCACCATAAATGATTTGACTTGATTCTCTCCCTTGATTTTAGGGTTCTCTGGTTTTCTTCCCTCTGCAAAAATCAACCCTAATTTGATCTGAGCTGTGCTCTGTGTTCAGAAATGACATGAGTCATATGACAGTGCCTTTGTATGCCTTCAACTCGGCCATACTAGGCTATGTCCTTTAGTTATAGCTGTAATAGTCCCCTCCACAGCTCCCTGCACCATCTTGAAAGGTAGCTGTGCATTTGCATCAAAGCAAGACAGACAGTGAGCTTGCAATGATAGAGACCTTTTGTTAACACCTTGGACAATTATTCACATGTCTCAATCATTGCAAGCTCACCATTTGTCTCGCTTCAATGCAAAGGCCTGGCAAATACCTTTCAAGATGGTGCAGGGAGCTGTGAAAGGGAATATTGAGTGGCAAAAAAAGATAATAAGCCACTCCAAAGATTTCACTCACCCCAAATGTCAGATTCGGATTTGGGTAGTGCCCCATTGGAGCAGGTACATGAGGCACAGGAGGTCCATAACCAGGAGTAGGATAAGTCACAGAACCAGGAACTGGCATCCCTGGTCCTTTTGGAAACAGTACAAGAAAAATTCTTAATCAATATCCTATAATCGGCTCAGAGTTATATACTCTAACTTATAAAAAATGATCAATCATAATCATTTTATTGTCATCATCAATTTTTTATTGCTGTGAATATACACCTATTTCAATAAAGGTTGTCCAGCCGAAAGGAACAAGCCAAGACCAACTGCAAACAATACCTTGATTAATGAGCTGAAGATTCGGGACAGTGCAGGCTACCATTACAAAAAGACTAAAACAAACCACATCTTAATGATAAATAAGGAGTAAAATACAGATTTTCTTTGCTGGCTTATGTTGAACATTGCTTGTTGCTTTCAGCTGCGATGCCCTTTCTTGAAAAGGTATATGCATATGGGTTAGGTATATTGCAGAGGATTCAAATATTACAAACTACATACCTGGCATTGCTTGGTAAGGTGCTGGTGGCTGACCCATTGGCATTGGCATACCTCCAGGCTAACATTCATGAAACAAATAAAAATACAAATTATAATGGATAGAAGATGAGAAGTTAGGAAAAAATGATAGAAAAAGTTTTCTATCATGATTCTTTCCTAGCTTCTCATTTCTATTTATTATTTCTATAGACCCTTTTAATAAATCCTACAATGCTTTGTTTTCCACGTCTGATGTCAATTTTATTCTTTTGAAATTTGTTCTTTTGAGTGAAATTGAAAAGAATAAATTTGATGTCAAACATGGAAACCCAGGTTGAACATATCATCTTGACAAGATCTTAGCAAGATCATGTAAGATCATGCAAGATCATGTAAGATTTTGGAAGATTGATCACAAGATCTTGCACAGACAATTCTTGCCAAGATCATGGCAAGATTATACTAAGATCTTGGAAAGATTTTGTGATATTATTATTGCAAGATAATGGCATGTTCTTGCCATGATAATGACAAGACTATATCAAGATCTTGGAAGGATTTTGTAAGGTTCCCATGGCAAGATTGTGGTATGTTCTTGCCAAGATCATGGCAAGATTATATCAAGATTTTGGAAGGATTTTGTGAGGTTATAAATAAAGCATTGTAGGATTTATTAAAAGGGTCTATTCTGAACTGAACGTGGACAGCTAGAGCCTAGCAGTATGCAGGCCATCTGTCATATCAACCCAGTGAAGTGACCATAACCACATGAGTCTCCCTGTAACTCAGTGGTAGAGCATCCGACCGGTATCTAGAATGTCACAGGTTTGATTCCTGTCAGATGGACTTTTTTTCCAGCCTTGCTAGTGACTACTGAATTAGTTTTCTATCAACAAAAATACAGTTGCGTACCCATTTTCATAACATAATTTTGAGATGTCTAGGTTTTTGGCTGCTGTCATTCAAATTTTGAATGGACTGAGTACATGAGTATGTATTTATGATTGACAGAAGCCAAATACCAAGGTCTTGGGTGGGGTTCTTTCAGTATAAATTATATATATACTGGTAACTATATTGATGTATATTTGAAGGTACTTCTATAATTTAGCCAATTATCATGCAATAATGGGCTTTGCAAGTTCATACATCTCTACTTTAACTCAGCTCTCCTCTCCTCTGCTCTGCTCTAACAAAGAACTTACCCCTGCTGGACTATTGAGCACATGGTCAAATCCCAGTGGAGGAGGTGCACCCCCTTGCGGCATAGGAAATGGTGGTGCACCTGGTTGTGGCATGCCATAATTTCCTGGTGGTCCGTAACTCATTGCACTTACTAAACACATGATATAAAGTACAAAATTATTAAAACATGTAAAATAAAGAAAAGTGAGAAAGAAAAAATTAAATCTATTCAACTTCTACATCATTCCTGTTAACCTCCATGTGAGCTCATGGCAAACATGTTGGATTAGAGTGCTTTGTGCTTTTTTCATGCTTATTTGTCAACCCAGAAAATTCAAGACATTTTCTCATGTTTTGCTTTCATTAATCAAATTCTCAATGGCCTGAGTTTAGCAAAGCACCTGTACATGTGCCAAGCTATAAGTTTTGAGACAATAATAAAGTTTATTATCATTATTATTATTTATGTGATCGTGGAATCAAAATCAGCTGTCTGGTTAGTTATCAAGGTCACACAGGCTGAACTCTAAGGCTGATTTACACAGTACAACTTTTGCTTATAACTGTCGCATGCAGCCTGCTTACACCATGCTTACAACTTGAATTGCTTTGTGTAAGTCAACCCTACAACTTGCTCACAATTGTTGCAGCAAGTTGTAGGATTGATTTAGATGATGCAATTTGTGTTGTAAGTGTGGCATAAGCAGATTGCATGCGATAGCTGTAAGCAAAAGTTGTACCATGTAAGTCAGCTTAAAAAAAATATTTACCCTGAACTAAAACATTATTGATTGTTTTTGTTTTTGCATGCTTCAAAACGACAGCTGCCATTTTTTGTCATGGATTCGCATATCATCCAGCTGCTTGATAAAATTTGGGATCAAAACTGGATCTTTTGGGTAATAAAAGAGACAATTTGTCTCTTCTCAAGGATATTTCTGATCTCTAGCTGTACCAGGCTGAAGCTAGATCTTGACACCAAATGGTATTTATTTGATCCAAAACAGGATCATAAATAGCTTGATCAACTATATGATCTGAGGATTAGTCCTAATATATATATAAATGTGTTCATTAGCAAAAAGCGATGAAAAAAACCCAAAACATTCTTTAGAGTATAAATGACAGTTAAGATTGGGTCACACATCCTTCATAACACGAGATTAATACACGACTTCATATCTTCAAGCATTTTGCAGTTAATTCGAAAGCTTAGAAATTCAAGGTGATTTGGTTTCGAGTTGAATTAAGCCCCGGGTTGAAGCAGAATTTGATGTACATAATTTTTCACTCGTGCTTTTGTGTGCTAATTAACTGAGCCTTTACTTGCAGTTCGTATTCTAAAGTTGCCATCAATTCAGCCCTTATCTGCGATATAATATCTAGGACTTCCAGATTTAATAGCCCAAAGATATAAGCTTATATAGCTGTTCGAACGCAATAAAATCAGAAGTAAGCTTACATATCGAAAAAGGAAACCTGAATTGCGATTGCTAAATAATTTAGTGAGCACTTTGTCGACCTTTGCTGTCGAATTGCTCAGAAAATAACAATCATCTGATCTCTATAAAAAGCTGAAATAATAATTACCTTACCACTGATTTAAACTTGACAGTAAAGTTTCAAAATATAGGGCAAATTTCCCACAAACAGGATGAGTGTAGTTATCAGGGCATACGTAGTAATAAATCACCAACGAAGAAAAAGTAGGCTGACACAGGAGCCCAAACTATCAAATGTGTTCTGTCAGTTTTTGGGTCAGCGGTTTGCCATAGCAACCTTCTTTGAAATAGTTTTAGATTTCTCCCAACATGTATTATTGATGGTAGTTATAATTTCTGTTACATATCTTGAAATATTTTGTATCCATTATGAAATACGTACTTAGATATGGGAGGGGGAGGGGCAGTAAGGCTGGAGCTCGAACCAGAGAACATCTGTATCCCCCCCCCCCCCCCCAGAGGGGAATTAACTTTGACCACCCCACCTTTAATTTCCATCCCCTATTTCCAGCAACTATGGAAAAAAACCCGGTAATTTTATAAAACAATAAAACAACACAATAACACTTAAAATTTTCAACAACAAAAAAAATAATTTATTATCTCAGTTCTCAGCATGTACAGCAACAGATGAACTTGATAATTGCAATATTTCATATTGCATGGGCCACCATGGATGATGAATTGCTAGAGTAAACTGCTCTCCCCATGGGGTGTGAGGACACCATTAACTGATTTAAGCACGAAAATTCGCGTTGATAATAATAGAAGGATTCTGAAGTCGATAAAAAAAACCGCTATTAGTATTCAAGTGTTTTGATTGATCGAGATGTCAAGGAAAATCCTCATCGTTGTGAGGTGCATTGATGTCCATGATTTAAGAATAATTTATTGTACAAATACAATGACACCGTCTCCCGGGTAGAGGGGGGCTCTCCCTATAGTGGACTATACGGGGATGCTCCGCGCGAAAGGGGTAGAAAGGGGTACTTATTTCAGGCCGCAGGTATAGAAAAGGGTTTGGAATTTTGAAACGCAATCAATAAGAATTCAAAGTTCAAACGTGATAAAATCAAGCCTTAGAACCTATGCTGAATCTAGTATGTAAAAAAAAAAAACCCTGAAAATGTTTTCAAAGGACATCCAGGAATCTCCTCCAATTTAATTGCCTTTGAATTAAGGCGCTGTTTTCTCTTAAACTAGTAGAAGTATGTAAACTAAATTTATCACATATCGTATCCAGCTGTACGAAAAACTAAGCGCGAAAAGGATTGTTGTTGTAATTCAAGCGGCCCTCGCCCGAGTCTTAAAAGTCATATATCTCACAGAATTTGAGGAGATGGATCGCAAAGATTTACTTTAATTTTTTAAACAACACGTATACTTCAACTTTTTTTCTCTAAATTCTTTGAAACGCGTGTTTTCGTATTGGGAAAAGACTTGGAGCAAGGGCCGCTTGGCTAAGCATCGATGCGCGCTGTGATTGGACGGTTCGTGCGTGCTCCGGACACCTGGATTCTGGCGCTAAGCAAAAGAGCTGATGTCTTACATGGTAGTTCTCGGCGTTAGTTCTTAGTCGCTGGCCTCAAAGGCAAATTAGGTTCGACGCGGCAAAAGTTCAACGTCTGAACTGGGCCTTATACTCACCAAAACTGTCAGGTCAAACTTATTGAAGCAGTACGCCATGGGAGCAGGCACAGGAGGAGGAGGATGTCTATAAACAAGAGGAGGAGGAGGATGATGTCCATAAACAAGTGGAGGAGGATGTCCATAAACAGGAGAAGGATTAGCCACAGGACCTGCTCGAACTGACATCCCTGGTCCTTTTAAAAATCAATTACGAAAAATATTAATCTTATAATTCACCTTATAGTGTGCATTTAGCCAAACTGTTGTCACCTAAATTAGATGTGATATATTTACTATTCAACATTAGTATGAATCTCAGACTCGAATATAGAGTTTCGTGCACTGTGATTGGTCGAGCAACGTACCATTATAGGCTTCAGGGTGTAGTAGTTCTAGGCTATAAGTTTAGACGCGTTACAATGTTATAATGGTATCACCTCATATGGAATGATAAAGTCTATTTTGTTTAGAACTAATAAGAAATAAACAGACTTGTTGTCTCAGTCACTCCCCAGAAAAACATTTTTTGTACCCAGACATCTGTGAACATAGGCGGCGCGCTAGGGTGGGCCGGGGGTGCTAGAAATGTGGGGGGGGGGGGGGGGGGGGATTTGCAATTTTGACGATAACAGACCCCCCAGTTTTTATGTCCTTCCGCCGCCTATGGTGAATAAACTAATGAGGCCCTTACGTAATTCTAAATACATCTCAAATTTGGATTTGAATGTTGTTGCCAGATAAGTATAAATCCCCTCTCCATAGTCAATGTTGTTTGCTTATAACAATTCACATGAGAATTTCTTCCATTCAGTGGCTGAATCAGTAATGTTTCAAATTGCGTGCACGTGGAAGTGTGCCCTTTAGGGTTAACCCTAAAAGTAAGTAATGTTTCAAGGTACTTCTAAAAGCTGTATACCCTACTGACATTCCTCTGCTCTGCCGGCATGCATTAATTTAGCTATTATACCCTGCCCTGCCCTGCCCTGCTCTGCTGATAACAAAGAACTTACCCCAGCTGGGACTGATGGGTGAACCACTGTAATTTGGATAGGCAGAGTATGGCTGTGGCATGCCACGATCAAATGATGGTTGGATGTTCATAATATCTATAAAATATGGTAATTAAAACCAAAATTAAATTTGTGAGCTTGGGTTAAATCTGAATCTGATGACTTAATTTTATTTCGCGTAACGCAACCCAACAGAACGCAAATTAAAAAAGTGCGGAGAACACAAACATGGAAATAGCATGGAAATAATTTAACAGTTAAATTATATTGACACAAATCCACACGTAGGATACCATAGGGGAATTATATAGGAAAACAAAGGTGCGCGCGGAAAAAAAATGTTCTAGTGCATTTTTTACGGATTTTTTTGCTCGTTCGTATTACAGAGGACATTATCTTGACCTGGAATTACAAAAATTAATTAAACGCGATTTCCCCCCGATTTTATTTTCACCTTTTACTTTTATCTACATTGGGCTCCCTGTGATCCCATCGGCAGATATTTTTAATTTTCCTTCTAAATTTAAATTAGGTATTATTAATATAAGGTCTTTCAAAAAAATAAAATAAATAAATAAAACCGACTTTTTCATATTGTAAAGAATTGTGCTAATAAAGTTAATTAGTGCTATACTAAGAGCGCGCTATAGCTGACGATTTTTCCCCGGCCCTCAAGTGCTTGCATGATATTTTTTTCATTTATTTTTTTGATAGTATATAAATACAGAATATGAATATCTAATTTATTTTTCATCAGTGACAGTCTATATATACACATGTACCAGTTACTGGGATATTTCTCTTCCACTATTTAATATCAACTATTATTATTCTTCTTCATAATATCAACGGAAATATAATGAAATTATTCAGAGCCGTAGCCTGACTGAGATGTTTACCGAGGTAATCCACCGCCGTGGGCTGAAGCAACTAGTGGGGTTTGCTTCCCCGAACATTTTTGAAATTCATGCAGACTCTCGGAAATGCGATTTCCACTAGTTTAAGAGGCATTAGACTTCCTTCAAAAGTCGAATATTCTAAAAGAAGTGAAATCGTGAAATCAAATTTATAAGTTCGCTCGATATATTTTTTGCCGTATTTGACGTTGCACGATATTTTTTTAAGGATCGAGACCTTGCTTGATATTTTGGGGGGGATTTAACCCCCCCCCCCCCGGCCCATCAAATATCAAATGCATGGTCCGTCCCTAACGATCAGCATACTCATATCATATTTACCAGTTGCTATCGTTTGAAGTATTTTAAAAATGTCAGTCACGTTATGGGGTGATCGCAGCGATGACATGGAAACCATGCATGCACGTTTAAACGCATCTGGCCCGGAAATGGAAAAAAAACTGAAAATTAAATGCGTAGGTACTTCTATTTTCGTTTCGTGTTCGGTTGTGTTGCGAGCTTAAACTTTCACTTCTGAATTAGAGTGAAGTAGCGTATTTAACAGGTTTATGAAAACCACTCTACTGTTGGTTAATTAGCTGTTCAAACGCATTAGACCTTTATGTCGACGAGGAGGATAAGCCACAGGACCTGCTCGAACTGGCATTTCTGGTTCTTTTAAAAATCAATTACGAAAAATATTAATCTTCACCCTATAGTGTGCATTTAGCCAAACTGTTGTCACCTAAATTAGATGTGATATATTTACTATTCAACGTTAGTTTGAATCGCAGACTTGAATATAGAGTTTCGCGCACTGTGATTGGTCGAACAACGTACCATTATATAGGCTTCAGGGTTTACTAATTCTAGGCTATAGGTTTAGACACGTTACAATGTTGAAATGGTATCACCTCATATGGAATGATAAAGTCTATTTTGTTTAGAACTAATAAGAAATAAACAGACTTGTTGTCTCAGTCACTCCCCAGAAAAACATTTTTTGTACCCAGACATCTGTGAACATAGGCGGCGCGCTAGGGTGGGCCGGGAGTGCTAGAAATGTGTGTGTGTGTGTGTGTGGGGGGGGGGGGGGGGGGGGGGGGTGTCCTTCCGCCGCCTATGGTGAATAAACTAATGAGGCCCTTACGTAATTCTAAATACATCTCAAATTTGGATTTGAATGTTGTTGCCATAAAGATAAGTATAAATCCCCTCTCCATAGTCAATGTTGTTTGCTTATAACAATTCACATGAGAATTTCTTCCATTCAGTGGCTGAATCAGTAATGTTTCAAAATACGTGCACGTGGAAGTGTGCCCTTTAGGGTTAACCCTAAAAGTAAGTAATGTTTCAAGGTACTTCTAAAAGCTGTATACCCTACTGACATTCCTCTGCTCTGCCGGCATGCATTAATTTAGCTATTATACCCTGCCCTGCCCTGCCCTGCTCTGCTGATAACAAAGAACTTACCCCAGCTGGGACTGATGGGTGAACCACTGTAATTTGGATAGGCAGAGTATGGCTGTGGCATGCCACGATCAAATGATGGTTGGATGTTCATAATATCTATAAAATATGGTAATTAAAACCAAAATTAAATTTGTGAGCTTGGGTTAAATCTGAATCTGATGACTTAATTTTATTTCGCGTAACGCAACCCAACAGAACGCAAATTAAAAAAGTGCGGAGAACACAAACATGGAAATAGCATGGAAATAATTTAACAGTTAAATTATATTGACACAAATCCACACGTAGGATACCATAGGGGAATTATATAGGAAAACAAAGGTGCGCGCGGAAAAAAAATGTTCTAGTGCATTTTTTACGGATTTTTTTGCTCGTTCGTATTACAGAGGACATTATCTTGACCTGGAATTACAAAAATTAATTAAACGCGATTTCCCCCCGATTTTATTTTCACCTTTTACTTTTATCTACATTGGGCTCCCTGTGATCCCATCGGCAGATATTTTTAATTTTCCTTCTAAATTTAAATTAGGTATTATTAATATAAGGTCTTTCAAAAAAATAAAATAAATAAATAAAACCGACTTTTTCATATTGTAAAGAATTGTGCTAATAAAGTTAATTAGTGCTATACTAAGAGCGCGCTATAGCTGACGATTTTTCCCCGGCCCTCAAGTGCTTGCATGATATTTTTTTCATTTATTTTTTTGATAGTATATAAATACAGAATATGAATATCTAATTTATTTTTCATCAGTGACAGTCTATATATACACATGTACCAGTTACTGGGATATTTCTCTTCCACTATTTAATATCAACTATTATTATTCTTCTTCATAATATCAACGGAAATATAATGAAATTATTCAGAGCCGTAGCCTGACTGAGATGTTTACCGAGGTAATCCACCGCCGTGGGCTGAAGCAACTAGTGGGGTTTGCTTCCCCGAACATTTTTGAAATTCATGCAGACTCTCGGAAATGCGATTTCCACTAGTTTAAGAGGCATTAGACTTCCTTCAAAAGTCGAATATTCTAAAAGAAGTGAAATCGTGAAATCAAATTTATAAGTTCGCTCGATATATTTTTTGCCGTATTTGACGTTGCACGATATTTTTTTAAGGATCGAGACCTTGCTTGATATTTTGGGGGGGATTTAACCCCCCCCCCCCCCCCCCGGCCCATCAAATATCAAATGCATGGTCCGTCCCTAACGATCAGCATACTCATATCATATTTACCAGTTGCTATCGTTTGAAGTATTTTAAAAATGTCAGTCACGTTATGGGGTGATCGCAGCGATGACATGGAAACCATGCATGCACGTTTAAACGCATCTGGCCCGGAAATGGAAAAAAAACTGAAAATTAAATGCGTAGGTACTTCTATTTTCGTTTCGTGTTCGGTTGTGTTGCGAGCTTAAACTTTCACTTCTGAATTAGAGTGAAGTAGCGTATTTAACGGGTTTATGAAAACCACTCTACTGTTGGTTAATTAGCTGTTCAAACGCATTAGACCTTTATGTCGACGAGGAGGATAAGCCACAGGACCTGCTCGAACTGGCATTTCTGGTTCTTTTAAAAATCAATTACGAAAAATATTAATCTTCACCCTATAGTGTGCATTTAGCCAAACTGTTGTCACCTAAATTAGATGTGATATATTTACTATTCAACGTTAGTTTGAATCGCAGACTTGAATATAGAGTTTCGCGCACTGTGATTGGTCGAACAACGTACCATTATATAGGCTTCAGGGTTTACTAATTCTAGGCTATAGGTTTAGACACGTTACAATGTTGAAATGGTATCACCTCATATGGAATGATAAAGTCTATTTTGTTTAGAACTAATAAGAAATAAACAGACTTGTTGTCTCAGTCACTCCCCAGAAAAACATTTTTTGTACCCAGACATCTGTGAACATAGGCGGCGCGCTAGGGTGGGCCGGGAGTGCTAGAAATGTGTGTGTGTGTGGGGGGGGGGGGGGGGGGGGGGGGGGGGTGTCCTTCCGCCGCCTATGGTGAATAAACTAATGAGGCCCTTACGTAATTCTAAATACATCTCAAATTTGGATTTGAATGTTGTTGCCATAAAGATAAGTATAAATCCCCTCTCCATAGTCAATGTTGTTTGCTTATAACAATTCACATGAGAATTTCTTCCATTCAGTGGCTGAATCAGTAATGTTTCAAATTGCGTGCACGTGGAAGTGTGCCCTTTAGGGTTAACCCTAAAAGTAAGTAATGTTTCAAGGTACTTCTAAAAGCTGTATACCCTACTGACATTCCTCTGCTCTGCCGGCATGCATTAATTTAGCTATTATACCCTGCCCTGCCCTGCCCTGCTCTGCTGATAACAAAGAACTTACCCCAGCTGGGACTGATGGGTGAACCACTGTAATTTGGATAGGCAGAGTATGGCTGTGGCATGCCACGATCAAATGATGGTTGGATGTTCATAATATCTATAAAATATGGTAATTAAAACCAAAATTAAATTTGTGAGCTTGGGTTAAATCTGAATCTGATGACTTAATTTTATTTCGCGTAACGCAACCCAACAGAACGCAAATTAAAAAAGTGCGGAGAACACAAACATGGAAATAGCATGGAAATAATTTAACAGTTAAATTATATTGACACAAATCCACACGTAGGATACCATAGGGGAATTATATAGGAAAACAAAGGTGCGCGCGGAAAAAAAATGTTCTAGTGCATTTTTTACGGATTTTTTTGCTCGTTCGTATTACAGAGGACATTATCTTGACCTGGAATTACAAAAATTAATTAAACGCGATTTCCCCCCGATTTTATTTTCACCTTTTACTTTTATCTAAATTGTGCTCCCTGTGATCCCATCGGCAGATATTTTTAATTTTCCTTCTAAATTTAAATTAGGTATTATTAATATAAGTTCTTTCAAAAAAATAAAATAAATAAATAAAACCGACTTTTTCATATTGTAAAGAATTGTGCTAATAAAGTTAATTAGTGCTATACTAAGAGCGCGCTATAGCTGACGATTTTTCCCCGGCCCTCAAGTGCTTGCATGATATTTTTTTCATTTATTTTTTTTGATAGTATATAAATACAGAATGAATATCTAATTTATTTTTCAGTCTATATACAGTCTATATACACATGTACCAGTTACTGGGATATTTCTCTCCCACTATTTAATATCAACTATTATCATTATTCTTCATAATATCAACGGAAATATAATGAAATTATTCAGAGCCGTAGCCTGACTGAGATGTTTACCGAGGTAATCCACCGCCGTGGGCTGAAGCAACTAGGGGGGTTTGTTTCCCCGAACATTTTTGAAATTCATGCAGACTCTCGGAAATGCGATTTCCACTAGTTTAAGAGGCATTAGACTTCCTTCAAAAGTCGAATATTCCAAAAGAAGTGAAATCGTGAAATCAAATTTATAAGTTCGCTCAATATATTTTTTGCCGTATTTGACGTTGCACGATATTTTTTTAAGGATCGAGACCTTGCTTGATATTTTGGGGGGGATTTAACCCCCCCCCCGGCCCATCAAATATCAAATGCATGGTCCGTCCCTAACGATCAGCATACTCATATCATATTTACCAGTTGCTATCGTTTGAAGTATTTTAAAAATGTCAGTCGTCACGTTATGGGGTGATCGCAGCGATGACATGGAAACCATGCATGCACGTTTAAACGCATCTGGCTCGGAAATGGAAAAAAAACCCTGAAAATTAAATGCGTAGGTACTTCTATTTTCGTTTCGTGTTCGGTTGTGTTGCAAGCTTAAACTTTCACTCCTGAATTAGAGTGAAGTAGTGTATTTAACGGGTTCATGAAAACCACTCTACTGTTGGTTAGCTGTTCAAACGCATTAGACCTTCGATCTTCTAGTTTGCTATTGAACTGCTAATAAGAAAATAACAATCGTCTGAACCTAAAACGTTTCTTACCTAAAAAGCTAATATTTTAATTGCCTTACCTTGCAGTTATTTAAAGAGAGTGAAGTTTCAAGTATGGATCCACTGCTACACGAAGTTATTTCCTCAATGATTTAACGTACGCCTAGATAGGAGGTGAGATCACAAAGTCACCTGCTCTAGCTAGTCACATGCATCAGGAGCACGGGATTGGTCACAAGTTACTAACAGACCGACAGAGACTGGACCGACAAGGCTGAAAAACGTGTGCGCATGCGTCAAATTGGCCACTTTGGAAACAAGGGACTGGGGCGAGTTTTGAATTGGAAAAATAATTGTCTTCTGATAAAGCATCTTAGTAAGTCTGGCAAATTTGAGCATGATTAAAGGAAGAGAACCAGAATTATTGGCTTTCAAAAAATTTCAAAAATTTAGATTTTTTGTAAATTTCAACACATTTGAAGGCTTGTAACTCTGCTTCTTTTTAAAGAAACACGTTCAAATTTGCCAGACTTGAGATGCTTTATCAGATGACAATTTTTTCTAATTAGATTATAATTCAAACTTGCCCCAGTCCCTTGCTCGTTTCCAAAGTGGCCAATGCATTAGATCATTTTCGAGATGCACGAGCGCTTTCAAAAATATCGCAGGCGCAGACATGAAAAAGAGGCATTTTCGGGCAAGATCGCGCGCGCTATATTGGGCTCTGCCCGAAAATGCCTCGAGATCATGTATGCGCCTGCGATATTTTTGAAAGCGCTCGCGCATCTTGAAAATGATCTATCGTCAATGAAAACAATTTTATTTTATTTATGTATAATGATATTTTAACAGGATGCTCCTTCACTTTAGTGATTTTCAAGAAGGTCCTGTAAAACTAATTTTTATGCATCATATAATGGAGTTAAAAAGTAGAAGGCAAATTATCGATACAAAATGAGAAAAAATTTTCAATTATGCAAAAAATGTAAAAATTCAAATAGCATACTTTAAAGAGTTCATTCACAAAAAATAGGCTTAAATTGAGAAATTTTTGATGATTGTTTAACAACGTCACTTAGATTGTTTCATTCTTTAAGGGCATGATAGAATAGCCTTTGCTTCCCCCAATTTGTTTTAACAATTGGTAGTCGAAATTCATTTCCATGCCTTGTGTTGTGTCCATGCTCATTCAGTTTGGTGAACTTGAGATTGGAGGATTGCAAATTGTTCTTACATTTGAAAATATGCAAACATCGGTGATAGCGTCTACGTTGAGTAAGCTCTTTCCAATTGAGTTCCCTTCGTGCGTCAGATGTGTGCACATCGCTTACCAAGCTTGAGCTGTATTATATTCATATGTAAATAATGTCAGCACAGAAGAAAATTTGCTGGAAAAAATTAACCTGCATACAAAGTTTGGGGAAATACCATATTGATGTGACCTTTCGTTGCTTGAATTCACATCACCCATACTGCATTTCAAGCTTGGTATGCAACATGCAACAAGCAACAAAACCTTTTTGAAATAGCTGTATATTGCAAAAATGAATATTTTTTATAGAGCTGACTGAGTTGTGTAATATATACGAAGATGGGTACAAAGTACTATTGTACTATCATTTTCTTCAAGTTATATAAACCGGTTTCATCCCCCTTTCACCCCCCCCCCCCCCTCCTCAAGGCCGAATTCAGAGGACAAGCAATCATGAACAATACAGAGTAAGGGGTCATTGTACATTTAATGTACAACTTTCATATTGCACTGTCTATTTCTAGATTTTGAAAAATCAGGCAACTATATATTATGTCGACTATAAAGTTAACAGTTGTGAATTGGAAAGGATGCATGGAACAGAAGCTAAATCATTGTATGTATGAGATAATGATTGTGAAACAGTGAGGCTATGATGACTGCATCATAAATATTTCAGTTTTCTGTTACACAGTTACTAGTGGTATTCATGGTCATGAGAAGATCTTCCATGATGTTAAAACCCTATTTGAAAATGAGAAATAACTTGATTAGTAAATTTGAAAAGGAGCAATTATTACAGCATTTTTCATAATTCTGTGACCCAACCGACCCAGACGTTTAGTGTTTTTGCTTCCACCAATCAAGCTATGATGGGCCGCATTTATTCTGATTATGATGGCTGTCTAGTCAGGGGGAATTAAACTATCACTCTTGATCAGAATGAACTCAGCCTGTCATAATTTGATTGACGGAAGCCAAAACATCAGATGCTGGGAGTTGTTATGTCACAAAATTATGAAAAGGGGTGTAATAAGTACATGGGGCTAATACATCAAATGTGCAGATGGGCTAAGATCAGATGGTAAGCAAAGGTGGGGTGAGCCACCAATGTGCCACCTCTCATCAATGCAACCTGGGTTCATGCAATTCCCGGGCTTGGCATTGTATGTGAGTAGAGTTGCTTGTTGGCCATGCTTGGAGGGTTTTCCTCCTGGTTCTCTGGTTATCCTCCCTTTGCAAAATTCAACTTTGAAATTCCAATTGCCCTTACAGTGCGATGCGCCTTACCATAGCCACCCAACAAACTTTTTTACAAGTTAGCCAATCAGAAAGCGAGAATCTGTAAATTTGCATGTGAACTTGCTTTGTTGTTACCGCAAAGATTTGAACTTCGGAGCAAGAACTTGAAGAAAATGCTTAAAAATCTCTATCTCTAATACCAGTTTTGCTCTTTTGACTTGCTAACACTTAATACTTTCGTAGGCAGTCTTTTTCATGTGGAGATTCTTTGCAAGAAGTGGTTTATCGTACTTGTACAAAAGTTTGTTGGGTGGCTACGGTAAGGCGCGTCGCACTGTAAAGTTTATTCTGACATCATGGCTTGTTTACTTGGGCAAGAATAATAGAAATTTAGTCTAAATCTTCTTTCATTCGTGATATTCAGTGTAATATTTAGCTGTTCTCACTGACAGTTCTTCAAAATTAAATTTTATTGTGATTTCATTTGTGATGCCACTATTTCATCCCCTCTGGATACCATGATCCTTAGTGTTAAAAGAATAGGTTGTTTTAATGTGACATCATAGTGAAATAGGGCTATTCAATCTGGCAATGAAAGCTTAAACATAAGCCATCTGGCTACTGTAGCTCAGGAGACTGCGCAATCACTTGTTAACAATTTTTTTTTGCATTTTAGTTGGATTTTTTTTTACAGCCCTTTCTGAGTTCAACTGCAGTATGCATTCTCATCTAGCTTCATGCAGTACAAACAACAAGCTATAAGCCATGACGAACAAAACATATTTGTATAGGAAACTAGACCAGAATGCACCATGTTCACAGTCGCAAACAAAGGTCATTCTATAATCTTAGTACACAGTTTAAACTTCTCTCTGGTTCCTGTATCCCTCACACTCAATTTCATAATAATTATGTGACCAACTCAAGCCCAAGGCATCTGGGTTTTTGGCTTCCATATCAATCAAAAAAATTACTAACTTAGACCATTGGAAATTTGATTGATGGTAACCAACCAAAAACCCAGAAGACTAGAATTATACTGTAGCTACCTAGTTGTCTGGGTCGCTTAATGATGAAAATTGGTGTAAAGAAGTTGGAAAGAGAAGAGAGGGGATAAAGGAAACACATTCTATACCTTGCTTGCTCCATGATGGAAAAATCGCACTGCAAATGCCTCCAGCATTTTACCAAATACTGGCCCTAAGCCAAATGCAGTGATGACACCCTTCTGTTCCATGACTGTCCTGTGCAATATGAAATAGAGTGCATATTTTAAAGTTATATTTCACAGATGTCCAAGGAAAAGGATCTCTGATCCCTAAATGTCTTCAAGTGGGCACTTGGAAGAGTATCTCCTAGCTGCTCCTACATTTCCCCTCCTTTCTTGGTGAAAACATCTTCACATCAATTTGACTGTCTGGAAATAGCCTAAGATAGAGGCTTTGCGACATCACATGATGGCAGCTATGACAGGAGGCACATTATAATAGTCTTATTTTCCCCTTGAGACTGAACTTAGTGTGCAGCTATTTCAAAAAAGGTTGATGAAGGTTTTGTTGCACATTGCATGTTGCTTGTTGCATCCTGCTTACCAAGCTTGAAATGTATTATATTCATGAGTAAATAATGTCAGCACAGAAGAAATTATGCCAGAAAAACATGCAGACAAAGTTTGGGAACATTCCATATATTGTTGTGACCTTTTGCTCACACTGCATATGGGGCTTGGTGTACATATGCAACATACAAAATGCGATAGATCCTTTTTTATAATAGCTTTTGTATACTAGCACAAAGTAGGGAGGGTGAAGCCCACAGCCACTACCTCTTCATGGTCCCTGATGTCCATAGGATCAATAAACATTTTCACGGTTGTCGTTACTCAACCTCAGCCTCAATAGCATGTAATTTATTCTTTAGAATTTGACTTAAGCCCATGGAAGTTTTAAGTGTTTCAATAGATACTTTGGAAAGCGCTTGTGCATCTCAAAAATGGTCTATTGTTTGATAATGTGTACATTCCTTAAATTACCGTGAGCTGTAGCCAAATTCTAAAGAATATATTACACACTATCGAGGCTGAGCTTGAGTGACGACAACCATGAAGTAGGTCTATTGGGCATCCAGTTAAGGTATTGTACATGCCGACACACAGAATTTGCCATACTAGTATATACTGTAATACCTTGCTACTATTATCATACCATTTGTCATTGCTTTCAGATGGAAAATACATACTGTATTCTTCAACCTTCACATAATCTGAACCAGTTATATTGTAACTGTGGAGCTGAAGGACTTTTTCTTTCCTGCTTAGCCAAGCTTTCTCCTCTACTTCTATGGCTGGAAATGGAAAGAACTAGAACAGAAATAAAAAAAATAAAAAAATTAAATGCTACATCAAATCTTGCATTCTGATTGGCTAGGAGTTTGTGCTTTATAAGAGTACACAGCACATGTACACACTGTCTAAAATGATGTCCGGGTCCAAAATGAAAAAGCAGTTTTTTAAAATGGTTTTTTCTAACTTTTTCTTTGTAACAGGATTGGTTGTCCAAAGTTCTAATTGTTTCAGGTGGAGGTTTAATCATTGAGAACATTTTTGCTGTATTTAATCAGTTTTTATGAGCACTTGGACCCAGAAATACATCACAACTTAACGGCCCTATTGCATCATTCAAATCCAAAATAATGGCTATTGTAATTTATATTTTATGAATTAAAAAAATACAAAACTTGCTAAACTTGCTTGCTGTGCTGTGTGCAGTTATATATGCCTATTTCAAAAAAGGTTGTCATCGCCAAAAGCAAAATGCGACAGGCGATAGGTCATTCCAAGATGGAAAGGAATTATGGGTATATGACTAAAGATGAATAATCAAGGTCTTTATAATGGTTTTGTGGACTACAACAAGACAGAATGTCTCAATACTAACCTCTGTGTTTTTTAAGACAATAAGAAGCAGAAACACACATTATTCACGTTATTCCTATCGCCTATTGATTATGACAACCTTTTTTTGAAATAGGTATATAAAGCTCTAGGGGTTTTAAAGCAGAACACTTGAGAAGTATTGGAAAGCACTCTGCTACCTATCATTTTTCTCCTTACACTTCTCTCATGTTCTACAATTCCCTGCATGTGTTACAACTGCATTCATACAGTAAAATAAACATAATTTTGGATTCCCACCTTTGTAAATATTGACGGCAGTACATTGACACACTTTCCTCTTCTAACAATGTATTCATCTCCAGTGTTTGGGTCTAAAAGGAATGATTCAAACCAATTATCATGTTGTCTTAATACTCCAGTTTCACATTCGATGGAAACCGCTGTTTTTGAAGACCACAGACTCATTTGTACAGGCTTAGCCTCGCTTATAAGTCAGCTATTCAATGACATCATTAAAAGTCTGTGGGATTTCAAAACATTGGTATTGTTCAACTTACACATTCTTTACATTACGGTTGACTTATGCAAATCATTAGCAACAGCCAACTGTAATGTAAAGAATGTGCAAGTTGAATAATACCAATCCCACGGACTTTTAATGGTGCCTTTGAATAGATGACTTATAAACGAGGCTAAGCCTGTACAAATGAGTCTGTGGTCTTCAAAAACAGCGGTTTCCATCGAATGTGAAACTGGAGTATTACCAGGAGGGGCCAGGACTAACATGCATATACTGACAAAAGGGCAAAGATGCTCATCAGAAATTTTCAAAATGACAACTACAAGGTTCCAGTCCAGGCAGCCATGGCAACTAATGATTTTTACCCCTATTAAAAAGGGACCAAATGCTCATGCTTTAATCAATGATGCTAGTGCTAACTGACAGAAGTCAGAACCATATGATGAACCAAAAATAAATATCCTGAATACACCAGTTTCGCATTCGCAGTTGGCTGCTGCTAATGATTTGCAAAAGTCAACTGTAATGAAAAGAATGTGCAAGTTGAATAATACTAAAGTTTTGAGATCCCACAGACTCTTAATGGTCTCTTTGAATAGCTGACTTATAAACAAGGCTAACAGATTGCAAATGAGTCTGTGGTCTTCAAAAACAGTGGTTTGCATTGAATGTGAAACTAGTCTACACTGCATATTACAACTGGTATTATTCAACTTGCACACACATTCTTTACATTACAGTTGGCTGTTGCTGATGATTTGTAAAAGTCAACTGTGATGCAAAGAATGTACAAGTTGAACGATACCAATGTTTTGAGATCCCACAGATTTTTAATGGTCTGTCATTCCTACCATCATTATTGAATCTCGGGTATCTCATTTCCTGACCAACACTGTAAGAGGCTGGTACTTTCAAATAAAGATATACCCTACTTTCCTTGTATTGACCCCCTAAAATTAATATATTATTTTGAACTCCTCCCCCCACCGCCATATACTTGTTTTTGGCCATGGGGGGGGGGGGGGGGGGGGGGGGGGGGGGGTAATGTGTTATCAGATGTATTCCCACTGCCACTGTTTTGTTGAGGGAATTATTTTCTTACCTAATGTATGTTCCACCACGATAACTGAAGTGACATTTTGGTCTTTACCTGATGTATACTAAAGTCAGAAAGTGAAAATAAAAAATGGGTCACACGTGACGTGATTATTCCAGGTCAAAGCTTAGTGAGCACCTCGAGAAGCGAATGCTATGAAATCGAGCTTCAAAATACTCCAAAAAGCAAATGATTATTACCTTTTGAAAATAGGCATGGACGACTGTTTCGAATGAATACTTAAAGAGGTAATGGAACTCCAAACTCCTCATTCTTCCATCGAAAAAACATCGCACGAAACGAAACGAATAGAAAACCAACAATACAGTATGACAGCTGACCTGTCTGAGCCCACGCACACAGCAGGGACTGCATTCTTGTTGGTCAGCAGGGAGTCCACAGGGAGTCCATAGATGTCTGAGGAATGACACCCCTGACCTGGCCGACCTGGCCCTTTGCCCAATCCTGTCAGCGTCGATGTCCCAATACGGTATGTAATTTTAATCAGGGGTAGGGGTGGATCCAGGGGAGGGGTGTAGGGGATGCAAGCATCACCCTGAATCGACTTCATCAGAGCCCCTATTTTGAAGATAACTAATACAAAATAATGTTTTCTTTCTTTGATATTCAAGGGTTGCACCCTTCCCTGAGCCAACTTTGTGCCCCTACTTTGCAACTACTTTGCAAGCGATTTTTTGGGGGTTCGCTGGCAGGTGCCCATACAACGCTGCCCTCCTCCCTGAACAAAATCCTTCTTCTTCCCCCCAAAAAGGATTGTAACTCAGGCCTCCTTGCGGTTTGGCACCACCCTCCCCCTCCCTTTCACTGATTCGTTCAAGATCCTTTCAAGAAAAGGCTGAGAGTTAAGGACAGATTAAATAAGAAACCTTGGCTTTGAGAACAAAAAATCTTGCATATACCATGGTTTTTTGTACTGGCTTACAGTCAGACGCACACAGTCGGTATTTTTTTGCAGTAAATTTATCCAATCGCAGCGCGTAGCACGGTTACGGGAAGATACGGTGCTCCAGTACGAGTATCGTTTCCCCTCATGCAAAAACCACCTCCAATCAGGAAACCAGAGCAGTGTGTAGTTCTGAATGAAAGTGAAAAATGCACAGCCCATTGTCCGTCTTCCCCTCCCCTCCCCCCTGGGATCACCCCATGAAAAGCCCTAGTGTCCAGTCCCTCTCAGTGTCTAATCCCTTCTGAGACGCAACCTCCAAGGCGGAAGGTAGAAGAAAGCTAGACCATGTCTGACCAAAGTGCAAGCCCTACTATCTCTCAAGAACAATCCTTCCATGACCAGTTCGAGTTGAAAGAGGAGCTGGGCAAGGGAGCATTTAGTACTGTGCGTCGCTGCACTCAGAAATCCACGGGGGTAGACTATGCTGTTAAGATACTCAGCACTAAATCAATGAGCGAGAGAGATGTTCACAAAATCGAACGCGAGGTGAGAATTTGCCGTCGACTCAGCCACCCAAACATTGTCCGTCTCCATGCAAGCATAAAGACAGAGGGCTCAAGTTATCTGATGTTTGATCTAGTAACTGGAGGAGAGCTGTTCGAAGATATTGTTGCTCGTGAATATTATAGTGAAGTGGATGCTAGCCATTGCATAAAGCAAGTTCTTTCGAGTGTGAACAATTGCCATGAAAACCATATTGTTCATCGTGATCTGAAGCCAGAGAATCTTCTCCTCTCGAGCAAGGAGAAAGCGGCTATAGTTAAGCTCGCTGATTTTGGTTTGGCAATAGAGTTAGATAATGATCGTCCAGGATGGTTTGGGTTTGCTGGTACTCCGGGGTACCTATCGCCGGAAGTACTCAAGAAAGAGCCTTACGATAAAGCAGTAGATGTGTGGGCTTGTGGGGTGATTTTGTACATACTCCTCGTTGGTTATCCTCCATTCTGGGACGACGAAAAGGAGAAACTTTATTCTCAAATCAAGAAGGGCTCATACTGTGTGAGTATAATAATATATTACATTGTTTGGAATACAATTATGCTTGCCTTAGGCTGAAACATCGGAGGAAATTAGGGAGTTGGCTTATAAGCGAATTTATTGCACACATGCTGAACTAGCTAACAATTTCAAAACTTGAAATTCTTATTTTGTAATTTTTTGTCCAATATTACTAATCTAATTATACGTGTTGTACAAATATTTGAAGGAAGACACTTTGGTGTTGGGAAGCTGTATCACTGCGACTAAGTTCTATGCATAAAATATTCATGTCAATTAGGTGTGCAATTGGATTAAGAATTTTAAAACAAAAATATGTCAATTATCGAGGAATTTGTGGTATTGAATGTTTTTGTAGAACGATAGAATTTGTAATTAACAAATTGCACCAATAATTGGAAAGCCATGTTTGTGCTTGAAGGTCACAAAAATATAATAAACAAAAGCCACTTGAATGTTATGGACCAAGTAATGAAAAAAAGAAACATCTGCCTTCTTTCCTTGGCATGTATCCTTCCTTTACTCATGAGGTGGTATTTGAGTTAAAAATTTATACCTGCTTGGCAAAGGAAATTGATACAATATATTACATGAGACTAAAAATTTAAGAACATTCGAATATTCATAAAAATCTATAATCAAAACACCAATGTTCAATTTTTATAGTGAGAAATGACTGTTTTTTATTTATTATTTTCATTGTTTTTTTTTATACCAATTTAGTATTAAAAATGCTAAAAAATATAATCATAGTTATGGTCCAAAATGACAGTCAAGTTTTACTGTATGCAGATGAGAAATAATTATTGAAGTGCTAAAATGAAAATAAAAATTTGAATATAGAAGTTGAAATTTTAATGCTATTTTTTTCTTCAAAAAATACAAGAGAAGAAAAGAGCAAAAGAATAAAAGAAAAGAAAATTAAAGTAAAATAAGATAAAAGTTAAACTATACAATCAATGACATATTTTAGAGGAAAAAAAATGGTTATGATTGTTTTCTCATTTTTCTCTTTAACCTGAAATTTGTGCTTTCCTTTTTCTCAAGGGGTTCTAATTGAGGACCCTAATTTAAAGCACTACAATCCTATTATGACATATTGTCTCATTGTTGCAATATAAAGGTATTGAAGAGAAGGGAGTGAAGCCCTCACATTCAACAACTCAGTGTTTGGGGTTGTATCTTAGTAGGATTTTGATATTGGAGATTTAATTTTACCATTTTCATTCTCAGAGATGCTATTTCTGATAAGTGTTTTAGTCTAAACCTACTAATAAGTCAAATAAATGAATATAAATAATTTTGAAATATGAGTTCTAAGATATTTCATTTTTCTTTAATATTTCGGCCATCAGGCTGTGACCGTCATCAGTTGGAATGAGCTGGTTTTTTTTAAATGCACCTTAGTCTGCACCATGTATAGTCTAGTTTGGTTTTCAAAACCAGCAATTTTTGCTACTAGTGGCCTATCAATGCTAGACTTCAATATACTAGACTTCTAGTAGCTCAGCCAATCAGAGCACAGGACTCAGTTACCTGTGAAGGAATATATAGCTCTTATTAACAGAGTTTGAGCCGGTCCGTACCATAAGTTATGGACCAAGTTTTTTCCACTGCCTTATGGCCCAAGCGTGTAGTGTGCAAACGAGGTTAATGAGATATTTATTATATTGCATTGCTAGGAAAGACAATTTTCATTTTCGGTCCGTACCATAAGTTATGGACCGCAAATTCACCAATCATAGCATGTGAAATTACCTTGTCATATAATAATGATTATTATCTGATTATATATCACAGTATCCTTCTCCTGAATGGGACACCGTAACTGCCGAAGCCAAAGACTTGATAGACAAAATGCTTGTTGTTGATCCAAGGAAAAGAATCACTGCTGCAGAAGCAATCAAACATCCATGGATTCTGGTAAGCTTCAGTAGCAGGCAGTAAGCATGGTAGAGGCTGAGCAGTTTTTCGTATGACTGTGAAAAGCTTGTGGTATTAATGTGGTCTTGACATGGCAAGGCAAGGCACAAGACCAATCACAGTGTGCAAGAATTTTCTCTCCATCCAATCAAATGCCTGAAACCAGTGGCATAGCAGGGGGGGTAAGGGGAGCAATTGACCCCCAATAAAATTTTCCAATCAACCCTTTTTTCTGATGGATAATGTCAATGCCACTGGCGCAGGGAGGGGATGGGCCCATGCCCCCTCAAATTTTACATTTTTATTCTAGGTGTCCCCCCCCTCACCCAGATCCTGGGTCCTCGCTATGTCCCTGACATACATTAATCATATATATTTTATACATTCGCCTTAATATAACCCATTTTATTAATCATTTTCACAGAACCCTGAACAAGCAGCATCAAGCATTCACCGTCAATCAACTTTAGATGGCTTGAAGAAATTCAATGCTCGACGCAAGCTTAAAAGTGCAATAATCAGCACCATGTTCGCTGCCCATAAACGAGGATCCAGCAAGAAGAAAATATCTGAGGAGGATTCCGTCACTACAGTAATAGACGAAGGACTTGTCAGTCAAGATCAGGAAATCATACGCCTGACTCAAGAGCTGATAACTAGCATAACAACAGCTGATTATGAGACCTACACCAAGCTTGTCGACCCACATCTCACTGCATTTGAACCTGAATCTCGAGGATGTCTCATTGAAGGTCTTGAGTTTCACAAGTTTTATTTTGATAATTTTCCAGACAAAGCCCCAACTCATACGACCTTACTCACCCCACAAGTGATTAGTCTTGGCCCTAAAGCTGCCTGTATTTCGTATGTACGCTTGGATCAAACAATTCAACCCAATGGTCAACCAGTGACCCGACACTTTGAGGAGACAAGAATCTGGCAGAGGAAAAATGGGAACTGGGTGAATGTCCATTTTCATAGATCCTCGTTTGGAAATTAGTTAAATATCAAACACAAATAACTGTTTTAGTTTATGGATCATGTTAATGCCATTGAATGTTCATGTTAAAATTGAAAACAAGAATCTGTAAAAGGAAAAGATATGAAATTGGATGAAATAATGTCCACACTTTCAAAGATCTGCTCGGAAATTAGTCAAAATCAAAGACAAAGAACTGTTTTAGAATTTGGATGATCAGGTTCATGCCATTTAACGTTCATGTTGGTTTTCAGGTTATGGTAAAGCCTAGAAAACAGGAAATGAAATGAAATTTTTTCCCCCCACTTCTTGGCTTTTTTTTTACAGTGTAATAATTCCTGGAGTTAGATTTAAGAGAATGAACTCTAATTTAGATCTGGCTTCCAACACACTAGTTACACGAGAGCAATTGACTCGTGAGACTGAGCAATCCCTCCCTGCATGATTGACATAAAGCTAAAAGAAAAAAAAAACCTTGATCAAGTAAGAGAAAGGCTTAACAAGCTCTACACGTGATGCCAAGTCCCCAGGAATCGAGACCCCAGAGGGAGAGGCATGTAGTGTACTGTATATTGCACTTCCCTTGACGATTCTCCATCATCACTATTATCCCGTCAATGACACAAAATCTTGTAGCATTTTTCTGAATATATAAATGTAAAGGCGTGAAGACACAAAGTGTGAGATTGTGCGCAATATATTGCAAGCAATGTTGCTGAACTGAGTAGGACCGTTTTCTACTTCAGCAACATTGCGTGCAATAAATTGCGTCGTGTGACATGGCTCGCAACATCGATTGCCTGCAACATGTTCCGTACCTTGTTGTTCAGTCAGGATGTAAGCCCTAAGCTCTAGTTAAATTTGAGGCAAAACTCCACCAAATTAGGTTAAACTTTCATTTTTGACTTAAAAATTTTTGTAAGAAAATTTTAAGTATTTTCAGACAAGACAAAACGTCTCTTCATATATAAGTTGTGATTGCTTTTTTGATATTTTTATAAAATTATATTATTAAAGTAAATTCATTCAAGGTGTTTGTGTGGCCATTGCGTTGCTTGTTTGCTGCAGCTTCTATTATATTCCTAGATGATTTGGGAATTACGTACAGAGTGTAGTTATCTGCGTGAGTTCGTGCCTCAGCTAGCTGGCGGCTATAAACGAAACGGATGCCGAGAACGAACGCAAGTGCCGCTGCGTCAAATCTAACTGATAACCATGAAGCAATGATAGAGGCAGCGCATGCTTCGTTGTGGGACAAATCTTTTCGGCTTTGGCGTAATTTTTCCCATTTCAGGCCACATGTCACGTCATTCCCTATAGCATCATTTCTTTGTTTAATGGTTGCGCATGAGAAGACGCATGAATATTGATACAACTAGGGGACACAAAAAAGTGTAAATAATTTTTCCTTGGATTTTGTTCATTGGGGATTTCATTCTCAACATTGTGAGTAAAGTCAAATCATCCACAGGGAAGACACACTTTGAAGGCGCGAAACCCCAAATTAAAGTTATTTACACTTCCGGTTAACATAGCCGTCAAAGATAATTGCAAATGGTTCCCGCGCAGATTCTAACAGCCTTAAGTCATGCCAAGAAGCAATATTATCACTTGCTGTCAGAACATTTAATCCTCAGATAAAAGTGCCCTCAATTAAATCTTGTTATCTCTTATTCGTGTTATTGTTATCTCTTATTAATAAACGCGTAAAATGAAGAATTTTATCGTCTAACAGTTTGGCCCACCCCGACTCAAACTATCCCCTTTCTGGCTTATCGGATGACATTTGATGAGAACAAATTCAAGGTACTTCCGGCGAGCCACCATTGCTAATAACTGTGATATTAAGCTGTCTCATGAGTATGCTGAAACATGTGGATCGATATCCGTCTTAACGACACTTCAACACTAACTTTTTACTGGAAAAAGTTGTAATTTTGGGATGACGCGTTTTCAAAGTCGAGTTTTACTCGAAGAACATTTTTTTTTGGTCGTGTGGATGGGTCATAAACTGAAAAGTAGTGTTTGCGCACTTTTGCAATCATGTTTCGTAATTTCGTATTTCGTGCCCTTGCGTATTTCTTGACGATGGGCCGATTTCTTCAATATCTATTTATTTCTCATTTTGTCAGCTCCAGGCTCATGTCCGTGGAAACAAGATTTTCGTTCCATTATGCTTTCATTACGCATCAGTCTTATCCAGATACCGAACTGGTATCTTGAGTCAAATAAAACGTCTGGTTAGTGCGGACTGAGGGCTTGGAAACACTCCCTGAAATTTGTAACCTGATTGATTGAAGAGAATGAAAATCATCGACAGCTGAAGCCATGCTCCGTGCGTGGTCTTTTCAATACTGATGATATCATACTTATGGCGATGACATAACTTGCACGTGACGTCAAAGAAGCTCGATTTGAGGGCAAAACAAAAGAATTTGAATCTCCTGAGAATAGGAACCTATTGTTTTGCCCTCCAAATTAAGCTGCATTCCGACGTGTTGCAAGGGGTCTATTGAAGCACTCACTCAACTGCGCAAGGTCTATATAGAAATCGACAAGCTGTTCGACAAAAAAACCTCATACTTACAATACCCGAAATAACAGTTCTGCTACATCTTGGCAAACGTGAAGAAATTAAGGAACACTTAGAGTCCTCCCTTAGGGTCTTTATATTTTGTTTACTTTGATAAAAGCGCTGTTACACAATTAAGGCCTCTTTACATGGACGTGGTTTCATTTGAAACCGTGTTATTTTCTATTCGGTTATGCTTTGTGTTTACACGACATCGATTGAATGTGTAATGAAACCGTGATGTTTTGAAACGTTCTAACGTGTAAACGCCCTGTAACTGTGCCATTTTCGACCCTGTTCAAATGAAGCCGGGCCCGTATAAACGGAGCCAAAATGTTTGGTGTCCCGCGCACTGGTATGCAAAAAATGGGACAAACAAACTCATGCGTAAACTTAAAACTCATTGTTAAGACAAGAAGACACGCGCAACTGAGAAGTTGTGCAGGACGTGACATGGCATGGTGCACATGTTGAGATAACGGGTACAACCGATAATATCATTGATTCCTTAGTGAGAACTATCTCGTAATCTTGTTGTGATAGAATAAGGATGCGTCACTGAATTTTTACACGATTGCATTTAATTTGTACAGCGTCAGTTGCAATTTATCTCGCAATTCAACTGTAGCATTGAAGGAAAATGTTGAGACTGGTCTTATGCATATAATACTTGTATAGCAATTTTATTGTGAGAAAATGAAGGTGCGTCACAAGTTTGCATAGTCTTACAATGTCGCAATTTGACTGCAATGTTGAGGTTACAGAATAAATTAAGTTGGCCACATATATCAAATTCAATATCGCGAGCAGATGGCACGAATCACTGCAGAACAGGTTGCAGAAGACGATGTTAGACCAAAAAATAACTGATTTTGGGAATCGTCGCAATAGACTGCCAAAAGTAGGAATCGATTCTACACTCCATTCACCATGGCGGGAACCCAGTAACAACGTTGTAAAACAGTGGAAACGTTTTGGTATTCGAATATACGCTAATTGGGCGTAATGTTTTCCCATTTAATTCCATTTAATTGTTTGAGTTGTATCTGTACAGTTCTGTACGTCACGATCCGGAAGGACAATTAAAAGGCCCACGAGATTTCAGTTGAATAGTTAATTAGCGAACATTTGTTTATTGTTGTTTTTCGTTTGTCCTTATATGCAAATTCATGTACAAGACCTATAAATGTAGTAAAACTCTTTGAGTTCATTAGTTAGCAGTAAAAGTCATCAAATACAGAAGTCATCAAATAATCGTGTATATTGAGCCATTGCTAACTCCCTTCCGACGCGTTGGATTGTACAGTATCCATATTCATGTGTCTTCTCATGCACCAACATTAGAGAAAGAAATGATGCTCTATGGAATGACACGTGGTCTGAAAAACATTACATGGGAAAACATGGAAAAACATTACGCCTAAGTCGAAAAGGTCTATTCCACTCAAAGAATCATGCTTATTTTTGTAGGTCGATTTGCCCCAGAATGAAATCCATACAAATTGCCTTGTCTAAAAACGCCTTTGGGGTGTCTTCTTCAGATTCAAAACAGCGATAATGCGCCTGTTCATTCAAAGGAAGGTCATTGATCAGAATCTTTTAAAATCCCGATGGACAGATGTGCTTTAACTGACGATTGTATGAAGCGATATCGTGATACATCCAAGTATCTGGTTATTGTCCTGCAATTCCTACAAATACAGTTATCACGCACGGTGATTGATAGAAGCTGTGAAGTATAACATTGAGAACTCTACTTGACTACGTGTGAGTATTACCCATATTATTTGCACCAAAACACCGTATCACAGCACGATTCCACTAGAAAGGACAGTATTAACCGTGGGAGGCATAACTTAAGAAGATATACCTTACTTGTTGGAGCCTTAGTACTTCAGATATATCAGAAATGAAAGGAGTATCTTTGGTCTTCGTGCTCTGCTTTCTCGTGGCCTCTGCGAATATTTGGCAGACTAGCAATAGATTCTCCGGTAATTGGTATCAACAAGGCAAGTATAAACCTAAAAACCGCTCTTTTTTTCTGGCAATTAAATCAGATATAATGCAATTTACAGTTGCTTTAGCTTAAGAAATCTTTTCGTCTGCCGAGGTGGAAAAATAGTGTCTTTGACAAAAAAAGTTGCTCCAGAGAAACGTCAGTAAAAAACTGTTTTCTATCTAGAACCGAAATAAAACAGATACAAGTTTGTGAAAAAGTCCCAGAACTTATGTTGACAACTGGACTAGTCTGAGTTATTGTTAGTGGTGACCTTTTCTCAAAATTTTAAACTGATTGATCAAATCTTGATTTTGCGCAAAATATCAAAATTAAGAATTAATTCTGAAGAAATTTTTTGACTGAACATTTCGAGAACCAAAACAACAGTAACTAACTGATAGGACACAGATAAGGAATTTTTCAAAATATGCGTATCGTATAACAAAAATAAAAACTCG
Organism: Anthopleura xanthogrammica; assembly: GCA_964019055.1. Taxonomy (NCBI): domain Eukaryota; kingdom Metazoa; phylum Cnidaria; class Anthozoa; order Actiniaria; family Actiniidae; genus Anthopleura; species Anthopleura xanthogrammica. Next base: position 7,149,882 of record OZ025219.1, on the reverse strand, counting down.
GTAAGCAAACTTAAATAAGACTGTCACTTTTGGACCTCGGAACTGGTATGCAATATTTATAGTTTTGGCATTGATACTCATTTCTTTTAGTTAATTGTAAATATCAATATGGTACTATCCGATAACGACGCAGTCAGTGACCCTTTTATAGGCGCGTGTTAGTTGGATTGTGTTTCGTTATATATATTATATAAGGAATGCATGCAAAAGTCATATGTTTTAATTGAACAAGCCATCCGTTCCGAAAAGAAATTTTGCTAGCTGATCGCGCGCGTAGCTTCGTCTTCAGACCATCGCCCGATGTCCGAATAATTTTTTTTGTTTTCTACTTGACCTGCTCAGTAAAAACAATTGGCCATCTACTTCACTTAGCTCTATGATCTTTCTTATCTTAAGATCCTTAATTAAAATATTTGTTTCAGACTTGAGAACACTTGCATTAAGCCTTAATAGTTCTATCGGGAGTTTCCGCAATCGTCCTTGTTTACATATACGAGGTTAGCGCGCTTAATAGTCAGTAGTTAACAAACCTGTAGCTCTCCAATATTGGAGTTTAAAGTTGATTTTTACGGAGGGAGGAATTCTGGAGAACCCGGAGAAAAACTCTTCGAAGCATAGAAGAAAACTACTAAGCAACTCTATGCACATATGATGGCAACTAAGTCTGGGAATTGAACCCATGGCCACAGCAGTTAGAGGCAGCGCATTAGCAACGCATACCACTCTATCCACTTCCTCATTAAGGAATTACTGCTCTCTGCAGCCTTTTCGAAACGAGAAATATGAAGTTAGCCAGGGGTCTAGACGCCATATATTAAAACAAACCTTGGTCCATCGGTCTAAAAATTGCTTGCAAGATTTAAATTCAATTAGTGGAGTTTTGCTAACAATGAAGGAGATAAGCCCGTTTTTGGACAGTGTTTCACCATACGTATCTTTTTATTTTAGACCATTTGTCTTTTATTCCCTTGAGTGATGTTACTTTCTTTACCAGCACAGTCGAGAGGATACATCCATAGAGGCCGAGTCAAATAGAATCTTAGTATATATTCCCAAGTACCCTGCTTGCAGAGTTCTTTCTCTTGCAGCTCAGCCCTACGGAGGGGAAGAAAAATAACCTCTGCTCGCAGGGTAATTCCCAAGATATTTCAAGGCGGAAAGAGAGATGCTCCAAAATTTACGACTTTATGGTAATTGAAGCCATCGTCACGAGCAGTGGATCTTCTTGATCCTCATGTTAATCGCCTAAACCAATAAAGAAATAAACAGCGCAATTCGTTGCCATTATAATCATAATGAGATATAAATATGGTGTATCGTGAATCGACCATTTCAGATTTATGAAATTATGTTGTTTTGTCGTCGTCGTCGTCGTCGTTGTTTTAAAGTCATTTTAAATATGGCCTTTACATCGAAGCATCGACATCGGCACCTCGAGGGAACGATATCACCCGATCCGAGTCATATTCATCCCCCAAGGATGGGCGTGACAAGATACATGGAGAGCGCATTGTCTCGCGCATTATTTTCCAGAAATTTCCTTTCTTCGGCAAATCCGTTATATACCAGCTGAGTTGACCTTCAGAACAAATTCAAGGTCAACCAATCAGAGTTGAGGATTCGACATCGTATTTTGATTAGCATTTCCCATTATTCTGCCAAGAGAATTTATGAAATACGAGTTCTTCCTTCTTTACATTAATCGTAAACGCTAGTCGAACTCATGGCGGAATTTTATTTCAATCAACAAGAAAGGTCTACATTGTATACTCGGAAAATGCTCGAATAATGCTAACCAAAAATAGTGATCCATAATTCCTTTCGGGGAAGGCGATCAACTCAGCTGGTACCTTGCGCAGTTTCAATATTTATTAAGCAAATTCCCCGACTCGGCATCTCATGTGAGTATAGAGTTTGTTATAGGTCTCTCTCTTGATTCGAGGGTTTTCTTCGGGTTCTCCGGTACGTTTTCCTCCCTCTGCAAAACCAAACAAGCTAGCTTTCCTTAATTAACTTAAGTTAATTTAAATTAAGAGTATGCCGAAAATGCATTTTTTTTTGTGAAACAAAAGGTTGACATTTGAACCCTGAATCAATACAATAACGATATGACACTCGGAACGGCCTACCATCTTACACCATGCTGAGAAGACAAAAATCTTTTTACATATAAAATAAAGTCGTACGCAAGAAGACTATAGATGGACGAGTTTAGCTTTAATCTGTTGCAGTTATGAACTTGAATCTGATAAATACTATGGTTCGAAATATAATTTTTTTCCAAGCTTGATTGTTGTGGAGTGGATTGGATCGAATGACTGTCCACCGCTGTGACGATAACTAGCTGACGCTATTCTAGATTCTTCTTTGCATGCTTTAGTTATGACGATATACTTATTGTGTTTATTAAGAAAATACAAGTGACAAGTGGGATATCTTATGGTGTGTCATTCAAAACTATCGTATAACGATGTCTCACACGATGCATTGAAATGACACCTAGACCGTAATGCCAACTGAGAAGGTGAAGGGAAAACTGTGGATTCTAAAATATTTGAAATATAACGCGCGCGCTGATTGGCTTGATAAAATATCAAGATATAAAGTGAGCGCTGATTGGCTGGTTACCATGTTTGTGTCAGAGGAGAGACACGTTTGCGCAAAATCGTCCAAAAATATTTTATAAAAGCAATATAAGACGACTGCTTATGTCTCTGTATTGTGATTTAAATACGCTGGCAGCTGTAGAGCACTCGAGAAGTCAAAGAAACACTCGCCTCGTGTCCCTAAACTTGCTTCTCTCGCGCTCCACAGCTCAAAGCGTGTTTATAGCACAATACATTTACAGAGACATGCGCGCGCCATTCTTATTCCTTAAATACAGTATGCAACGGCTTTTCTGCCTTCCTGCGCGTGCTATAATGCTTTTAAGTGTGACGTCAATCAAATGCAAAAACCACTTCCGGGTCCAAAATGAAAAATAAGTTTTATAAAGATTTTTCAGTCTTACTTTTTCTTCGTGACAGGATTTGTTGTCCAACGTTCTAACTGTTTCAGGTGGAGATTAAATCATTGAGAATATTTTTTGCTTCATTTAGCGGTTTTTTATGAGCAGTTGGACCCGGAAATACGTCACAACTTAACAGCTCTATTGAGAACTACTGTACTGCGCTCAGTGTGCGCAAAAAAAAAAACGAATCGCCCGGTGCGAGTATTTCCAAAACTTGCTTTTGTTTGTCCATAAAAAAACAAAATGAATGTTATTTTCTGAATTTTGTTTAGAACTCCAGCGAATCCAGCAAGTCCCACCTCTGCAAGAAACTGCATATAAAATACAACATTACTTTTTGGGGAGACCAGCAAGAACAAGAAGAGAGTCTTCATATGATGTTACAAAGAATTCCTGGGCACCAATCGAACATCTTCAAGAAAACAAAGGCCTAAAGCATGAACAAAAGAGGTCTACAGATTCTAGGAGAGTCAGTAAGAGAAATTCCTATGATGCAGAATTTTACGATGTTGCTTACATCATCGACGCGTCTGGATCGATCAAAGAAAGCGAATTTCAAAACGGCTTAAAAGCCTTACAAATTCTTATTACCAGAGCAAAGGAGTCAACAATTTACGGAGCTATTGCCTATTCAGAAGAAGGGCATATCGAGTTTGATTTCCAACCACCTCACAAAGCAATAACACTTCTGGAAACTGTAAAACACTACGGGTTTAGAACAAACACTCAGGATGCCCTGAAGAAATGCCGCGAGGATTTGTTCCTTAACAGAACGTCTGGTGTTCGAGGTGGGAGTCTAAAGAGAGTCCTCGTAGTTACAGACGGGAGATCTAACTTGAATAAAGAGACTACTCTGTATGAGGCAATGGAGCTCAAGGTTCTTGGAGTTGAAGTGTTTGTTGTGGCTGTTGGGAAGTATATTGATGGTATTGAGGAACTGATTGGCATCGCAACGACAAGGGAAAGGCATTTATTTCGAGTTGATTCGCTTGGTGGGTTCATAGATGTTGTGAAACTCATTCCACCTTGGCCTGCTATCAGGTTGAATGCCTATGCCAACGATGAACTCGCGTTATGAAACGTACTGGATTAAAAAACAGTAGTTCACATGTCGTGACTTCAAAAGGATTCCGCATTATGCCAATCAAAAAAGGTCCGTGAAACGCGCACGAGTCAATCCTGATCCTGAAGTGCAGTATAGTCCTTCGAGTTGCATCTATATAAGCACCCGCGCGCAGTTCATTGGGTGCTAGTGGCAGTACATTTAAACTTTCACTTAACGTTTTCACAAATTGCTTCACACACTAGTAGCAAAATTGTACCTATAAACTTTTGCGCAACATTTTGACGCGCATTTTTAGTATGCGTTTTCGTCGACCTATTTTGTGTTCCTTGATTTTCTAGTGAGAACAAAAATAAAAAAAATAAATTGGAGTGGCTAATCATCCTTACTTGCAGCTGAAGAGCTGAATTGCGAAGGATGCAGCTCAACGTGGTCGAGTCGAAGGCATACGAAGGCGCCTTCGGCAGCCGCCATACGACTCATGTCTGACCACGGAGCACAGCTCAGATCGAATTAGGGTTGGTTTTTTACGGAGGGAGGAAAACCGGAGAACCCGGAGAAAAACCCTAGAAGCAATCCGAACAATCCTAGGTATCAAGTTGGTATACTCACACTAAAGACGCTCGCGTTAATTTTTACTCAAGTTCAAATATCGTGCCATTTCTATACGAGTTTCCACGTCAATCAAGGTGTTTCCATGACATTCAATCGTAAGCACGTTTCATTAAAAACTTTGTGTTTTCCGCCATTGTCATGGAAACACTTTGATTGACGTCCACTAAAACCCTATGTCACGAAAAGGATTGGTACAATTCCGCAGGTGTTATTTAGAACGATTGCAAGTAACCTAATTTTTATTTAATTGCGCTTTCAATGAAACAATTTTATTGGCTTAGTGAATGGGATTTTTTAAGGAAAAATTAAATTTGAGTTACCCAATTTTTACTTATTTTTATACAAATATTTATCATGAGAGACAACGCTGTTCATTTAAAGCTCTCTTAAAATGTTTTTAAAAAGTAAAAAAGTAAAATTGATTGGCTATTAATCAAGCTTTTATAACGCCATTTACCAAATTTGAATAGTTCTATTGACATAGATTTTGGCACTATCATTAACCTCAGCATTTTGGCCGTTGCTATGTTACCTGTCGGGATCAATTGTTGTTGGGTTTATTACTGGTTGCCATGCTACTGAAGAACATGACTGATGTGAGCCCACAATTAAGCAGTTATAGCTTGTGCGGTGTGCAGCTTATTGTCATGCGTGTGGTCATCAAAGAATGGATCACGTGCTTTGATGCTCCTGGAGAAAAAAGAAAGAAAGTCATAAAACTGTTATAAATCTCACGTTATAATTGGTTGGGAGCGGGTGCATTGTGAGAGCACAAAGCACTCGCGCGCATTTTCTATTTCGTCATTCGTGTCCAAAAATAATGGCTACTCTAATTTTCATTTTATGAAATAAATAAATAGAAACTCGCTTGCTGTGCTATGTGAAGTTATAAAGCACTTGGGGATTGGCAGAACACTCGACAATGTTTTCATACACGGCAAGGCACTGACACGGTCATGGCAAGACGCGGTCCGTGCCGTAAGTTTTTCATAGTCATACGAAAACCGCTCAATTCTATGCGTACAACTTTCAACTTACATGTTGATTGTTGCGGAGTGAGGAAAACCGAAGAACCCAGAGAAAAATACTTATGGCAAGGGAGAGAGAAACGCCACATGAAATAAACTCAACGCACATGTTGATCACCTGGGCATAGAACCAGCAGGCGACCTTAGGGTTGAAGGCCGCTGCCACGCATGCCATCCAAAAACACGTCATACACCTCGCTATCTCCATCCCCTTCCCCGCTAAATTATGATCAGATCTTTAATATAGTCAGATACCTTGCTTGATAAGGCTTCTGTTCTCTTAGCTGCACATTAGTATTTATGTCTGGTCCAAACTTGTGCACACTAGTGCTCTTGGTGAATCCATCTGGTAACTGAGTCTGTACATGACCTCTGGTGTTACCCATGCGAGTATCACCTGCAGGGTTCATGTTGTAGAACCTAAAATTAGGAAAAACGGTGCGAATCTTAACAAAAGTGTAGCACTAAATCACTACTATAGCACCCTTCAGGGCTCCCACTCATCTGGAAAAATAACTTAAAAAAAACTTTTTTCTTTTCTTTTATGAAAAAAGGTATTTCGACCACAGGAAGCCCAACTACTCCCGAATTTAAAACAATTTTTTGAAGGCTGATAGAAATTCTCTGACTTTTGGATAAATTGAAAAATTCACTGACCAAAATTACTTTTGGCCTTACAATTCCCTGGCCTTACAGAAAAAATTCAGAATTCACTGACTTTTCCCTGACCGTGGGAACCCCTGACTTTAAAACCAACTCAATTCGCAATATTGATTAGCTACATAGATATAGTGTAACACAATGAAAATGTGATTCGAAATTTTTATACCTGCGGGTTTGCAATCGTGTCTACTTTTCTTTATAATTGCGCAACAAATTCGAGACATAATCCAGTGTACTGAGGATCCTCTCTCGGTAAAACTGGGACTAATACTTTGTTGTGCAAAAAATTGATGCGAGATAAATTACATCCCAGAACACTGTACAGCACCTTCTGTTAGTGTAACTGCAACACACTTGTTACTGCGCAGCAAAACATCCCGTAGTATTGTGGAGGTCAGCAAATTTCATACTTACTTTGCGTTATAATGGGTGTCGAATCTTCTCAACAACTCCTCTGTCTCGGGCGTCTCGAAGAACTTGTCATTATTCTCACTGTATCCTGTCAGTTCCTGGACGAGGATCAATAAAATAGAACAACATTATCATTGCAATTTGAATGGTTCTAATCTGTTACCTACTAAGACGGTTCTTGAAGCCCCAAGTTTTCAAGAAAAGTTTGCCGAAAAAGTGCGCAAAATTTTTGAGATTATGAAAAATAACACTGAACTTCTGTAATTTGCTTTAAGATGTCCTGCGCAAATTTGAGAAAAACGTTTGTATGTTAGGGTTTGGTTTAAAAATGACTCTGTGAATTGAAAATCTAAAAAAAGAAAACAGTAGTCGGTCGATGAAGGGCTTCTCACAACATTAGACAGCGCTTCCTTCATCTCCATCAGACCTCTACTTTTTTATAGTTAAAGACAAACCTTGTTTCCAACAGAACTATTCCCAAGTCTTGCCGCTTCAGAAGGGTCGTTGGCTTGCTTTCCTCGGAAGGCAAGTTTGGTAGTACTAAAAATATTTAAGGAACGCTTATAAATAATTTTTTTAAATATCTGTTATGAGAGCACACACTGTGGAGAGCACACACTGTGCGCATTCGTATTTCATAAAAGAAATAAGAAACTTGCTGTTCTGCGTGAAGTTATAAAGCACTTGGGGATTGTCAGAACACTCGAGATGTGTTGAGGAGCACTTGACTATATGTCGTGCTTCTCCTAACACTTCTCTCGTGTTCTGCCACCCCTGCGTGCTTTATAACTGCACACAGCACGCGCGTACGTCTTCTATTTCTTCAATAAATCTGCAGATTTTGCAATTTTTAAATCAAGGGAGAGACCCAACAAACTCTATATCCCCATGTGATGCCAAGTCCAGGAAACGAACTATGAACTATCACTACACTACCCTTGATTCTGCGGTAGGCTACATGTCAATACAATCCTTGAAGAGCAGTCCATTGCGACAGAAAATGCGCAGCTCGATACTTTATTTTTGTTACCTTGAGTAAGTGTAGGGTTTGATGATATTGGAGTACTCGCACGGGTCCATCTTCTGGACACGTTGCTGTATACGAGGATGCAAGTCATCTTGTTTGGTGTAGGCCTACCATTACAAGTAAAACAAACCTTTTAGAAACTAATACATTAAGTCAAACAATGTCTGATATTCGACTAAGGTTGTCAAGTGATCACGTTTTTGTTTTGTGATTACTATCGTTACTAACTTGCAGCAAATGGTCATGTGGCTCTAAATTATATTGCGCTAGCAGGTCACGTGATCACATTCCGACTTGGTAATAGCCAATGTGCATGAGCTCGAAAATCTAGAACAAAGCATGATGGGAAAGTGAGTCCTTACACTTTATTGGCTTCTCTAAAAATTCAACTGACAATTTTTCCTTAGATATTTTCTATGGAAATAAAAGTATTTCTACAGACAAAAACAACAGAGAAATTTTTTTCTGATATTTCCTTTGATTTCCGTGTTCCATTTCTACAGGACTCACTTTCCCAGAGTGCTTTGTGAGCTTTGATGCACATTGAGTATTGGCAACATGCTGGCAAATTATCACGTGATTCTACAGCGGCCAATATTATGCTAGGCAGTCATGTGACCAAATTCCGACTTGGTGATTGGCAACATGGTGGCAAATGATCATGTGACCCTGAAGCAGCCAATATCGTGCTAGCAGGTCATGTAACCATGTTTCGACTTGGTGATTGGCATCATGTTGGCAAATGATCATGTGACTCTGAGGAAGCCAGCACAGGTGATGTCATTTCTACTCACCTCATTCAAATTCATGTAGAATACTGGCTTGACTTTAGTACCATGGGTGAAACCAGTGTTGCGGTCAGATGCATGGGACAAGATTGGGAATTCCTCGTTACCCTGGCAACACAAATAACAAAAATTATGAGAGTGGATCAGAATAGTCCATGTTATATAACCAGTGCAATCATCTGAAGGGTGTAATAGCAATATTTCATGTGACGTAAGGCTTTGCCATTCATGTGCCAAACAGAGATGGATTGGCTGGTAAAACAAGGCAACTTGTAATAATAATAATAATAATAATAATAATAATAATAATAATAATAATAATAATAATAATAATAATCTTTAATGAGGTAGCCAAAAAAACTTGTGAAGAGCTTTTGTGAAAATTATTAATGGTTGCCATATTAACATCATGATGATATTGTTAGGAAACATGAAGTACTGTACTATGGCCATACTTACATGTTGAAAACCTACAGGCCTAAACGATCCTTTCATCACACTGAATCCTGTGGGTCTTGATGTAAAACGAGGCTGAAAAAGAAATCATTATGAGGTGACCAGATTTCTTCTGCTTTATGGGTGATAAGGGTGGCATGCAGTGCTATGGTGCTCTCTCTTATAATTATTAAGTTTGTAGTTCCAAGCCTGGGGTTGTGCGTTTGATTCTTCAACTGAGTTAACTTGTCTTTTTTGATGTGTTGTTCTCTCCTGTGCCACGAGGTTTTTTTTCCGGGTTCTCTGGTTTTCCTCGCTCATAAAAATCACATGCGCATTGCAATTGAGTCTTGTGTGTTGTAAATAGTGAATGTAGTGGCAACATGTATGGAGGTAGCCTAGGAAGAATGGCCTCATGGGGAGTGATGGTTGCAGTACAGTGTATGTATATTTTAAAAGCTAATCTGTCTACTGTCTCCTTTTACTATTTTAATTACTCAAAGCCATGTTAGACATCATTAAAAGAGTCTTTCATCGTGACTCATGTTCAGTGCATCAGTTAGGGCAGACTCTACACAGATCAATTTTTCTTCCACATCAACTTACATCTCTCAATCCTTCGTATGCTTCCATTGGGTTAAACAAAACAGGCTCATCATTATAAGCATGAGTAAATCCAGAACCTTCCTTGCGGCCTACTGTTTTGCATGATGTATCCACTACAAGATCATAATAAATAGAATTAGAAGATTAATAATAAGTTAATAATCAATTTCAAAGCACTATAAACTGTCAACATATAACTGGGTGTGGCTTACACATGGCATGAATCATAAAACATTATCATCATCACCATCATCAAATCATTACCAATGTTCATCAGAATCACTACTCAACAACACTATAGCTACTTAACCACCACCACCAAAATACCACCACAACCAACACCACCATCATTACATTGTCATCAACACCATCACCATCAGCATCATCATCAGAATCACTATCATCAACATCATCATAAATATCAATCATCATGGGAATGGCTACCAACAACACCACCATCACCTGACTTAACCACCACCACCATCATCATCAACTCTATTTAAAGACCTGGTATAACACTTAACACTGAGCAAAAACAGAGAAGAAAAAAACAGGAATAGAACACTTACTTCTTTGACTTGGTAGTCCAAGGAATCTAGTTCTTGCCTCAGTAGACATGTAAAGAGGGCCCTAGACACAAAAATTGTATTTCCTTAAAATCCATAAATCCCAAGGGCTGCTGAGACTGAGGATTATGTTCAGGGTGAGTGCATGCAGCAATTAGGGGTAGTCCTGCCCACGAAAATGGTGAACCAAAAAAAGGTTGAACCTTGTGTTGGATATTTTAAATGAAGTTGCAAAGTAGGGGCACAAAGTTGATCCGGGGGGGGGGCATACCCCCACACCCCTCCCCTGGATCCACCCCTGTATTCCTCACTTAAACTGGTAAAATACCCACAGCTGGTTTGGCTAATATTGAATATAATTATAGGTAATAAAACTTTACTGACATTTTGGACCTAAAACCAGACTACAAGACTTGATGACTAGATTGATTGTCATGTCATGATAGATTGTTAAAATACTTTTTGGCACAATTGTTTTTTAATTTATATGAAATGGAAAAAGTGATAATTAAGAATTTTCTCCGTGGTTCTCAAATATGGTAACATTTGTGTGCAAGCATAAGGAGCAATGGAACAGCAATACTGTAGAAGCTAGCAAAGCACAATGAAAACATTTTCTACTTACATGAAAAGCATTTTCTCTATGAATAGGATCTTTCTGCTTCAAGGTGTGTAGCAGAGGACGATGAGCAGGATAAACTGTACCCTGTCTTCTGGTATCAATATGCACACTAGCAACCTGAGAAACACATCATACAACAATACATTAAACAAATGTCAATCAATCAATTTATAATACAATGTACTTGAAGAAGAAGAAGAGCCTTTTCAGTTGCTGCTCCTGAGCTATGGAATCGTCTCCCTCAATCAATTCGCTCTTGTGATGATTTTTCCCATTTCAAAAGAGGTCTTAAAACATTCTTATTCACTTGTGCTTTTGATTAGTCTTATCATTTTAACACACCTTAAAATGTTTTCTTATTTGGATTTTATAAATAATATAATAAATATAGAATTATAAAAAATATAAAATTTGTTTGCATTATTTGATATTGTCTATATTTATTGAAATTGAAATTATAATCTTTTTATACAGCTTGTAAAGCGTCTTTGAACTAAAGGATATTGGCGCTATATAAACTATCCCCTTATTATTATTATTATATTACTTGCTACTGATTTGAAGTCTACAATTACACATTATACATTATTTAAAACAGAAGATACGGTAGTGAGCTAACTGTAACTGTAATAGCCAGAGGCTAGACAAGACAATAATTGTCTAATTCTTATTTACTATATTTCAGTCAAAATGTAGTACACATCATGTAGTAGCTTACTTAGGACTTAGTCAATTTTATATGCCAGCCTGTTTTAATTTGTTGACCTACAATTTTCGAACCACCATTTTCTCTCTGAAAGTCAGTTGAGTTGATGCCATCAATGGTCAAAACAGGTTTTCTTAATTTTCTCAAAAAACGCACTGCCAGGTTTTTCAAAAATGAACACCAGCACATTTATTTATGTGGTATTAGACACCTTGGGTCCAAATATGAAGGAAATCAATGTTTTTTCATGTCTCCCATTTTTCGATTTGGCTTGTTTTTTTTTACAGACATTCACTCTATATAGCTAATTAATAAAATCATCACCAGCTCACGATCATCTTTAATCATATCCATTTTGAAATCATTAGCAAATCCTGCAATCTGATTGGCTACAAAGTGTGCGATTTAAGCATTAATTGCACTATTTTGAATCATTAATTGCATCATTTTGTCAAACAATCACTTTTTAAGCTACATATAACTGTTGAGTATTTTAATATATTAAGTTTCAAAATGGAAATGATTAATAGGTAATAGAACTGAGTGTCTTGCAATTTTGGGCAGAAATCACACTCGTGATTAACAAATTGCACTCCCGCTGCGCGGTCGTGCAATTTTGTAATCACTCTTGCGATTTCAGCCCAAATTGCACTCCACTCAGTTCTATTACCATTATTAATTATCTAATGGTCAATGACTTGTGTGTTACTTTATCAGCCATCCTTCTCACTATATTTTTATCATATAAATTTTAATTGTTTTTTGATATATATGTACACTGATAAATCAGCCTATCAAGGCGTCCTCTATATATACACATATATATTTTTGTCTATATACATATTTACATTTTTTGAACTTTTAACCTGTTACAGGTAACCTTAACAAATTAAGTATTCAAATTATGTAGCTCTGTAATTCACTTACTTGGTTAGATCTTGGCAAGGTTCCAGGAATATCCTTAACGAACCCACTAGTAGCTGCCATGTGCAGTCCTCTGGAAAAAGGATCATAGCCCTGAGAACCTTTAGAGGGCAGGAAATGCTTCTTGGTGATGGATGCATAATTACCGCTTACAATTTTTCTATGACATAAAAGGAAGAGAATCATAAGTGTGATGCAAGTTAAATTCTTGTGATTTCACTAGATTTTATCTCCTGTCTCATGCGGAATGTTAAGCAGCTGAATCACAGGTTTTCAATTGAATTCTTTCTGGCTGACAGCACATGGTGGTCAGTGTTTGGCCACCATTTGGAGCAGATAATGAGATACAAGGACTTTGATCAGTTGATTGAAACCCAGCATGAATTACTATATAGTCCTTTTCCACGAATTCACTTGTATGATCTGTGAAAAAATGGTTCCAATTCAAGTTCAGACTGAACTTGATTCTTTTATTTATCAAGGCTAACCTTGACTTGAAACCATTGTTTTGTGATCATCCAAGAAAATTCAGGAAATTTTTATTGTTTTTCAAAATGCAAGCCAGACTTGTGTTGCAGATAGACTATTTCAGAGTTAGATAAAACTAATTTTGGTCACCCTGTGGATCCATCTGGAAATTAATGATTGCTTTTTGGACAAATTTTGCTTTTTAAATTATGAAAAATAAAAACAGTCTTAAACCTACCCCATGGCTGGGTTATCCAGTTCATCCAGTTTCCTACTATAGTATACTCCAGGTCTAAAATTAGACTGATATCCAGTGCCGACATGTTTGCCTGTTCTTGGGTTAAATCCTTCCTGACCATAACGAGTAGAGTACTCTGTGCAATAGAACTTCATAACCCCTACATCGGCACCCTTACTCTGTAGGATGTGTGGGTTGCCTGGGCCATAGGGTAGACGCCCCATGATTGAGTATTTATTTATATCTATAAAGAAATGAAATGAGAAATGAATAATGGGAAAATGCATGATGCAAAATGTTTATATCATGAGTTATAATTAATCTTATTGAACCCTGAAACAACCTCTCAGCTTATCAAAGTCAGGGCATGGCTTACTCACAGATCGAACCCTGAAACAACCTCTGTGCTGATCAAAGTCATCACATTGGCTAATTTCCAGATCGAATTGGAATTTATTATGATGGGTTTTGCAGAGGATGAAAACCAAAGAACACTGAAAAAGTTTTGCATCCTGAGGTAGAGTCCCAAGAGAGGGACTTGCAAGTGAACGTCAAGTCCAGGCATCGAATCCAAGACTTCAGAGGTTAAAGATCAGTGTACTGCCATTACACCACCCTTCTGTTTTTTTTCTTTTCTTTTTAAATTAACCGAATCTAACTAAAATTCCACTCAAGTATGTTGGTTGATGTCATGGAAGTTGCACGATTAATTTTCTCAAACTCTCAAATATCTACATAGTACATGCCTGTTTAAAGCTAAATAGCAATAAATTATAAATTCTGCTGATAGTTAGGCTAAAAATAATTTTCTAAGATATACTAGTATTTTTAGACGATAATAAAAAAAAAGAATTTGATGCCCGTTTGTTGTGTATTCGCGACCCTGTTGTGAAGTTAATGACAACAAAACGACACGCAAAACGTTAATCAACGAAGGAAAAAGACAAATACTAAAGGCTGAAATCATTAATAAATTGGCTCAGAAGTTCTAATAGTGAAATTCTGAAGGAGTTTACAAGTAATAATCAATAATTTCTGGGTGCAAAACATCGAATTTGTAAGAAAGAATGAACGCCAAAGACAAACAGCGCGACAACATTTCTTTCCACACACGTGTCTAAAATGAGCCTTGATTTCAAAATCTTTGTAAGAATCTATGAACTTAGAACTGTTTCTATACATGTCTACCTAATTCTAGAAAGGAAAAATGAATCGAAAAAGAATTAGACGTACCGTTAAAGGGTTTTCTTGTTGATTCCTGCACGCGCACTTAGTTGGTTTTCCCTCGAATGAATGTATACAAAGGTTGACATGGTAACCAGTCAGCTGGCCAGTAGTTCGCGGACACATAACTTTGACATTTTTCGCCAAAATTAGGTAGATTTTGAAAATTTTATTAAGTTTATTAAAATAATTTAAATATCAGACCGAGAAATTTGATAATGCGAGAAAAGAGAAGCGGTATATTTCTAAAGAGCAGATGAATATTGGTGTATTGTCGCAGTTTAAGACTACAAGATAAAGCTTAAATCTAGTATCACTGCACATGCTTTGGTCTGCAAGCTGCTTATAAAATGATTCAACGACGCTAAAAATTAAGCTTTTGAGTATTTATAATTAATGATTTAAGAATAAAAGCAAAGGTTTGATTATTAAGAAGGGAAAAAGGTGACCTACTTTCATTGATAATTTGGATAACAGCTTTTCACTGTCGAAATTTCAGCTGTAGCAAACCATCATCGTTTGTTTGAAGTAATGCAAGATATCCTTTGGATATTTTAGTTGACTGACTCTTCTTTTCCATGCCTTCTAAGTTGATACAAAAGTGTTCTACTATTATTTTTCTCGTCTCATCCTCGTCTCCCTCGTCATGGCGCTTACCTTACCACAGGAAGCCCGCGGCATTATTATGGTCGTCGAGTTTTCTCATGACTTCCGGTTTTTGATTACGGTAAACGACTAGTTTAAAGAAAATTTGAATCAAACTAGTTAAGTATTGTTTTAATCAACTCCATTGATACTAAAAAATAATCTACCGACTATATAGATCCAGAAGCATGTTAGAAACATGATCTGTCAATCAAAGTCATCACCATCTTGTTTTGAGCTACAATCGAACAGTCACATGACCCCAAACTGGTCACAGACAATAGTTTCCTGCGTCAGTTGTTAGCTAGATTTTCCTTGGAAAAGCGGTTTTGAAATATCTCTTGAATCTACCTTGGACGAGACAGTCAAAACAGAGACCAAACAGAAGCCATTCTAGCAAGAGTGTTACGGTCCTCAAAGCGGAAATGTTCTGTACTAACTCAGCCTCGACTGCTACTGTGTTGTTGATCTGCATGTTCCTTGCCTTTGGTCCACTGCAAGCTGTTTGTAGATGCATAAATAATACAGATCTTTCTAAACCTGGATGCATAAAGGTTGATCCTGATGTAACAAGAAATGTAGTAAGTAAACTTCTCAATTATACTAATTTTTTGCATGTTTGTTCGGAACTGAGGACAATACATCCACTTCGACATGTAATCTGATGTGACCAAAAGGTTGCCCAAGATCATATAATTTTGAATAAAAAAACAAGCACTAAAAAATTGCAAGATTTCTAATAATCTGTATTTTACGATGGATGGAAAGCATTTTTTAGGCTTTAAATATCTTTGTGCATTGTAAAGTTTAACTTAAATTCCGAGTTTTGAAATCACTGATGCATTGCACACAATTTATGTTGGACCAGGTTCATCTTCAAAACGTCGTAATTATACTGATATTTTTAATATCTTTAACGCTAAATTTTACAGTCAGATATTTTGAGAAATCAGTTCATATAGTAGTGTTCTTTTGCTTGACTCTTTAAAGTCAAAACGGCTCAAGCGTACCCCCTAGAATCCATTAATGAATTTATAATCCGAATATTGAGTTCATTATTCACTCGGACTCCACACTTGACTTGAGTAGAAAAACTCACCAGAAAGGCCATCTCTTAGAATTGTAGTGTGAAATGAATGTGAAGTTTGGAGTCTTCCAAGTTTTTAAATGAAAACTCAGATTGAATAATCAACTCAATATTCGAATAATGAAATCATTAATGGAGCCTACGAGGGTACGTTTGAGCCGTTTTTTTGGGGGGAGGGGGGGGGAGGAATGTTCCTAATGATAAATGATGGTCCGGTTAAAGCCGTACTGGGGGCTACGGCACTGCATTTTCCTTCTAGAACTCTGAAAATCTAGCTATAAACATGCAATTTTGCATACAAAACAGAGCGAAGAAAGGGAGCCTTCTCTTACTATTTTAAACTTTGATTTCAGACCCAGCTGATAAAAAGCCGGGGGTTTCCCGTAGAAAGCTACGAGGTGACAACCGAAGACGGCTTCATTCTTGGCGTGCAAAGGATCCCACACGGGAAAAAAAGCGTGAAGACGAATGGATCTAAACCAGTAGTATTCCTACAGCATGGGTTACTGGCTGACGCAACTAACTGGGTCACTGAATGGGAGGATGACTCATTTGGGTACATACTAGCTGACCAAGGGTTTGATGTTTGGCTGGGTAACATCCGGGGTAATACGTACTCACGAAAACATGTGAAATATACACCTGCAGATAGAGCATTCTGGGATTGGAGGTAAGCATTGATACTTTGATATTACGTTCTGTTTTTTGTTTTTGTAATTGTAAATTGTAAAGATACTCGGGCTAAAAAACAGTACGTCACTTAATTATGATTACGATTATGATTACGCAAGAATGTATATGTGCAATTAAGTGACGTCATTTTGGAGTTATCCTTCTTAATGTGGTCGCTTGGAGATGCGCGCATAAGACTAGACACACACAAAAAAAGACGACGGCGTAAGTACAATTTTCAATTTTTCATGCGCGCACTATCATCTTTGAAGATTTTCTCGCATTCTCGCCAGATCGATGATTAACGCATCTTCACTATGAGGTTTTAGTCATGCTGGGCTCAAAATAACGGCCAGTCATACGCCGATCAAGATGTCCGGCGTATGGTATTTTATTTTATCTTTTTCGAATATGACTGGTCAACATGTCCGTTCAAAACCGTCATTTGACCTGTCAAGTACCAAATTTGGCCGGACATTGACCGTTGATAGGCTGTTATTTTGAGCCCTGTCATGCATTTGTCAATAGAGAGCAACACTAGTTTAAAGAAAATGTAACGGCCCGCAACACTTGCGCTGTCTCATGAATGTGATATATTTGCGACAGCATTCATTCAGGCATATTTTTCTCTATTCCGGCTATTTATTTACATTTTTATCCTGGCTTTTCTCTGCCCAGTTTTGAAGAAATGGCTGACTATGATATCCCAGCTATGATCAACTTTGCTCTAAAGACAACAGGCCAAGAACAGCTGTATTATATCGGGCATTCCCAGGGTACCTTGGTTGGGTTTCTCTCCTTCTCTGAACATCCTGAAGTTGCAAAGAAAGTCAAACTTTTCTTTGCTTTGGCTCCAATTTACCACCTGAATCACGTGACATCGTTTGTTAAAGACGCTGCAATGACTCTGGGTCCTGTTCAGGTGAGCTGCACTCTTGAGGAGATGGGGTGGGGGGGGGGGGTGGGGGGGGGGGGGGGGTGGGAAATGACTGCAGGTCCATACCAAGAGTTATAGACCACCAATGAGCCAATCAAAGCGCATGAAATTAATTTGCCATATGAAACCCACTTGTGAAAATTAGCCATCCATTTTTATCGATACCCTGAAACAACCTCTAGGCGGATCTAAGTCTTGACACGGCTAGCTTCCATATGGAATGCAAATTTAGCTTATTAGGTTTTGCGGAGGGAGGAAAACCGGAGAACCCGGAGAAAAAAACCTTGAATCAAGGGAGAGACCTAATAAACGTATACTTACCTATGTTAATAGCTTATATTTGCGTTTTCCAGGAACTTTTTCTTCCGTTTGGACCAACACAATTCTTACCCGGATTTCTGCTGAAGCAGTTGACCAAACTAGGCTTCTGTGGCGGGAAATATTCTGAGAAGTTGTGCTATGACGCAGCAGAGCTGATTTTTGGATTCGACGACAAAGACCAAAATATGGTAAATAGCTTGTGTACTTGTTGATATATCACTATGAAAAACAGTGATGAAACGATTGTACCCATGCTGTACTAGATATTTTCTCACTGATCTCACTGTACTCATCCATGTGAATACACGGAAGCAAACCTGGTGTATCCTCCTCCGCATGCATCTCTGATAAAGGAGGGAGGGAGAGAGGGAGGAGGAGGAGGAGGAGGAGGAGAAGGAGGAGGAAGAGGAGGAGGAGGAGGAGGAGAAGGAGGAGGAAGAGGAGGAGGGGGGTTGTGGGGCAGGTTTTCTGCCAAAGCAACAGACGAGAAAGAGCAAAGAGACGCCTGTATGCGGAGGAGGCTAAAACTGGGGAAATAAGAGAATAAGGAGAGCAACCGCAGGACGGGGGAGTACAGCGAGGCCACTAATATATATTGAAGTGCTCTGGATTACCGCACGACCTTTGGCACTATTGAGATCGAATACATATGCAGAAAATCGATTGCGCAATCATTAACTATATTTAACCTCATCTCCGTTACTTCGCTGTTTGCCAAATATCAGTTTCACTTATTGCTCATTCTCTCTATTCAGACTCGAGTTCCTGTTTTAGCGTCTCATTGGCCAGCTGGAACCTCATTTAAGAATATCATTCATTTTGGGCAGGTAAGTTGATGTAACCCTTTAAAATGCCAGACAACCCACCCTAATACTGTTATTGGTTATTAAACTTTCAGACCTAGAACAATTCTTGTTAAAGATACGCATGATCACAATATGTGATTGCAAGCATTTCCAAGAGTCAAATTACAAAGATGCGTCATGTTGGTGGTATATAATCAAAAGAAGCTAATATTGCTGAAAATCGAAATCTAGTAAATACCACCAACATGGCGGCAACGTCCAAACGAAGAATAGAAACTACCTTTGGTCGCTTGTGTTGTATCAGTTTTTCCTTGCTTGCTTCTTTCCTTGCTTCCTTCCTTGCTTGCTTCTTTCCTTGCTTCCTTGCTTGCTTTCTTGCTTTCTGGCTTCTTTCCTTGCTTCCTTGCTTGCTTTCTTGCTTTCTTGCTTCTTTCCTTGCTTCCTTGCTTGCTTGCTTCACTTATTTTCATGATTATTATTCATCAACATAAGGTCATCTACGATGGACAAACGAGACGATTTAACTACGGAAAATGGGGCAACAGAAGACACTATCATCAGGTAAATCCCCCCCCCCCCCCCAAAAAAAAACAACATTTTCTCAACACTCTGAGTGTCATGGTATGTCACCAAGTTACCGTAGTTACCTTCAGTCACAATGTTTTAACCAATCTTCACCTTCTTGCCTCGATTTCAGGATGAGCCCCCAGCCTATAACGTCAGCAAGTTGACCACACCCACTGCTCTGTTCTTGGGCCAGCACGATAGCCTTAGCGTCGAAGCAGATGTTGCTCAACTGAAAGAAGAGATCGCAAAGGTTGTAACATTGTACCGAGTCATCCCTGAATGGAATCACATTGACTTTGTGCTTGGAATGGACGCAGCTAAAATACTGTATAACCAGATAGTAAGCATCATTGAGAGTGGTCTCTAGTTTGGAAGGCTAACCATTAACTCAGGGAACATTATTTTAGAAGGGGAAGGCGGAAGAGTAACAGCTAGGTGCGGATCTAGGATTTTTTTAATTGGGGAAGGGGAAGTGCAGGATCGTTAGTCTGAAAATAACTCAGACATTTTGGTATTTCACCTCTAGTAATAGATGTTGGGAGTAAACGAAATTATTATTGGGGAGGGGGAGGGGTTGCGCTTCTCAATCAAACTGGATCCACTCCTGGCTGAGGGAATCAATCTATGGGAGGGGAGGGAGGGTCACTGAGATATTTTATTCAATGAACAATTTTGTCCTGGTTCGAATCTCATAATTTAGAGTGAATCAAAAGAAATTCTCTCGCGAATTCACGATATATTCCAGCTGATTTGACCAACAGAACGAAACGTCAAGGTCAACCAATCACAATGAAGATTCAACGTTGATTAGCATTTCCAATGTCCCTGCTCGGAAAATGCTGACCAAAAATAGTTGATAAACACATTTTGAAATAATCTAGCTATTTATAATTTGTACATAATTACATCATAATTGCATTCAGCAGAATACGCTTTGCCCAGTCCCGACTCTACCACTCTCTTTCGTCAAGGGCAAAATATTTTTTAAATGGTAAATAGATTCAAAGTATTTTTTGGCATTTTCTTAATTACGCGACTAACACAGCCCAAGACGTCTGGGTTTTTGACTTGCTTCAATTAAAAAATTCCAGCTCGACTGTTGAATATTTGATGGACGGAAGCCAAAAAACCAGACGACTCGATTTTCGCTGGTTGTCTGGGTCGCGTTATTTTAAAAATGTTCTGAAATTGTTATGAATTAAAAAGGCATTTTCTAATCATTATAGTATTTGATTCTCAGTTTTCTTGGTGTTTTTAGTTTTCTCTCTTTCTCTTGCTTTCTTTTTCTTTATTGCTCGATTTAATTTGAATGAAAATTCAGTTTTGCATGTGTGCGCATGACGTTATTACTGGTTTGACATAATGTTCATTGGCTGTTTTTCCGCCGCGTGGGTGACCTGTGTCATATGGATGTCACCAATAGCTGGGTTTCACTTGACGTCATTTCTTGTAACGTGCAGAATGTTCATCAGCTGAATCACAAGTTTTCAATAGAATTCTTTCTGGCTGACAGCACATGGTGGTCAGTGTTTGACCACCATTTGGAGCAGATAATGAGATTCAAAGACTTTTATCAGCTTTTTTCGAGCAGAAACTCCCTTCTTTCTATCTTTTCCTTAGGCAAGTACTAAAGGAAAAAAGACGGGGTTGTGCGAGCGAGGGGGAAGGGGCAGTACCTTCTAAAAGACCTTACCAACTAGGGTTACAAGTCTTGTCATCACCCTCCATGAGGCCAAGGAAGTTGCCCCGTGAACACATCCGACACCTGATATTATCTCAACATGCATGTACGGACCCATCAATGAAAAACCGGTTTTCACTTACGTGCTCAAGGTCACAAGACCATTCACACTAAACATAGGCAGGGCGGCACAGTCAACAGTGCAGACAAGACCTTAAAGGTAAGTATCAGACTTAGTGTTTTTTGAAAAATCAACACAAAAGTGAAGGCACTTCATAAGTAAATACAGATTGGTTATTGTGACTAATTCTGTGCAAGAGTCTAGTTGATGTCAGAGAGGTTGGTGCGGTAAAAACCGTTTCGTGAGCGGAGGTTGAGGACTGGCGGTACCAAGCGAGAGTCGATGCTTTCTCTACTACAGAAGTGGAAAATACAAATAACCGATACAGTTTAAATTCCTATGAGACGTATTTTCTGCAACACCATAATCAGGAGGCAGCGTGCTCTTTTCTAGCCTATTGATTTAACTCAATCTTTAACGACTTTTTTCTTGTTGATTTAAATTGCGTCATATGAAAATAATGTTAATCCCATGCTGAGTAGATGTAGATTTTTGCGAAACTCGTCAAAATTTCGACAGAAATCTTCCGGCTCCTTGATGGCAATCGTAACATACAGCATCAAAAAAATAAAAAATAAAAAAAAGAGATCAAACGACAACCGGAGATTTTCATCCGTTTATCATTATTGGCCATAATTTAGTGTTTTACCAGTTACTTAATGTAAAATAGTTACAATATACTTGAGAAAACTGTTAGTTTTTATCAACGACACGACACTTGAATTGTTTGCAAAAATAGCTTAGAATTGACAGACTTTAAAATATCTGCTGCCCTTTCTCGATCTTAACATCTACTTGGTTGAGCAAAATCAATGGACAGTTTGACTTCCTGCGAATTTCAGATTTTGACGTCAGAACGTTTTTCATTCCGGGAGGGGAAGGGAAATGGTTTGAACTTCAGTTTTTGGAAGAGGGAGGGGAGATAGAGATGTGATTGAGAATCGGAAGAGGGGTTAAAAGTCTTTGAGGTTAGGATGGATTTTATGGGGGAGGGGCAGGGGGAGGGAGAGGGGATGGGAGGGGAATGGGGAGGAAAGGCGGCATGAACCTTTTGCAATTGTTTAGAAAGAGAAATAGGAAATTCACCCTACTCATCAAATAGTAAATACTGAACATCATGTTTTTCACACTATCTCTTGATCATGAATTATTTATTGTATACAGGAGATATCACTAGTCATCGCACAGCTTATCTCATCTCACCATGAGTCGTGCCCTACTTGTTTTGGTGATCTTCTCCATTACATCTCATCTTGTTCTTGGCCTGCCTTTCCTGTATAAAGACAGGAAGGTCGAAGCACATCATCCAGATATCGACCGAAACGCAGTAAGACTTTTTAAGATTGCGTCGTAAATAGCCAATTTCCGAGATATAACTCGCTTGTTGTGCACAAAGGTTTCAATGTGAGGCTCCGTGCTAAATGCGCAGTGATTCGTGACAGGGGAAAAGAATAAGTTTAATCTTTGCACGGAGCCTCGTGAAACCTGAAGCCTTTGTGTACGAGAGAAGCGAAGCATATCTCGGTAGTGGGCTATTTAAAGTGCCTACTCTAAATGATACGACACATATTTTTTTTCCTTTTTCCCCTTGCTAAATTATCATTTCATTGCCTTTAGAGCCAACTGATCCAAAACCGTGGATATCCTGTCGAAGAACATTACGTCACAACCAAAGACGGCTACGTCTTGAATCTTCAAAGAATCCCACATGGAAGGAACCACCAAAGAAATACATTAGCTGGACCCAAACCTGTTGCCTTCTTACAACATGGT
The DNA here is from genome assembly GCA_964019055.1 of Anthopleura xanthogrammica. Taxonomy (NCBI): domain Eukaryota; kingdom Metazoa; phylum Cnidaria; class Anthozoa; order Actiniaria; family Actiniidae; genus Anthopleura; species Anthopleura xanthogrammica. Next base: position 7,126,878 of record OZ025219.1, on the reverse strand, counting down.
CTTCTTATGGACAGTACCAACTGGATACTTAATTCAGCCAATGACAGTCTTGGTTATATTCTGGCCGATGAAGGATTCGATGTCTGGTTGGGGAACATCCGGGGCAATGACTATTCTCAGAGGCACAAAACCATGGATAAAAATCATCCAAACTTTTGGGATTTTTCGTGAGTACGACAGTTTTACTTCAGAACAATACTTGCTGTTACTGATGTTTTTATCGTTTCGTTGGTATTGTTATACCTGCGTGCTGCTCCTCTTGTTGATAATGTTGTTTTTCTTGTTGTTGCTGTTGTTCTTGTTCTTGCTGTCTTTGCTATTCTTTTTGTCACTTCTGCAGCTGTCGTTATTGCTGTTGCTAGCTATTGCTGCTAGTGTTGTGCTGTTGCTGTTGTTGTTGCTGCTATTGTTGTGCTGTTGTTGTTGCTGTTGTTGTTTCTTCTGCTGCAGTTGTTGTCGGACAGGTTGCAGTCCAATAACTGTGTCGTAAAAGACAAGTCTTATACGCCTTCAACTAGCAAAAATAGTCCTGATGGATAGGTATAACTGATAAACAGAACGAGCGCATGTTATATGTATTTAACGTCCATCGATTAGTTGCCTGAAGAAGGCGTAGCTGTATCTTATGAGTGCATGTCATTTTTACAAAGCGATCCAAGATAAGAGCAGAAGGTACGAGACGATGATCATATTAATTAAAGTTCTTCAGTTTGGCATGGGTCGCTCGAAACATCTAACCACTATCTACTGTACCATCATGATGGCACAAAAATTCCTAAGATATTAAACTAGTTAATTTGGCAACTCAGTAAAGTTCCAATAACCAAAACTTTCTTCCTTTTTTATGTTTCAGATGGCAAGAAATGGCAGAAATCGATCTTCCAGCCATGATAGATCACGTGCTTCAGATAACCGGTCAGAAACAGGTTTTCTACATCGGACATTCCCAGGGGACGCTGATTGGTTTCACTGGTTTCTCGTCCAATCAAACTCTTGCTAAAAGTATCAAGACGTTCTTTGCTCTTGCTCCTGTTTATACTGTGGCTCACTGTTCGGATATCGTAAAGGGAGCAGCCTATGCGCTCTTTCCAGTTGAGGTAGAGTTAAATACTCCAGTCATGAGTCCTAAAGCCCTGGCTAAACGAGAAAACATGTTTACTGCGCGCATGCTTCATTGATGTTTTCCAGTTTAGACACTTGCGGAACATTGCTACACGCGACAAATTTTGCTTCCGAGAAGCAAAATATATTTCTGCAGTACGTCAGAAACATTTCGTGTCGCATGGAACAATGTCACACTTTTTCCCCAAAGTTCCTGACAGCTTAGCCACCTTTGGAAACAATGTTAAGGAAACATGTGCCCTCGTTTGGCCAGGGCTTAATTGTCTTTAAAATTTATCGAACCCTGAAACAACCTCTGCTGGGCTGATCAAAGTCAGGGTACTGCTAACTCACAGATTGAACCCTGAAACAACCTCTGGGCTGATCTAAGTCAGGGCATGGCTAACTCACAGATCGAACCCTGAAACAACCTCTGGGCTGATCTAAGTCAGGGCATGGCTAACTCTCAGATCGAACCCTGAAACAACCTCTGGGCTGATCTAAGTCAGGGCATGGCTAACTCTCAGATCGAACCCTGAAACAACCAGTTGGGCTGATCTAAGTCAGGGCATGGCTAACTCACAGATCGAACCCTGAAACAACCTCTGGGCTGATCTAAGTCAGGGCATGGCTAACTCTCAGATCGAACCCTGAAACAACCAGTTGGGCTGATCTAAGTCAGGGCATGGCTAACTCACAGATCGAACCCTGAAACAACCTCTGGGCTGATCTAAGTCAGGGCATGGCTAACTCTCAGATCGAACCCTGAAACAACCAGTTGGGCTGATCTAAGTCAGGGCACGGCTAACTCACAATTTGTGTAAATATTCATCTATAGAATTTCAAAGGAAGTGTTTGTATTGATGTTTTTTCCCCAGCATGGGCTACAGAACCACGTTAGCAAGGAATTCGATCCCAGTGGGTTAATAAAGATGTTGAGTGACACTGGTTTCTGTGGTGGTATGAATTCTGAGAAATTCTGCTACAAGGCTGGTGAAGCATTGTTTGGTTTTGACAGTAAAAACCTTAACATGGTAAGACAATATACTATATGAAAAAAGGTGTGGTCATGGTATTGCTTAGCTTATCAGTTAATAAAGACACCATTGATTTCATTGTAAAGAGTATATCGAAATTATTAATCTTCAAAAAACTCAGTTTAGTAACATTAAATGATAAAAAGCTACAGCTGTTTGAAATTAGAAAGATTTGTATGGAAACAACAACCAAGGGCCTATCAGTCTCGTTTTCATGTTTTTGGTACATTTCAAATGCTTATAACTCTGCAGTGATTTAATATATAACAACAGTACTCTACCAAATGACTAATTTAGACATGCTCTAGCTTTATAGTAATCGAAATATATTTTTGAAATCATTGATCATTCATGTTGCTCGTTCCCAGTCTTTTACTCGTTTTTCATGTGGTCTATAATGAAAGGATTTATTCTATTTTATGTCTAAGAAAACTAAAATCTTTCCTGAAGGCTCATGTGTGTGTATGTGTACCAGAAAATACAAGTGACTCATTGGATTTTTCATGGTATGCCACTCAAAACCATTGTGTAACCATTGTGTATATACCAGTTATACAATGGTTTCGAGCGGCATACCGTGGAATATCCCACGAGTCACTTGTAGTACATTTCTAGTATACGCATGAGCCTTTAGGCGAGTTAAGTGTATACGAAATACAAATGACGAGTGGGATATCCACGGTATGCCTCGAGAAACCATTGTATGACCATTTTATCCAACACCATAGAAAACACAAATGCGTAGATTCAACGCGTAGTGCATGATGGGAAGGAAGAGTGAAATACCGACGAATATACAACGGCTTTCCTGCTTTCTGATTGGCTGTATTTTCTATGATGTGGGATAAATAGTGGTAGAATGTTCCTTGTTTTGTCTTGCAGACTCGTGTACCAGTTATTGTTGCTCACTGGGGATCTGGAACCTCGTTCAAGAACATGGTTCATTTTGGTCAGGTAGGTCAGGATAGTCTTTGCTATAGAGCTGTTAAGTTGTGACGTATTTCCGGGTCCAACTGCTCACAAAAACACTAAAATAAAGCGAAAAATGTTCTCAATGATTTAACCTCCACCTGAAACAATCAGAACTTTGGACAAAAAATCCTGTCACGAAGAAAAAGTAAGAAAAATCCATACTTTTGACGTCACACTTAAAAGCTCTATACAGTTGTTTGTTGTAGTGTGTATAACACTCTGTGTCATAACCACGTATGTTTTATAGATGGTCGTATCAGGCAAGTGTCAGAAGTACGATTATGGCTTTTGGAATAACTACTGGTATAAGTATGGACAAGTAAGTTGATTTTTGAGGGAAAAGTTTTGCAATTTTAAACGACGGGTAGATGGATAGACGGTGGGTTTGATGGAAATGGATGGATGAATGGGTAGGTAGGTAGGTAGGTAGGTAGGTAGGTAGGTAGGTAGGTAGTTAGGTAGGTAGGTAGGTAGGTGGGTAGGTAGGTGGGTAGATAGATAGATAGGTAGGTAGGTAGGTAGGTAGGTAGGTAGGTAGGTAGGTAGGTAGGTAGGTAGGTTGGTGAATAATGTGTGAATAGATGGAAGAATGAATGGGTGGATGAGTGGCCATGGATGGGTGGATGGATGGGTGGATAAGTGGCCATGGATGGGTGGATGTGATGGATGGATGGGTGACCATGGATGGGTTGATGGGTGGCCATGGATAGGTGGCCATGGATGGGTGATGTGATGGATGGATGGGTGGATGGCCATGGATAGGTGGATGTGATGGATGGATGGATGGATAGGTGGATGTTATGGATGGATTAGTGGATGGGTAGATGCACGGATCAACGGATTTATGGATGGATCAATTCAGTAACTGTTCTTATTTTAATTTCTCTTCCTACAGTTCAGCCCCCCAAAGTACCAGGTAGAAAAGCTAACCACACCAACAGTACTGTACTCGGGCTCAAACGACAATCTAGCATCCCCTCTTGACGTCCACAACCTAAAGCAACGCATCCAACACGTCACTGTACACGCTGAAGAGATCAAAGGATGGAATCATGCTGACTTCCTGTTCGGTATGGACGCGCCCCAAAGGCTGTACTCAGACATCATCAGAAGGATGAAGGCTGACTCAAGAGTGCTGTGATAAGATGTGCAAAGACTCGTGTTCTGCCTCATCGTGCCTGTTACGTTGTAACCCAGGCAACGACACACTGGTAATTTTTATCAGTCTCGTACTCAGACCCTACTTATCCCACGGACAATTGTAGGCTGCCTAGAAATTAGTGGAGTCTGGGTATGAGATTGACTGTTTCATTAATATTATGCTTTCCAAAACCTTTTCCAATTTTACAATATTTGAAACATTTTTACTTCATGAAAATTTTCAATAAAATGTCAATAAAAAGTAGATTAGCCACTCAACTATTTTGTTTCCTTTCGCTTACTTTAGTTTAGATTAGCCTTCCTTTCCTTTCCTTTTCTTCTATTCCCTCACAAGAAACATAAAACTTAGAATGAAATGAAAGTCGACAAGGCGAACCCAGCGACTTTGAACGAGCTGTCTTTGGGTACATGTTAGGCCCCATAAATGGTGGTGAGTTGGGGGAGGGGGTTGGAATATGAATGTCCTGTATTTTCCCTCAAATGTACATCGATTCTATGAACATATTTTGTGTTGAAAAAATAGGGATAAAACATTTTTTTTTGTCTGAAGAACAGCAATTATCAGACCCTTTTATTAAATCTCACAGTGCTTTATTTTCCACGTTTGACGTCAAATTTATTCATTTCAATTTTGTTCAAACAATACCAATTTCAAAAGAATAAATTTGACGTCAAACGCGGAAAATAAAGCACTTTGGGATTATTGAAAGAGTCTATAAACAATATTATCTGGTCAAATATTGCAGACGCTCATCGCCTTGAAACACGACCGGTCACCGAATACTCGCGGTACGTCATCCCCCCCCCCCCCCCCCCCAATATATATTCAAGTATATTCTGTTTATCTGCGAATAATAGCGATGGGGTTATTGACATATTTTATCAATCATTAAAGTATCCGTTCACACGATATTAGGGCCACAATCTTTCCACAGTCCAAGTTCTTAGCTTAGCGCTTATATGGGATATTCGATTTGGGAAATTTATGAGAGAAGGGACTGATTTTGTTCAGAGCTTATATACTATATACAAATTACAATTTCTTGTAAGGACGCTCACTAGCTAGATACCAAAACTATAGGCATGAAAGATTTAAAAAATATTTTTAAAAAATTAAAAAAGAAAAATATTTATGTATACGTGCAGCTAAAACGCAATTCTGGAAAGATTCGACTACAGCATTATTATCGCATTTTTCTTAATGCTTTAATCTTCTATAACTTATCTATTGGGACAGGTATTACTTACTGCGGTTAATGCTATTTTAAACTGTGCGCAGTGATGAGCCAGATAGAGAGCACTCAATATTGTCTTTAGCCTGAAGCTGTGATGCACTTTAAGGATAAGTAAACTGCCCGCGGGAATAGTGTCACATGGAGCGCAAATATCAGTGTATACTTTACTAGATTTTGGTAGATTTTTCTTTCTTTATCGGATCTTAATTTTAATTCTTTTCTTTTTGTCTCTTTTGTTTGTTTGTTTGTTTGTTACTTACCTAACTACCTAACCACCTAACTACCTACCTACCTACCTACCTATAGCTAACCACCTACCTACCTACCTAGCTAGCTAGCTACCTACCTACCTAGCTAGCTAGCTAGCTACCTACCTACATACCTACCTATATACCTACCTACCTACCTACCTACCTACCTCCCTACCTATACCTACCTACCTATACCTATATACCTACCTATATACCTACCTACCTACCTACCTGCCTACCTATACCTACCTACCTACCTACCTACCTGCCTGCCTACCTAGATACCTACCTAGCTATCTAGCTACCTACCTACCTATACCTACCTACCCACCCACCCACCTACCTACCTACCTATACCTACCTACCTACTTTCCTACCTACTTATACCCACCCACCTACCTACCTACCTATACCTACCTACCTACTTTCCTACCTACCTATACCTACCTACCTACCTGCCTACCTATACCTACCTACCTACCTACCTACCTGCCTGCCTACCTAGCTACCTACCTAGCTACCTAGCTACCTACCTACCTATACCTACCTACCCACCCACCCACCCACCTACCTACCTATACCTACCTACCTACTTTCCTACCTACTTATACCCACCCACCTACCTACCTACCTATACCTACCTACCTACCTACCTACCTACCTACCTACCTACTTACTTACTAAATTACTTTCTTTCTCTTTCCCTCTTCTTAATAACATCAGTACATTGCCCATATTATGCCGAATTCCAAATGCACTGCATTTTGTTGAAAAATATTGAGCGAACGATACTAGTATCAATCATTAGATTTACAGGTCCATTGGCACCTGCGGTAACCTGCGGTGGGGATATTATATATGGCGTCTTTCATGATAGACTGTTAATACACGCACAATCTGCAACACGCATAATCCGCGCTTCAGAATTACTATCTATGAGAAACATTTTCTTACGGAAACACAATGAATATTGTGTTATATTGCCTTTACAAGGGTATACTGAGTACTATCCTACTGCATAATTTTACAATATAGTTTGTATCCTTCATCGATGGCTTGTAATATTAACCATTAGGGCAGACTTGTGGAAAGCTAGATTAGTCTGTGCTAATCGGGGGAAGCTCTTAAATGATGACTTAGGTTGCCTTGGTAACGAACTGATCAATATCATAAGCGGTAATCAGACTTCGATGAACTGTGCGTCCAGACCGGTTTTGCCTTAATCTTAAAAAAACCTTGCTTGGAAAAAGACTAAAAAAAGTTTAAAACGATTCTCATAAATAGAAACTATTTTACTACGGTTTTCCGCATTGCTCGCTGATCGAGACAGCGCGCTACCATGGCTTAAGTTAATCAGATGTAGACTGCCGCAATTCGTTCCCATACATATAAACGTGTTTTTTTTTATCGACGGTTGTCTATTGCGTATTAAACTGTCGCAAGAGTTTGTCTCGACCAGTGCTTAGCAATAAAAACAGTGGAAAACATATTGTTCAATATGACAAATAAATGAGAGTAAATAAGAGTAGACGAGAGTAAATGGTTTGAACCCAGGTGTAGTATTTCCCGGAGTGAGTAATGTGATTGTCTGGGTGAGTGTAGTCTTGAGAAAGACTGTTGTTGGTGGTTACAATATATAGTATTGGCCGATATTCCGTTTCCCAAATTTTTTCTTGGTTTACAGCGACTCTCAATATTCTGCGTACTCAGACATTTCAACGGCTTGATGTGAAATTGTTTTTTCGCTGCCGTCAATCAAAACTAATCAGTCGGTACCTTTTATGTTTTTGACTGGGGGCAGTGAAAAAAACAAAATTCCAACGGGAAACTCGAAACTACTGAGGTCGCGGTATTACATTTAGAATCGCAGTATTGACCCCTTGCAGCACGTCGGAATGCAGCTCAATTTGGAGGACAAAACAATAGGTTCCAATTCTCATGAGATTGAAATTCTTTGGTTTTGTTCTCCAAATTGAGCTGCTTTGATGTCACGTGCAAAGGGTCTATGAAATAATTGAAAAAATAGAATAAAATAGAACAGAATAAAATAAAAAGAAACGAAACGAAGAGAAATAAAATAAAATAAAATAAAATAAAATAAAATAAAATAAAATAAAATAAAATAAAATAAAATAAAATAAAATAAAATAAAATAAAATAAAATAAAATAAAATAAAATAAAATAAAATAAAATAAAATAAAATAAAATAAAATAAAATAAAATAAAATAAAATAAAATAAAATAAAATAAAATAAAATAAAATATTCTACCATCTCTATCACCTAGACCTGACACACCCTGATTAAAGACTGCTTATACAAATAAGCCTTGAAGCTTAGTATTAAGCTCCTCAAATATAAAAGCCTTTAAGGCAAAATCCTTCGGGCTATAGCCGATCACCAGCAGGAGATGATCAGTGTTATCATCTCATATACTGGTAGGATTTCTAACCCTATCATATTTGAGGGTGTTTTGTTTTCCAAGATGTTTAATCGTGCGGCTAAGCTTCCATGATGATCGCCTGAGAGCATTAAGTAAATTTTTAATAAGTATTATCTTGTATCGCGGTTTCTTTTATAACAGGAAAATGATAATAAGGAAGGAATTTCACATGTTTTATCTTCAGGATATACTACTGAAGTTCAACACCTCGTACAATCAAAGTCATTGTGGTTGGATTTCAAAACTAAATATTCTAAAAGTTAGAATATAACATTGTTTATTTAGACTGTTTTGATTTTCGAAATTTACTTCTGCTAAAAATCTAGTTCATATTCTATATTTTTTCGTCTACTGGCGGTAAGGCTTTTATTTTTGAAAGGTTGGCTTTCGACTACCGAACAAAAAGGAAGTATGAAATCAACTGTGTCTTGTTCCCATCGGCAATTTATAGCAATATCACGCTAATTTTAATTTCTTTCATTTTTTCTTTTTTTTTTTCTTTCATATTTTTTTTTTTTCTTCTTTTTTCTTTCATATTTTTTGTTTTCCTTTTTTCTTTTTTTTCTTTTCTTCTTTTTTACTTTTTTTTTCTTTCTTTCAATTGTTCTTTCTTTTTTTCCTTTCTTGTATGTATTTTTCTCTTTTACAGTTCCCGTCCTCTTTCCTTCCTTCTCTCTCTTTCTCTCTCTTTCCCTTCTATCTTTTCCTTTTCGTACGTGTCCTTTGACTGATGTACCGCGGTAGATACATAAGCAATGGCTAAACCAAGCCAAATACTTCAGATATCACCCCAAATGACCGACAAACATCCATCCATTCAAATATTCATTACTTCTAATCGAATCGAAGAAGCACTTCTCTTTAATGCTAATGTTTACAAAATGCTCCACTCATTGATTCATCATAGCCATTAACAGCAATTAATATAACTAGCGGTGATTACTTTCCAAACAATCTCCTGACTAAACCCAGGAAAAAATTCTAAGTTTGCAATCGTCAAGGAAAAAAATAGATCATACTAGAATTTTCCCCTACGTTTTTTGAGCCATGTTTTTCATTATTGCCTTCACTAACTTAGTCAGGTGCTATTCATCGCAACACTAAGAATAACTTTGAAATCTTCTTCGTGCTCTTGGAATCTCAAAAAAACTCTGATCGATTTTAAATAACCTCGAAAAAGCTTTATCAACATGATTCCATTGGTTATCTGGGTTTTGTCTCTACTTAATGAGTTTAAAATTGGGTTCAACTAGATTTTGTGTTCAGAGTGATTCCAGTGGGGAAAAAAAAATCACTCGCAATTCCCGTCGTTTCGGTCAAACTCGAAGATAAAAACTTAAGTTTTTATTTTTCCATTCCTAATAGCATTTTGATATAGGAATTTTAGTACAGAGCTTTATTAAGGAAAGAAAATGTGAGATCGATGGATAACGAAAAATAAGTATCTTGCTGAGATTTTTAGTAAATTATTGGGCAAGATCAATTCTCTACGCGGAAGTTCTCGATAGTGATTTTTCTTTGACGTAATGCGTCCAAAATGTGAGATGTTTTTTTGATGTTTTAAGCTCATTCTCCCCTGTAATTTTATTTGAAATCACTAGGCAAAGATTAAGAGATTGTAAATGTAAGTTTATCTAATTTCTTCAGGCAAACGAGCGAAAAACAATAATAACATATATTCGCAAACAGCACTGCCGAAGGCATCCCGCTTACACGACGGTTAGAAAAATAAACACCGCGTCTCGTAGTTCAACTTTACTCTTTCCCTAAGATAAAAATATTCTAGAAAAAGTATTCTTTGAAATCTGTTATCGTTCTATAGATTGAGAGTAAAGATCTTAAGGCCATATTATATTAACGATATTTTTGGATTTAAGGATATAAACTTTAGAGGAATGTTTGCAGAATAAAAATACTTGAGTACTGCATGTCATTCTCGTAATCTTGATCAATGAGGAGCCATTTCTTCTGCTATAAATTGTCAGCCAAGACCACTGGCCTTTGTTTGTTTGTCTTTCGTGAAAACCCTTATCAGATACAACTTGCTATATTCTGCATGGCTCATAAGATTTCATTTAGCTTGTGAAATCATTAGTGCCATCCATCCATTTTGTTTTTTTTCGCGCGCGTCATCGATTGACTGGGCTATTCCGGTCTGAGATGAATGAATTACTCTTCAAAATATACACCAAACAATAAACATCCAAAGTTGGAGTCGATATTGAGCTATAACATGTGATAGAAATCTCAAGAATTGTTGGCCAAAAGGATAATTTGATGGGAAGATAAAAGGTATATAACGAGCTTGAGATTTCTGTTCTTGACAGAGCTTGGAAAGTCGAGAGTTGCATTGAACTTGGAAGAACTAAACATAACCAAGTAAGTGAATCATATTTTAAAGAATTTTTTTGAAAAAGATTAGGTGAAATTTTCAACTTTTTTCTGGGAAATATTTTAATTTCTTAATACCGTAAATTCTTTTTGAAATCTTTAGTATAAATTATTTTTTAATATGAAGTTTTTGCTGCATTTCTTGATACTGAATTTCTCAGTATTTTTTAGCTCTTTGAACGCTAGTTGAATTAAAGCTTGACTCAGCATTTAGCAATAATGAAAGAATGAAAGAAAGAAAGAAAGAAAGAAAGAAAGAAAGAAAGAAAGATAGGCCAACGATTTTTTTTGCTAAGAGTAGTTGCAATAGATCCTAACTAGTTAACTAGCCGGTTTCTCTACATCGACCATAATTCACAATTGGTCGAGTAAATTGGAAACAAATGATAATAATAATAATAATAAAAATAATAATAATAATAATAATAATAATAATATTAAATCAATTGATTTATTTTTAAATATTTTTCTTCTTAATAATTTTTTACATATTTTATAATTTTTTGTTTTTTAGATCCTTTAATATCGCTCGTTTTAACATTATAATTAATTATTGCTATTATTGTCTTCTTTATTATTGTTATTATAATTATTGTGAAATAAAGTTGTCAGTATTATTAAAAAATTAAAAAAAAATAATAATAATAATAATAATAATAATAACTTTATTTATATAGCGCGCAAATCTAAAATTCTAAGGCGCTTTACAAAAGGTGTATAAATATAATATATAAAACAAAATGTTGGTCATAGCATATCTAAAAATTTGATCATATCTAAAAAGAAAAAAGAAAAAATATATATATATGAATCTAAAAATATCTACAAGAGTAAAACTAGTATTATTTAACCATATGCTTGTTTAAAAAGAAAAGTTTTAAGATTTCTTTTAAAAATATTCAGGCTACTACTATTCTTTAGGTCATGATGGTTTTAACATATATACTATATAAATATACTAAGTATAAATAAGTAAACACTAACTGTTTTCAAAAGCAAAAGGAATAATGAATGAATACGAATACGAGCAAATACTTTTATATTAAGATGAAACTTTGAAATAAATTTGGAATTTATAAACAAAATTATTAAAAAAAAAAGAAATAATTGAGCATTCGGATTCCCAACGGATTTCTTTAGCCAAAATATTGAAAGTGCGATAAAGTTTGTTTTCAAGTATTCACTTGTATTTCAAGACCGTTCCCTTAAGACCACTCTTTTCCATTCAAGCCTGACTATCTGTCTTGAAAGTCTGAGAAGGACGGCGTCACAAATTTTTGCAAGGAAAACATATGACAAAGCAAAACAAAGAGAGAACGCTGTACGACAAAAGGATGTCAGAAAGTATATTTTCATTGAGATTATAGCAGTAAGATAAAGAATTTTGGGAATCATTTCGGTCTTCGTGCGCACACTTTGATATTAGCCAGTTGAGTTGATATATTGCGTGTGAAAGCCTCGAGCAAAACACGAACAAAGATTTCTGTCTAAGTCATCTACTAATGGATTCATTGATGAACAAAATACCTTTCACATTCTGCTACCATTTAAGAGATTTTCATTAGGATTGATAGATATTTTTGAACATGATATTATTCAATTGGATAAATAATTGTTTGAGTAGCTCTAGGGCTTCCCTTGGAAAGTGACCTGTCTTGATTGAGTTGTGCTTATTCTAACAAGAGTCAGTGTCGGTATAGTTTTAATGTAATGCACGAAAAGATGACGAAAAGATAGTATAGTGCTTGATAACCTTATTTTCATGAAATATAAATTTATCTTACAACCTTCAAGTTACGCTAACTTTGAAGTAAATCCTCTTTATATATACACAACACGTGCATTGTGTAACAATTCAAAAACTCGAAATGATAAATTTTGAAATTTAGGTGTCAATACCATATTTGGAGCTTTAGATCATGTGACTATGTAGCTTTAAGTCACATGACTATCTCTTGTTAGTGACGCAAGGATCGTTGTCTCTTGTAGTGATATTTCTCATATCATTTCAAATGTACTAATTTTGAGTTAATGTTAATCTTCTTTTATTCCTTTTTCTTTTTCTTTTTTTTTCTTTCTTTCTTTCTTTCTTTTTTTTTTGGTCTAGTTTTCTTCAATTACTTTTTTACCTATGAACTAAAGAAAATTATTCTTCTCTTTCTCTCTTTCTTTTGTGTTGTGTTGTTTTTCTTTTTTGTTGCTTTCAAAACAATAGATTGTCAATTTCACTGCATTCTATTAATTCTTTTCACTTTGCTTTTCGAGAGACTAGGAAGAAACTATACAAATATCACTCAAAAAAAAAAAAAAAAAAAAAAACTGTATTCCATCGTAAAACGTTTTATGAATAGCTCACACGTATTTCATGTGTTTTAATAATCCCGAACTGCCTGACAGCGTCGAGTGCCATCGTGTCAAGAACTATGTCGAGTGTCATCCTGGTTTTGATGGATACTCATTCCACTAGACAAAGATCTTATTCATCGCTTGTTCTTGAGAAATATACTACTTCTTACGTCGAACAATGATAATAATCCTGTCTATAGGATGTACCACTTGTACACAATAGCTTAATCATTTTAATATGACTTGTAGAGTGTAGATTTATTTAATCTTCTTTGATATAACAAGAAAAATGGCGTTGGAAAAGATTAGTTGTGAAATACGATTAGTGTAGATTTAAAAATAGTGTAGGTACAAAATTGTTCCCAAAAAAACCTGGAAAAAAAAAACCCTGAAAAAAAAAACTAGAGTAAAAAAAGAAAAAAAAAAAACACGAAAAATTCAATCAATCAAACAAACAAACAAAAGGAATCGACGATAACAAAATGAAAAACCAATAAAATTAAAAGGAAACGAAAACAGGAGACAATATCTACTGTTGCTTGTAAGGAAGCTGCGCAATTTTATTGCTGCCTAACATACCGGCATAAAATTGAAAGTGTGCTGTATAAAATTTTTGCTCAAATAGATTTGGGAATTTTTTCATTAATTTCAAAAATTAGGAATTAGAAATTATGAATTAAGTTTTCCTTATCGTCATTGATATTAAGATAAGAGTCCTAGAGGAGACGAACATCAGTACAGGGCTTCCTTGATATTACGTTTGGCGACAAGAACTCTTCATTTTGAAAACAAACTCTCTTCACGGTGCCCAGACTATATCGCATACTTTTTTAAGTGCGATATTTTTTATCTTGATATAATAAGTAATGAATACTTATACTTCAGAGGTTCCTATATTCTTCGCACTTAGAATAGAAGTATTCCAAAGAGAATAAAATGGCAAAAGTTATGGTGACCATGTTGGTTGGTATAACAAATGTTGTGCTGAATCAAAACCAAGATGGCGGCTATAAAAACTAGCGGAAAACCTTACAAAAAATACTATCTTTCCAAGCCACTGTTGTCACTGAAACTGAACTAAAATACCCCCATCGTAATTGGTCGCTATAAGTCTGTGTCTTTCTTAAAATTTTCACAAGGATATTTTTTTCGTAGCTATACGAAATGCAGCTTTCTAATTTAGACTATACGGTTTTTTAAGATTCGTCAAGCGCCAAGGGTCCTATACGTTGTGGACAATACATCATACTTAATACCCATTAGTTTTATCCTAGAATTTTGAGAACAAGAGCCAAGGTGGCGCTCACCTCTCACCAATGAGAGCCAGTATTAATTGTCCGCCTTACTTCCGTATTCTACGTGAAGCGAGTTCGAGGAACCTTCTTTCCTATACACGATGTTTTTTCTTCGGGTTCTCCGTTTTTCCCTCAATCGGCGAAGAACAAAAGTTCAAAAAAAATTCCAATTGAATTCAGATGTCATTTTATATTACTATATTTTTTTAGATTATATGCAGTATAATTATAGTTTTCAAATTATTGATATTTTTTCTCCGGGAATGTAAAAGTCAAGGTTTTTAATATCGGTGATTCTATCATTATACCACTTAGTATTGTATAGTCATTGTCTTGGTATTTGATTCGATATTTCGTTTGTTGAATTTCATCGCAAAAAATTTAGTATTAAGTATATCGGATAAAAGGCTTATGGCCAAGAAAAATGGATTACGAACATATTAATGTCTTCTACGAATTTAGAGTTAGATGTAGAAAATATTTTTTTGCGATTTGGAGTAGGCTTGTTTTTTTTGTTTATCTCTGACGTTATGTATCATCTCAACCAAATCCTTTCCACTCCGTGTTCTAGTACAGTAATATAGAGACTCTATGGCTATTCCATCCAAATTCTACGGCATACTTTAAGAGGATGTTGTAAAGGTATTAAACATATGGGGCCCAGTGATTATCAGTGGATTCCGACTCTTGAACCAATGCGATTCGATGGAGCATATTTTGTCGATTTTATAGATTGTTCACAGCAGAGGCACTTTTCTGAACAGCATTCCCACGTGCCATCTTAGTAGTTGCGCAACAATTCAGAGTTCATCAAAATAACCTTCTTGTAAAAAACTGACATATTTTTCTCTACACAAATGAAGCTTAATTTTGGCAAAAGAAGCGTTTGAAAATTTAGCTAAATTTTTGATTGTACTCTATTGTAAAGTCATTATTTGCCGGTAATTGAGATGGACCAGTTTTAATAAACCTCTAACCAGATAAGTTATAATAATACTTGGGATTACAAGTGCTTCTTTTTAGATCTTGTTTGTTTTTATGTTGATGATTTTTTTGAAAAATTTTCTAAAAAAAATCAAACATTTCGTACACTTTCACAAAAAAATGGTATTACAGTGTTCCAATGAATCGCTCTATATTATATCACTTGGGTTCATACTGATCAAGAGATCTAATACAATTCCAGACCAGTTGTCAGGAAAAGATTAACTGATTTAATCAATTACAAAACCTTGTCGGATAATCAGATTAGATCCAGGAATCAGTCGGCATTCAAGCTTTATAAAACCACATCGGACTCAGCTTGATTAAACGCAAATTTGAACTCAAAGTTAGAGTACGAAGTTGCTGCCTCTCGGAGCTCGAAAGAAACTGTACACTACTCGAACTGTAAGTATAAGGAATGCTCTTCCATGAACAAGATAAATTTTAGGTATTCCAAGGTCATACACTGAAAATTTATAATGAAATCCCGGACACATTAAAAAATCAATTTGAAGATGTAAAAGTAAGCGAGGATAAAAATTAAGAACTCGACTGACCTTTTAATATGTAGCTTAATGTTGAACTTCGATCCTTATGCATAGATATAGCGATATCTGTAGAGAATTTTCTCATCGACGTTTCTACCTCTCAATGCTCTATGAGTTTAAAAAAAGAAAATGTTATTCAAGAAATTGCGAACGCCGCTTTAAGATAAAAATCAGATGCCCGCGCCGGTGTTTTTGTAAATCAATGGGTGATTTAGCACTATTTTCCTGATATCTATAATTGCCATATTTTTTACAATTTTTTAATTGTCTTTTAAAGAACTCGTACACAAAATCGCTATAGTTGTTAGATGATATATCTCTTTAATCTTTTGGTAGGATTTGCAGTATATTTTTCGTTTTGCCACTCTTACATAGTCCAACCTTCTCATCGACCTGCTAAAAGGAATTATAAATCTTTGGTGACATAGTTTGGACGGCTTTTTGTTTTAATTTCAAGGATTTTCGTTCTTATATCCTAGGACTACTTTTTGATAAAGACTGCTCCATCAGTTAAAAAATGCAACAAACAAACAAACAAAAAACTGAACCAACTCATCTTTGATCGACGGACAGTTCTTGTTATCGTTCACCTCATGACCACTTTCTCGTCTATCTGTCGTCAATTGACTGACACAATGTACTTGAATGTTTCAGAATTTCAACATGGACGCCAAGAAAATCCTCATTTTCGCTGTCATTTCCTGCGTACTTCTATCAGTGTGCATTGACGAAACATCCGCCCAAGGGGGGCTCCGGTGGGGACGAGAATATGAAGCAGCGAACCAAAAGGAATCTCCTCCAGAGGGCTGGCCCGAAATGAAGAGGAACTTCCTGAAAAAGAGAGGTAAGAAATGGCGGCCATTGTTTTCATTCACGAAGCTAATGGACATTGTTTATATATACACCCCTTGAAGCATGTCGGAATGCAGCTCAATTTGGAGGACAAAACAATAGGTTTCCAATTCTCAAGAGATTGAAATTCTTTTGTTTTATCCTCCAAATTGAGCTGCTTTGACGTCAAGTGAACGGGGTCTATAAATTGTACGAGTCACTTCGAAAAATCTTCTGAACTAGTGAATAGACCTTATCCATGGTTTCCCATTTCAGATTGTCAATCCCTCGAGTATGATTTCTTTTTTCACAAGTAAAACTTTAGTAGAGCGTATATAGATACAAAATCGTGGAAATGACACGTGGTCTGAAATGGGAAAACATTAGATCCATTATATTACACACAGTTTTATCGAATACGCCCAATTAGTAATACTAGTGATTTTTATTGGAAATCGCATTTTTTAACATTGTATTTTCTAAAGAGATTATTTTCGTAGTTTAAATACTCCTCGGAAGGCTATAGAAATTATAAAATTGTTTCTCTGGTTAAAGTGCGCATGCGTGTACACAATGCTGTCATTGGTCAGCGCAGAAAGACGTAGGCTTGATTACCAGCCGTGGTGGTTTCGGTGCGCCCGCAATCCTCACCCCGCTCACGTGAGTTGGGGGGATGGTAGGGGGATACCCACACGATATATTGAAACCGAGCCTAAGAAAGACGGAGACGGGAAGTAAAAGACTGAAACTCAAACAATCTTTTTCTACTTCCTGTCAAGTTTCATTTCCACAGAATGGCTCTTCACCCATTAAAATTCCAATTGGTATAGACCTTTTCGGCTTTGGCGTAGTGCTTTCCCATTTCAGACCACGTTTCATTCCCTAGAGTAACATTTCTTTGCACTAAAAGACACATGAATATGAATACAAACTCAAAGAATCTTGGGAGGGAAGAAAACGGGAGAACCAGGAGAAAATCCCTCGAAACACGAGCTCGGCGTGAATCGAACCGGGGTCGCATTGGTGAGTGGCGCGCACTCTCACCACTACCTTATCCGTACTTCAGTTCCCAACTTTTAATATATTTTTTTAATTTAATGTCCCACACGTCAAGTAACTTTGGCATTTCTAATATTTCAGCTTTCAAGTTCAATGACGCAGCATAGAATGCCGCTGACCGCGACTGATGTCCTCATGACGTAATCCAACCAAATTCACAAGAATGTCAACAATTCGTAGCTCAATAAACCAACCAACACTGAAGTGTATATTATTTTCTAGTGTACGTGTGCAGCAGAGAAAATAAAATTCTTGCCCTTGAATCAGCTCGTTTGTATTGTTATTAGCTTCATAACTTTGCTATAAGACCATAGTATATACTTTTATTATATGAAATAGAGTGTGATATTGAGTGACATCAAAATGATAAAATTGATATCCCCACTCCCACCAGTGACCAGTGGGGATACGATTTATATCAACACTGGTGGTGTCAAATTTCGACTTTTTGCTCAGCAAGTCTCAAATTCTCCATTATTTTTCATTGAAGATTTCATATAATAAACAGAACATTACATGGCCGCTTGGAGATACGAATTTTATTTTCTCGTGCTGATATCATCTCTCACTCGTTCGCCGCGCTCACTCGTGAGAGATAATATCAACACTCGAAGATAAAATTCGTATCTCCGCGCGACCATGTAATATCCTCTATATCCCAAAAACGGTTGTTGGAGCCATATGAGATAGTCGATAGCCATCGATCATATTCGACTACAAGCAACAAGTTTTGACTTCGTATTGTTAACGCCTTAGACTAAGGTCAAACGTTGAACATCACATGAGCCGAACCTAATGATATCAAAGGAAGACCGCCTTATTATCCATTTTTTACAATGCGTACGGTTCATGTGAAGTTCGACGTTTGACCTGAGCCTTAGACTCAAAATCACAGACAAAAGAACATTTGATAGGAGGTAAGAAAATCTATAGAGGCCTTGCACCATCACGTGATGTCAGCCATGACAGGAGGCACAACAATATAGTATTTTTCTCCTGGGAAACTGAATTCTTTCTGGTGTAAACCATATTAGACCAGATTCAATTGCTCCTAGCTCCTGTCATGGATCATTACAAGAAATGAGAAAACTAAACTATGACCGTCGTGCGAGGGTCTGATACCTAAAATTTGTTGTTACAGTGCGACTGCTTTAACCGGGGCCACTTAGACAGCGAGAACCAATCAAAATGTCGGGGGGGGGGGGGGGGGGGGGAGACAATGCTAGTCGAACCAATCAGAGACCTTCAAAATACAATAGCATTTCAACATTTGATCCATCCGATCCAACAAAATTATTCAGATTCCCATGAGAAGAAAACGATCGTGTAAACAACTCTTGCTTTACCGGTTTCTGATTGGATCAACTAGTCACAGTTGGAATGCATTGTTTTCATTCTACATTTTGATTGGCTCTCGGGTTCTCGTTGTCTAAGTGGCCCCATTAGTCGCACTTTAAAACATAGCCTACGATCCCAAAGAAATGTAGGGAATAGAAAATAAAATCAAGGATAACTTACTTGGAAGATACTGTGGAAATATACCCCGGCATCTGGTGTACTTCAACTGCACTCATCTCACTTGAGAGTAAATATGCCTCAAGGAGAAAAAAAAACATTTTAGTTCCTATTAAATCGGGTTTTCCAAAGACCGTAATCTGTCATCGATCTGCCCATGTATTTATTATAATCCTGTGAACTTTTCTCACTTCAAATACTTGCTTCTGTGATTTGTGATATGGTTCCGTACATTTCAAAACCTTCATCTGATGTCGCTTTTCTTCATCGAATATTGAACTCTTTCGTGTACTAAATGACCTTGCTTCCACAGCTTGGCAAACAAACTGAATTTTGAGGCTTGAAAATGCCGTGGTTATGGCTTCCATACGCCTGAATAAACGTCCAAAAATGTCCACTGTTTGAACCTTCTTGTCGAATTTTCACCATGTTTACTACAGCTTAGTAGCCTGGCAATTTTAGGTGTTACTACTCAAAGCACAGGCAGCCCAAGCTCTGTATCTGTAAAATATATAAGGCAATGCATGGAGGCTTTTGAATAAGATAATTTCGATAGAAATACATGAATAAAATTTGCTTATATTACATGTAGCTTGAGCTGCTTGTGTTCGGAGAAGCTGAAGGCTCCTAAAAAGCGGGAAATTCAAACTCATACTTCATGGATTGGGTTTCCTGTGTTCTTTCGAAAATTTGTTCGAACTACGATTTGCCAAGCGTAAGCGAGCGCTTTAATTTTGAATTTTGTTTGCTATAGTTAGCATGGCTAGGGTAACAGATATATAATGCTAATCAAAGAACTTTGCGTCTATCTCTGGCGTAGAAGATAGAAGACAGGTAAAGGCATCTCAAAGAAGTCTGTTTAAATCTTGGCCATGGCCAGGTTTGTTGCACTCATATGTAGCTATAGCTAAACTATATAAATAAATGTATCCCACACCATAGAAAATACAGCCAATCAGAAAGCAGGAAAGCCGTAGGTTGTATATTCGTCGGTATTTTACTCTTCCTTCCCATCATGCACTGCGCATTGAATTTACGCATTTGTATTTTCTATGGTGTGGGATAAAATGATTTCTTATGGCATACCGTGGATATCCCACTCACCTAAAGGCTCGTGTGTATGCTAGAAAATACAAGTGACTCGTAGGATATTCCACGGTATGCCACTCGAAACCATTGTATATAACTAGTATGTACACAATTTAGATCAAAATCGACCAAACAGCTATTACAGAGCATGTTTTTTTTCCTGCCAGATTTTTTTTGCCTAAGTACATGGTTTGTGTCCCGCGATCCTTGAGCCTATACAGTCATTGCTGAAGCGCTTGATTATTCGCTCTAAAGTAGTTGTTTTTGCTTACTATAGACCCCTTGCTGCACGTCGGAATGCAGCTCAATTTGGAGGGCAAAACAATAGGTTCCAATTCTCAGGAGATTAAAATTCTTTTGTTTTGCCCTCCAAATTGTGCTGACGCCACGTGCAAGGGGTCTATACTGATATGATAATACAAGCAGCAATCCTTTCAATGTTTGTCTTCGGGTTTTGCAAAAGGAAGACAAAAATCGATATCACTGATATTCGATCAGTCAAAGATGTAGTTCCCAATTTTGGAACTCTTAAGTCATTAAAATACTATTTCACCAGCGAATTTTCGTATTGTAAGCCCGGTGCATATTTAATCAATGAAAAATTCTACTGCTTCAGTGATTTCGCCCGACGACAACGCTTATTCAAATGACTGTATATCTAACGCCTTGCTGTTTCCGTCTGTCAATTTGGTGCATGCATTTTAAATACGTCTATCTGGAAAACATTTTGTGGTTTTGTGTGTGGGGAGCGGGAGTATTTAGGACGACAGATGGTACAAGTTTCCGGAATTTTCTGTTATTTCCGTGCAATCTCACAATTCGAAACACTGTAAGTTGCATCTTTTGGACAACCGAAAGGGAAATAGTATATCATGATACTCCATCGCGCGCCCCTGCGCGGGGGAAAGAATTCGCTGAGGCCATGCATGATTAAGCCACTGGATTGAATGTTCAGGACAAAACTTCGCCGAAAATTAGGGGAGATGGGTGGGCCAGAAATCCATCAAGCACTGACGTCTGACGAAATTCCGTGCCGTGTCCGCACCGCGCCGCGCCGTGCCGCGCCGTAACCGTGCCATCTGCCGTGACTTTTCACATTCATACGAAATCTGCCTTAGCAAGTTTTCGCGCAGGCTCGCTTTATAGCTATTTTGGCGGGGGGAAAAGTAACAAAATCATCAACCACAAGTTTCTGAATGAATCAGGCTTTATTCACTGCTTCTGTTTTCTCTTCTTCAGCAGCACTAATGATCACTCCATCTTCTACAGAGAGCGGTATTTTTTTTACTACGTAACATAATTCTATTAATTATTTATTGTTGTCTTATGAACATTTATGTTTATTAAGTCGTATCCTTGTTGATTGGCCCACTTTAACTTCTGTTGAACTTGTACTCTGCAAAGAGAAGAAAAACTTATCAGTGAATCAAAAATAGAACGCCTTTCTATGGCTTTTAATTTTCCTGTCTTTCTTTTCTAGACTGCATGTGATCAAACTGTGAAGTGGGCGATAAAAGGCAGCCACTTTATCGTCCTCTTTTTAGCTACTTATATCTTCTTCATTAGTTCCTTTCTTCTTTTGATTATTCTCAAATATCAGCTAACGTGAAAACACTGTGGAACGGAAATCCAAGATGGCCGCCATGACGTCACGTGAAAAGTAATCTTTCGAGACAGCGGTTTCTACATGGGAGGTCGTAAAAACGTTACAACATAAAGTTATTATTTACCCCTCTTCTTGTTGTTGGCATCCCGTTGGAGGAATTCCTTCATGTTTCTTGCCTCGGGGTACTTATCGTCGAATTCACGTCCCCACCTGAGAGACTGGGCTTCAGTCGTCTGGAAGCACAGGGTTACCAGGACGCAGGAAATGACGAGGATGGCGAGAAGCTTCTTTGATTCCATTTTATCGGTTTCTAATTAAAAAAAAAAAAAAAACATTTTTAACCTTGAAAATAGATTAAATGTTTTCTACCCTCCGCCAAACCTAACTTGCTAAATTCCACTTCAATGTATGAGTTATTAGGCCGTGCCCTAAATTAGATCAGCCTGGCGGTTACGTTATTTAAAACCAGATTCCAAATTTATATAGACTCAAAAACTAGATTCCGTGGGGAATATTTTCTATAGAAAATATATTTTTTAAATTCTGGTGGAATAACGCGATAAAAAAACATATCTGCAATATGGGTTCTTCAAAGTACTACTGGGTAGGGCATCTGATCATTTGTATTTGATGATAAATAATTCATCTATGGCTAAAAAAAAAAAGGCGACAAGAACTTAAGAAAAAATTGTTTCGACGTTTTCGACCGAGGTCATCAATAATTCTATATTTGTGTGTTTTATAAGTGCATCATTTCACTCATAAATAGAATATTTAGTTTTGGAACTAGACGAAGGAAAAATGATTTTTTAAAACATGCAGAAGAAAAGATAAGTAAGCTAGATTTGCGTACAACTGAAAACCGTACGTGAATTAAAAGAATTGATTTTAATATAAATCTAGAAAATAATCAGAAGTAGGATAAAGCCTCGGGAACAAGTGTTATTTTAATCTTGTTACGAAGTAATGAGATTAAAGTATAAAAAAATTGAGCAATAAAAAAAATGTCTATGCCTTGTAAAAAATGTGATGAAAATAAACGGGAACGATTACGAAAACGAAAGAATCAGGAGATTCAAAAAGAGAGGATAAAGTCACGGCTATTCGTTGGAAGCTGGATAATTTTGTGAACTGTTGATCGACAATGGATCAGACTAAGGGTACAGGCTAGAGCAACTAATTTGACCGCATCGTATTAACAAACAGCTGTAAAATAATCCCCATATTTTGCGTTTAACCATGGTTGTTTTCCGACACCGACTGGAAATGTTTTGCATTTTTTCTTCTTTTTTTTTCTATTTATTTTGTGAATGTAGAAGAAGTATTGGGAATGTAGATAACTCCTCTCGCTATGTTTAGATATAATAATAAATAATGAAATCTATAAAAATCAATAAATCAATAAAAAATAGTACAAAAAGGGGGATGAATAAGGATATTTTTCCTAAGAAAAAATAAAACGACAAATTTGAGACAGGTATTTGCATTGCGTTCCTTTGCCATGCTAGCTTTCAATTGTTGTAAAAAAAAAAAAGAAAAAAAGGTTGACGTATGGGATTTTGATCCCAAATTTCAGCCATCGGGCCAAAAACTCGGCTGTCAAGAAAAACGAGTTGGGAATGTGGCATTTGATGAAAAAATATCGTTAGGAATAACAGTATGATTATATCTTCCTCATGAGGTTTGCATCTGTCAACTATACTTATCAAGTGATCATCAATCGAATAACTTTTTGATCATAAAATTGAATTCTCTATCTGCTCGCGGTTTGAGATATTTGTTCATGAATGCAAAATTAATTGGACTTAATACCTTCATTAAAACAGTTTCTATACACATTATATACTTTCGTTCTATACTCTCTATTTCTTCTTCTTCTTTTTTCTTCTTTCTTTCTTTCTTTCCGTCATTCGTGCTTTCTTTCTTTCTTTCTTTAGTTTTCTTTCTTTCTTCTCTCTCCCTCTCTGTCTCTCTGTCTTTGTCTTTGTCTTTGTCTCTGTCTGTCTATATGTCTTTGTCATTTTTGTCTAGATTGCAAAATTTTCTACACGTATTATCTAAGAATAGCATATGCATTCGTTGAGGAAACTTGCCCGCCTGTGCGCGCCAGCTTTTCCCCTCTGGCCGTCGCGATTTTGAATACTCACGCCGTTGCACGCAATTCAGAATCTTCTAGCAGCAAATACACAAACATAATGCTAGTTTTATGCACCTAATACCTAAAAAACACAATCTTCTCTGCGATCGAAGTATTTAAGAATTAAAAACCGCTTTGTAAAGAATTTCTGCGGTTCAAAAGCGATGAGACGTCCAGCGCTAAAAACCAATATAATACAAAATTTATCGATAACTTAATCAGCGTTTAATAAGTCGATAAAAAACGACTCAGGCGTTACTAAGACGCAGGTAATCTAAGTGATAGAAGTCATTTTTACAGTCTAAACTATTTTTTTCTGCCCGCAGGTATCTTAATCTTTTCCAATCCAAGCGCGCGCAGATTTCTCAAACAGATAATTTTTTTAAAAAGAAACACAAATTAAAAGAACTCATTAAGAATGAGATAAAAAATTCAGATATGGTTTCGGCAGCCGACTCACGAGAGCTATAAGCTTCCGTGGACAAGTTCAACATAAAAATATACGCTGAGAACAGCTATAGTGTTGAGATAAATACACGCCGAGAAGGAAATTAGAACTTGAAGGAAGTCCAGATTTATAAAGTTGAACTCAACATCACGTATATAATTTAGAAAAAGAGCAAGCAGGGAGGATTAATGTGTTCTAACTTACCTATAGTTCGGAGTTCTTAGTTGGGCTGGGAATCGAGTTGCGAGAGTATTGTGAACAGTACGTTCAAGCGGTTGGGTTTTATATTTTTAACCACTGACCACCAACGCGTCATGTTTACTTTTCCAATTATATCCACATGACCAATCCCTGTATTACAAACCTTATATTTGCGAATTGTCAAATAGGATTTCCGTACAACTTTAGAGTTTTACCTGTAAATATTTTCACTCGGTAAATACTGTTAATTGTGAAGAAAAGGCCAAGAATTCATATCAATTGTGGAATTACTTTGAAAATAGTAAAACAGAGCGAATACCTTCTTGCTATCTATTGTATTCTAGATTTAATGGATTAAGTTAAATTTTGTCTCCCCATGAAGAAATCACCTAACAATAAGGATATATTTATCCAAAATTACTTGTAAATAAAATAGAAATTTTGGAGAGAAGCTAGAGGAAGCACAAGGTTAACAGCGAGTCAAACAACGCATCTCTAAACAAAAAGGCAATTACTAAATTGATTGGGAAAGGTCCCGCCAATAAACGATAGAAAACGCCAAATTAACACATTCATTTTCAATGAATAGCGGAGTAAATTACTTTGGAGTATTTGATTGGAAGCATTTTTCGGAGCTTATTTTTCTTATCTAATCCATGTGGGACCGGAATGAGCTTTGCTTCTGGCGTTTTTACTTAAATAAAATGCTTTGAAAAGTTTCATTCATACATTTTAAAGCTATCAATGCGCTTGAAAATTCGGTCGGGAGATGAAATATTTTCCTGCGTTAATCCAATCAAGCACTTTATCTCAATAACTTCTCAGACTAGTTTTGTCAAAACTGGTCCTTTTTAGCATAATAATTGATTTTAGTACAAAATTGGCTGAAAAGAACAAAATTGAATTTGACAATATTGTCGCGATTCACTGCGAAAAATAATTTTTAAGTTCAATTGAACAAAAGTCTCCCACATAACTCGATTAAAACAAAAAATTAATTCCGACAAGCAAGCAAAAATCTTGTTAATTTTTTTAAACAAAAGTCGACGGGAATTTCAAGAACCATGCAACAAATTGAATCAAGCATGAGAGAATTTTTTTTCAGTTTTTTTTAGGCAGGTGCGGTATTATTGGTATAAGATTTCTGGTCCAGGATTTGACATGTTGCTATCAGCAAACTCATAAACGTTTACATTTCTAGGATAGCAAACGTAGAAAGCTACTCGAAGAAGGTTGTCTTGTTAATAAATTATACTGCAAAGTGAATTGCAGCTTGAGTCATCGCGGTAGATTATAACAGAAGTCTTTTTAAAGCCAAAACCAGATTAAACAAACATAGGCGTATTTGTAGCCAATACATCTCTTATTTCGTATGGAATACGTAAAAAAATCCTGACTTTTGGCTTATATATTAACAATGTAATATGTGCTATTCACTAGGTGTAGTACCGATGACTGTTCCGTAAGTTCACGTAGAGAAAGTCTAAAACTTATTTGTAGACAAGAATTTCGAAAATATATATTTTTTTCCTATTTTTTTGTTTACTTAGAATCAAAAATTGTTTGAGTTCGAATATACCATGCATATAGTTTTATTTCAAAAAGTATAAAAGCCAGAAAGAATTTTAGACTATTTTTTATCCTTCTAGCTTCCCCCCCGCCAGAATCACATGGTAGTTTGTTTTAAAAAACGTGTTCCTTTTGAAGCAAAACACTTCAAGAGTCGAAACTGTTTATTTTTCGTTTTCCACCAGTTTTTTCGCCGCTTTTCGTGATCTCTTGTGAGCATGTTTCTCGAGCCTAAAGTAAACAAACTTACATCCGATAAAAATTACTAGTTTTTCGACATTTGGCTGTCATTTTAAGTCAATAATTCTACAAATTCAAACATTGCACTAAGCTTCTCTTAAGAAACATCAATTTTCATCTGTGGAAAATATACTTGATAAAATTTAAGCTGTTCAAGGGTTGTATTGGCAATCTCCTCTCTACTAATGCGGGGATCGTTCACTGACATTCATGATTATACCCTACTTTTAATTCGCAAAAAGGGCTTTATTTTGTAGGTGAATTCGTATCCAAACAAAGCTTACAGTACATAATTTTTCACCAGAGGAGTTTCTGAATGAGAAAGGTTAGCTTTGCATGTTATCTGAAACTGGAAGTAAGGGCTTTTTACAAAACTGTTCCATGCTCGCTTTATCATGCTTGAGTATTTCTTTTTTGTGGAACGAAAATCAGAAGAAATCTACTGTGAACATTTTTGGCGGGAACTTGTTTTAACCGACCGTTATACGAGAGAAAATATGCAAAAAAGGCAATTTTATCTGAATATAATAATGGAGAAATAGTAGAGAAATAAAAAAGGGGAATTCAAAATATCATGTCAAGAAATAATACAAACCTACTGCTTTCCAAATAATACGATGTAGAAATAGTGTAGGGAGGTATGGTAAAATTAATGATTTCGAATAAGACACAAATGAGAAAAGAAATAATTCAAATTCAAGATGTTTGGTTCAGTACGACGAATATGTTACGTTACTAAGAATGTTTTAGATAAAAATGTAATAAAGCTGCAAGTAAAACGATAAGAAGAAGACGATGAGTTTTCAGTTCGAGTGCTCATAACCTTACAAGCAAATATAGCACGAAAATATACGAAAGTTTGAAGTTCAACAAATATAATTTCTAAATAAAAGCGAGGGGGAAAAAACTTCATATTTCCCAAAAAAGAAATCAAAAACATTACAAAAGTAATTACAAAACACGCAAAAAAATGTTACTGGTGAGCAAATATTATATTCTGAGCAAGTTTAGGAAAAGTCAATTTACAGACGGCCTCGTTTGTGAGAGATAAAGAATGACCATCAACAACGCTCTGAAATCACCCGGTAAATACTTGTGCTGATCCTAAACTAGAGATAAATATTGACCAAGCTCTTTTAGGAACCGCAATTGAAGATAAAAACTGAGTAGTGTATGCTTTTTATCTTAATGAAAAAGAGTGGAAAATAAATGCTTTTGGGCGACGAAAAAGGTGTGAAATGATGCAATTTTGTGAAAATTGTTTGACTTACGTGAGACGAATTTTTTTTTGGATTTAAATATTTTTTGATGTAAGAATTAGATTTTAGCTGAAGATGTTTAAATCAATTGAATGCTGATATCGATGTGACCTTGATAATATGACTAGTTTGGAGAGGGTCAAAATATGATAATTGCACCTTGCTTCGAGACGTGAATGTTTTTTTACTTATGGTGATGCTTCTCCTACTATTTACGTCAGTTTGTGTAAAAGAAGCAGTTGTGGCTTGGTTGGTTAGTATGCTGCCTGCTAAGCAAGAGGTCCATAGTTTGATCCTCAGTGACCTCACACACCGGTTTCAAGAAGCAAGTGTGGCTTGGTTGGTTAGTGTGCTGCCTGCTAAGCAAGAGGTTCATATTTTGATCCTAAGCGGTTACCTCACACACTTGTTTCAAGAAGCAAGTGTGGCTTGGTTGGTTAGTGTGCTGCCTGCTAAGCAAGAGGTTCATATTTTGATCCTAAGCGGTTACTTCACACACTTGTTTCAAGAAGCAAGTGTGGCTTGGTTGGTTAGTGTGCAGCCTGCTAAGCAAGAGGTTCATATTTTGATCCTAAGCGGTTACTTCACACACTTGTTTCAAGAAGCAAGTGTGGCTTGGTTGGTTAGTATGCAGCCTGCTAAGCAAGAGGTTCATATTTTGATCCTAAGCGGTTACTTCACACACTTGTTTCAAGAAGCAAGTGTGGCTTGGTTGGTTAGTGTGCTGCCTGCTAAGCAAGAGGTTCATAGTTTGATCCTAAGCGGTTACTTCACACACTTGTTTCAAGAAGCAAGTGCGGCTTGGTTGGTTAGTGTGCAGCCTGCTAAGCAAGAGGTCCATAGTTTGATCCTCAGTGACCTCACACACTTGTTTTAAGGAGCAAGTGTGGCTTGGTTGGTTAATGTGCTGCCTGCTAAGCAAGAGGTCCATAGTTTGACCTCCAATGACACATTCAGCGTTGAATTGAGATATATTCGCGAGCTACGGGTTTCCTATGATTTTAAGTCGTGAGCCGTAGTCGACATCATAGGGAAACTCTGCTCAAAACATATCTTGACTTTAAAACTTCAAAACATTTTTAACAAGACATACAGAAATATCAAATTCTTAAAATATCGTGTTTTCGATTCAACATTTTTTGACATAAAATAGGTGCAATGGAATATCACTGAAATGTAACTTAGATCAATATTTGAGGAGTGTTTAGAGCACCTGATCAACCTACTACATCACTGGAAAGACTATTGGAAAAGCTACAAGTAATGGAATGTCAATAAAACTATTATGAATTGCCTCTTGATGTACACTTAAGCAGTTTGGGGACTAAAATCAATGAAACACAAGAGCACATACCTTGAAGTTTTAGTGTCGACTTTTCTGCAGTAACCAGTGCTAAACCTACGATGAACTAACTTTCTAAGTGTGGTTGGATTCTTTATAAAGGGCCAAAAACCGCGGGAATATCAGATAACTCTTAATCAATGTAGACATTATGTCTCTAAAAGCCCTTAAGGAAATGGCATATCACAGTTTATCCCAAGGGGTGAGTTATTCACCTCTGTTCAGTAATTAGAGAGTTGTTATCAACAAGAATCTACAGATCTCTACTTTGTAGTAATGACTTGAAAACAATGTAATAGCTAGAAAGGGCCATGCTTCATGAAGTATCTAATACGTAGGCTTAGAAAGGACTGAATTTCCTGCTTACTTAGTCCATTTAAAAACGCCTGCACAATGACCGAATCACTGAAATGATTTCTACGTAAGATTTTGACCTGTCCAGAACCTTCGTTGGGTTTAGGGTCTATATTTGTGGTTCAGTTATTGATGATGAAATTGCTAAAAATAAACTCATTGCTATTACAACAAAAGGACGACATGCACCATCATAGAGAAAAGAAACATTCTGTAACACTTGTTTCACACTCTGGAACTTTAGGTTCGCTCCTAGACTTTGCTGTATCCTATTCTCATTTGCACGAAATCCCCATGCAAAATAATGGAAAAGCTCGTCCCTAAAATATGAAAAAGCAAAAGTACCAATCGCAAAGCACAGTAAAGCCCTTGTTTACGTAAAAAATACTTTCAAAGAATTTTCAAAACATTTAAAAACGTTTTTCCACGGCTTATATATAGGAAGTTGAAGTCTTTTAACACAAGAGCAGTTAAATCAGTTAAAAGAATTTACCAGTTAATTCAATAACACTTGAAATAAAAGCATTCCTTAAAATATAGCATCTGTATTAACATATTAGAACTGAAGAGCTATGGTTTCCATGAGAAAATGGAAAAGAAAAAAGTAGATTGCAAATCGATAAAAAATTAATAAAATAATTTTCAAAAAGGTGGCACTTGAAGCAAAGTTATTGACCACAACCATCTTAAAGTTTTCATCTTACATTACAGCTGGACTGCCTTGATTTGAAATGAAAAGATAGCCTTATAGATATGTAATTTTTTTAAAGACCAAAACTTTAACAAATTCAGCAACTATTTCTTTCTGCTAACGGTTGTTTCAGGTTTCACGTCTTTAAAAGTTGGATTTTTTTTCCAGGAAAGTTTGTTTCAACGCTATGAATATCATCTTGGATTTTTTTTATTTAAAGTTCACTAATTATTAGCGAGCATGTGTTTATTGTATAAGCAATTCCCACTCTTACTTTTTCTTTTTTTTTATATGTAAACCAAATTATCTTGGTATTTGACCTTTAAGCAAGCTAAAAAAAGGTCATTTTTACCACAGGACGGCTGGTACAACAACACTAAATGACCCTAAGTTGGAACAACGTAACTCAAGGCGAGAATGATTTCAAAATCCGTCAAAGCTAAGCAGTGTTAATGAATTTGTTTTTACTTAAATAATCTTGAAGTATATCACTCGGCCCCCCGCATATCATGTCAAGTATAATGAAGTTAGCATGGCTTGTTTTAGGCCATAGATCAATCATGATAAACTTCAAGCATCAAACAGGTTCTCTCACAGATCAACGATTAACTAATGTACAAATTAAGTCCCAAGGGATCAAGGGTGATGTAGCGGTTGTACACTCGCCTCTAAGCTCTGTGATCTAAGGTTCGATTCGATTCCCAGACTCGCGATCGGCATCACTAGTGATTAGAAACTGCTAGAACTCTTCCTTACTGATTTGAGGGTTTTTCTCCAGGTTCTCTGGTGTTCCTCCCTCTGCAAAGCTTAACAAGCTAAATTCCAATTTGATCTGTGAGTTAGCCGAGCCCTAATTTCATCAGCCCTGAGGTTTTTTCAGGGTGTAGATAAAATTTGAAGGTTTCTTTTGAAGGTCTATATTAGCGGAATAATGTGAGAAAATGTTCTCATAAACAGTCTTAGTTGGTCAAAATATTGACAAAATATACAAGTGATAGGGATCAGGAGAGCCTTGTGGCTTTCCGCCCTCACAATCAGATAGCTGTCATCGAATTATTTTAATGCCTTTATGCACCCCTTTATCGATCAAGGCTTTTTCTACATAGCTTTGGTCGTTTATCTAGTAATATTTAGTGCTGGAAAATCGCAGTTATCTATAAGACGTGCAGTGGTAGGTTTCTTGTCTTTTACTTAAAAACGCCCAAAAGCCGACATTTTTTGACGCGGATGGAAGACCAGTCAAATCCAGTGACGTGTCGAATACTTGGCTAGTCACTAAAGGTAGACTCGCTCTCCTAGTACTCAAGTCTGTAAATATCACTCTGGCTCTTTATCATTTTGAGACTCAACAATCCAACACAGGCACACTGTGCTAGATACCGTTAAAGCCCTGTAATATAATTACAAACTGAAAAGTTTCGCTAAAATTTGTGCGTAACAGCGTTGCAAGACAAGTTTCATGGGGCGTTTGACGGCGCAATTTTAATTTGTCCTGAAACTTGTTCGCGACACAAGTTTCGGTTGCACAAGTAGAAATGCTTTCACCTTCTTTAGACCTTTTCATTTGATGTGACATTGCTTTTAAATATAATTCACTAAGAATTTCGAAGATCCCGAAGTAAGTTGAATGACTGGATAATCTATAGTTGGGGACCATCTGTCAGCTTTTAGAGAAGGGGTCGTTCTCTGTTCATCGTTATCAAATAAAAAACAAACTCACGAATGAATCCCATTCAGATGTAGCTATAAAAGTTAAACATTTTTTTTTCTGAATCAAATAAAAAACTTGCACCGGAAAAACTAGTAAATCTCATACTTGAACAAGAAAATTACTCAAAAAATATGCCAACGTCAGTTTTAGGATTGCGCGCAAATTCGACGCCATACTGAAAACTTGACGCTATGACGTCAGAACAGAGCATCGGGAACGAAAAAAAAATAGTTAATGTAGGGGAATTTTCTGATTAAAAAAAACAAACAATTGTTTTCGGTTTTGGATTCATTTTTTGCCAACTTTTTGGGTCATTTTTTTGCGTCAAATTTAGATCTGCGCGCAAAAAAAATCTATAGCTATTCACTATTTCTTCTCATACTTCGTAAGATTCTCTTAAAGAACTCTGTGTTCTTGCTTTCTAGACTACAGATAACTGGAATCTCCCTTTAGAGGAAAGAAACTGACCACCCACGCTGTGACTAGACTGCATACTGATTTCAATATTCTAAGATGCACTTCAATTTTACACATGTTATGGCGGGTCATTTTCAAGGGCTGCAAAGATAAGGACTCCAGAGTATTTGCCTAAGAGGGTTTCGATTAGTAATATTCTAGAAACCCAGAATCAAATATAATGGCTAGATTGGAGCTCTTTAATCAAAAGTAAAGAGATAATTATTGAGAGTAATCTCGAAAAGTAGTGATATGTGTAAATAATCTTCAACAAAATTTATATGTTCGATATTAGGTCGTGCTATTATGCACTTATCGTTGGAGTAGTAGATTATGAAACTGACGCTTTCGGTCTATATGAAGCTTTAAATAACAAGGGCGTCACCTAGTAAAACAATTCAATATCTTAGTGTGAAAAATTTGTCTTTACTGATAGACATTTTATTCTTCTTCTAACTTGTAAAAATGAATAGTTCTATGTTTCTAAGGACTGACATTTCTACACTGTAATCAGCTAGGAGAACCTTCCTCACACACGACCGACTAGAATTTAGAAAAGGGAAGCACGGGCGGCGTAGCGGTGAGAGCGCCCGCCTCTCACCTGCGACCTGTGTTTGAGTCCCGCCGGGCGCGGTGTTGTATGTGAGTAGAGTTGTTTGTTGGTTCTCTCCTGTGCTTCGAGGGTTTTTCTCCGGGTTCTCTGGTAATTTTCCCGCACCCTCCAAAACTATCAACTTCTAAATTCTAATTCGATCTAGAAGGGCCTAGATGAAAATTACTATGTGTAACTCTAGTAACCCTAGCAAATTATGTCAAAAACAGCTTCAACGTATTCCATTGCAGCTATTGTATGTAAGCATTTCCAAGAAAATATTCTTAGCTGTACTTATAAAAACTACAAGTATTGTCAAGGAACAACGGCTGAAACCTTATCATTCTTTTCAAAAAAATCAGTCAAAGAAATTCAAATATCGTGCAATTTAAAAAGTTACTAACTTTCTTAAAACTGTAATTTTATCCGTACCTTCCGTATCATCCTTGGTCAGGAATTTCACTTAGTATTTCGATAACCCCCTCTATCTACACATATAAAATACTATGATAATGTTAATTCTAATCTCAAAGCTCGCATGATCAAAACTGTCCAATATTAATATTCTAGCCTCTCTATTTTGGAGTGGAGTGGAGAGTCCCTATATCAAGAATATTCGTCTCGAAGTGTGTTCATTCAGAAGATAAGTTATAGAACTACTAGAATCAATGATTGATTAATTATGATCTACTAAAACGGCTGAGTATTCATATATATATACGTTGAAAAAATGTTAAAAGGAAAATTTAAAGAGCGTATTTAGTCGCTTAGATTCACACCCCTAATTTTTTTCGCAAAAAAAAAAAAAAAAAAAAATCAAAAATTTTACAGAAAATTAATGATTGAGGTAAATGACGCATTTTAATCTTTTTTCTTAAAACAAATGAAAAAAATATCGGAAATACCACAGATAAAGCAGGGAATCTGACACTGAAGCAGATAAATGACACTACTGTCGGCTTAGGAATAACTTCGAGTTATAGACAGTTATGAATTCCTTCTCGTGATAGATTGTGTTTTAAAAGCGCGAAAATAAAAACTTAATTTTCGATTTAAATGTTTCATGAAGACTTTCATGAAGTTTGGGACACTATCGTGGTCTTATTCACATATTGAATTCTCCTTTTTTTCCCCCAGAAGAATTCGATTACTGTTATCGAAATTTTTTAATCATTTTACAGCGCAACGCGCAAACGTATGATCGCATTTAATGGTTCGCATACTTCTATGCACAGCACAGGCTTTTGTACGTTAAACCGACACTTTTCCATGCGAAGCTGACTGGTTTTACCAAATAAGGCGTGTAAAAGCACGCAAAAAGCCCGTGCATAGAAGTATGAGAATACATTTAATGTGGTCATAGTTTTGAGCGTCGCGCTGTAAGGATCTTCGCGCCAAAAATTTCTGAATATGATTATGTATTTCGAAACCGTTCTCTTTAAAAATCTTAGGCCTTGTTTAGAAGTCGAACTTTTCATAACTAAATGCAGTGGACTCTCAAAGTTTAACGAGGCGGTCTTCTTTGATTCTGTTAGATTCAGAGCATGACGTGCAACGTCTGATCTGAAAAGCTGTTCAACCAAGGGTTTCTATGATCTTATCTTATGGTGTCAGAAGCGGGATCATCAATGGTATCCGCTGATTATTATAGCCTAACAGTAGCCTAAAGGTTGACTAAAAAAATGGCACTGATAAAAATAATAATGGACAAACTTAATGGGACCATTATGTGAGCCTAGGCCCTTCGACTCCGTCCAGTAAGGTTCTTACTGCTTCGGGCGCGTGAGTGGGAGCGAGCTTGAAGCTGGCATGAAGTCACTTCCACCATCCCCACGCATCCAAGATAGAAAAACTCTTAACTTGATTAAGGCTGGAGGGATAGGTGTTAACAGTCATTTTTTAACAGACTTAGTCTCATCGAACCTTACTATCTCATAAATAGCAAGAAAATATGAAAGAAAAACTCATCGCCGACGGTGCGCACTTAATCTCCATCAGTACTTTGTTTTATGGTTATTTAAAGATAAAGTCACATGGAGTAGAAAAGAAAAGACGAACGAGTGCGTTCATCTGAAAAAACTGAAAGCAAAACGAATCGCCGACGGTGCGCACTTGATCTCCATCAGTACTTTGTTTTATGGCTATTGAAAGCTCTAGGTACATGGAGTAGAAGAGAGAAGATAGACGAGTGCGTGTTAGATATCTGAAATTGGTCCGTCTATAAATTGAGGGAAATGAGTGCGCAGAGGTGACGGTACATCGATTCATCGGTGGATACAAGATGGTGTGGAAAGTAAATCATGATTAAAGCTAAGTAAATGGTATAATGTTCTAATTTGGCGACTTTGAAATTTTTCCTCAAGAAACTGAACTTTTTTTGGAAAACAGAAAAAAGAAAGAAAGCAAAAGAGAGCAGAAGAGAACAGAAGAGAACAGAAGAGGACAGAAGAGGACAGAAGAGGACAGAAGAGTACAGAAGAGAACAGAAGAGGACAGAAGAGAACAGAAGAGGAAAGAAGAGAACAGAAGAGGACAGAAACGAAGAAAAGAGAAGAGAACAGGAGAGAACAGAAGAAAACAGAAGAGAAGAGAACAGAAGAGGACAGAAGAGAACAGAAGAGCAGTAAAATGAAAAGCGCATCTCAATATGATTGGATGATTAAGTTAACCATGACATTTGCTGCTTTTTTTGTCTGGCGGTCTGTCAAATAATCAATTATTAAAGTATTAATATCAAAAAAACCCGCAGAAGTGAGAAAAGAAAAGGCACAGTTAATTAAATATTAAGAAAAAGTTATTAAACTTTACTTAAAGTGAAAGATTTGTCCATCATTTCCAGGTGTCCGATGCACGCACGAACCGACCAATCACAGCGCGCTTCGATGCTTAGCCAAGCGGCCTTAGCTCCAAGTCTCTTCCCAATGCAAAAAAACGCGTTTCCAAAAATTTAGAGAGAAAAATTTGAAGAATACATGTTGTATAAAAAATTAAAGTAAATCTTTGCCATCCACCTCCTTGAATTCAGCGAGATATATGACTTATAAGACTTGGGCGAGGGCCGCTCGAATTTATGACAACAAGATCCTTTTTGCGCTTATTAGTTCTTCGTACAGCTGGTTTTGTAAAAAATAAAAAAATAAATAAAAAAAAATGAAAAGGAGTTGCTTGAAAAATATTTATTAGCGCAAGTGTAAAAAGGAGTTGCTTAAAAAATGCGAAGGTTGCCCATTTGACTTGTCTAAAACAATTCTATTGCAAAAAAAGTACAGAATAAACCGTTTTCAAGTCACTCATTTTCCAATTACTGTTTAGTTTTGATTCAATTACTGTGTGTTGTTCTCTCCCTTGATTCGAGGGCTTTCCTCTGGGTTCTCCGGTTTTCCTCCCTCCGCAAAAATCGACGTCTAAATTCTTATTCCATTGTTCGTGAACGTTATAATCTGGATGTAAAAAAACATGCGAGGTTCTCCTTTCACCCTCAAAGTGGTTAACTATATACTGGATTTTAAGCTAAAAGAATTAAAGAAATAGAGAAATAGGGAAAAAATTGGAAAGGAACTAAATAAATAAGTAGCTAGAAAGTGAAACTTGAAGGTTTTGAGTCAAGATACTAAAATGCAAGATGTGAAATTGTACAGATACGAAGTAATGGGAATCCACTTCTGCTAATCATGGTGATAAGAGAAACCCTTGCAGTCTGAGCCTAGTCAAGAACCATATCGGCAGTTTATACAGTATATTCCTCTCCAAGGATTATATGACTTGTGAGATTATCTTTAAAAAAATATTTCATTTGATTTTGAGAGGGGGGAAGGGGGAAGCTTTAAAGTCTGAAACCAAAGCTTAGAATTTGAGTGAATA
This sequence comes from Anthopleura xanthogrammica, assembly GCA_964019055.1. Classification (NCBI taxonomy): domain Eukaryota; kingdom Metazoa; phylum Cnidaria; class Anthozoa; order Actiniaria; family Actiniidae; genus Anthopleura; species Anthopleura xanthogrammica. The sequence goes on along the minus strand of OZ025219.1, from coordinate 7,090,153 downwards.
TGCCTGTTAAAGTGTTCAGTAAAAAGCGAGACCTTGTTGGAAGAAAACCATGTTCAAGAAGCTTGAATCTAGTGCGACATTGTACTGCTAGAACTCGTGAAAATGCTACATTAAAGTGTTCAGTAAAAAGCAAGACCTCGTTGAAAGAAAGCCATATAGAAGACTGAATTTAGTGCGACATTGTACGACTAGAACTCTGGCACAAAAGTTTAAAGGAAATATGTTTAAAAAAAATAAAATGAGCTCAATTCGATGGGAGAAGTATGCCCAACGGATAGGTGCCCTAATGATTAAGTTACCCGCTCGCTCTAACGAAAATGAAAGATAAAAAACAATCGATACAATTATCTAATTAGGTAGAGCTCTGTACTAAAACTACAAAAAACTGTACAGGATGGTCCAATCAAGGGGAAAAATTACAAAAAAAGAATCTTACCTGAAATTCAAGTGACGATCCCCAAGTAACAAGCAGCAAGTAAGAGTGAAAATTGTGGCGATTATTGAAAGCGAGCTCCCTTTTAAAGACATTAAACTCTTTCATTAATATTTCATTACTTTAGAATTCGATTTAAAACTTAAACACTTATCTACGATGATATCTTTATAATGAAGGCCGTGCTTCCTCGGTCTTGACTTGATAACTCCCTAATCTAAATGTCCAGAGTTTTAGAGGGGTTTTTCTGTATTATTTGTCAGGTAATTAAGACGGAGGTGTGGGTTGTGAGACTAATTATCTCTCGCTTCGACGGTCTGGCTTAACTGATCAAAAACGTCGGGGCACCAAAGAACTTCTGACAATTCTTTTGTCATTTCTTTGAAGATAAATCCATAAATGTCATGGTTTTTAAATCGTCGGTGTAATCATAAAAGATATCTTATTGTATTTGCAATAATTGTTGGATTAAGGAAAGAAAAAATTAGAAATAAACCGGTCTTAAATTATTAATTTTCAATCATCATTATTACAACATATTCCCCTCGTATTTTGGAATCTGCTCAGATGCTGAGGTGTAAATTGTTGTGAAAAAACCTTGAAGATAATGTGCTGGTTTTAAAGATAGATAATTAAAGATAAAGTAATAGTTGGATAAGTTGTTAATGAAGATTTAATCGATGTTTTTAATGACAGCTCTTGTTTTCGCTTGAGGTGGCATTTTCTTGAACTGAAATATCACTGACAAGACATGCACAGTAGCTTTTAACTACACTGTCAATAGCCCTTTTTCCAAAATGGCGACCGCAAATTCGAATGAGTTAAAATTAAAATGAGTGGAAAACCAATACCAGCACTAGAAAGAGCACCTTCACTTTAGTAACCCCACGAAGATACATTATGGTAAGTGTTATATCCGTCGAGAAAACGTTTTTTTTGAAAATCGACAAATTTACAGACGTTTGTATGGTTCGGGGTATACGCTATACCCCCAGAGATACAAACGTCTGTAAATTTGTCGATTTTCGAAAAAGTTTTCTCGGCCGATATAACACCTGACATAATGAATCTTTGTAGGGTTACTAAAGTAAAGGTGCTCTTTCTAGTGCTTGTATTGGTTTTCCATTCATAACTTATTTGAATTTTCGGCCGCCATTTTGGAAAAAGGTAAATTGTTAAGTGAAAGTAGAAGAGAGAGAGAGAGAGAAAGAAATTAAAGAACGAACGAAAGAAAAAGAAAGAATGAAAGAGTCACTACATCAAAAAAAAATTACCAAGGGTTCGACTCCCAAAACAATACTAAAAAACTGAGAGAAAAAGAAAGAAAGAAAGAAAGAAAGAAAAGAATGGATGAATGAATGAATGAATGAATGAATGAATGGATGGATGGATAAATGGATGGATGGATGGATAAATGGATGGATGGATAAATGGATGGATGGATGGATGGATGGATGGATGGATGGATGGATGGATGGATGGATGGATGGATGGATGGATGGATGGATGGATAGGATAGGATAGGATAGGATAGGATAGGATAGGATAGGATAGGATAGGATAGGATAGGATAGGATAGGATAGGATAGGATAGGATAGGATAGGATAGGATAGGATGGATGGATGGATGGATGGATGGATGGATGGATGGATGGATGGATGGATGGATGGATGGATGGATAAATGGATGGATGGATGGATAAATGGATGGATGGATGGATGGATTGATGGATAAGAGTAAAAATAATGATTTTCATGGTTAATGTAATGATATGGACTGCTATATCTACAGCTATTTCCAAACATCAATAATAGGAATACTGCATAATGATACATAATATTTTAGAAGCAAATAATGTGCAAGACGCTATGTTCTGTGTATCGAGGCTTTTTCAATGATAGGCTAAACATTTTACAGACTTAAAGCAAAGAAGAAGGAAACGAAACGAAAATGACTGAAAGAGAAAGGAAAAATGATGGATAAAGAAAGAAAAAAAGAAAGAAAGAAAGAAAGAAACTAAAGAAATCGAAGAAATTAAGGGTAACAAAAATTAAACATTTGATGAGGAAGGAAAAGAATATAGAATTAAGGATTCTTTCTGCAGAGGTATTAAAAGAAGACAAGCAAAAACAGAAAAAATGAACAATTAAAAATAAAATAACACTTAACAAACAGAAAATGGTCAGACTTCCTGTCTGATGGTATCGGACCCGCGCCAACACATCCATGCTTTTCACGTTAAAATCATTCTGATAAACTAGTTTTGATAAGGATTTCTTAATAGGTCATTAGTATGACAAGAAACATTCCGTTACCATCGCTTCACCGAACTAGAGGTTTCTAATTAACCGGTTATTTGTTCTGCAGAGAGACAAAACGGCGCTAAAACCGAAATATTAATTTGTTGTTCGATATAAATTAGTTATTAAGACCTGAAATAGATTTAAAGAAATTTATGATAAAATCCATTTTTTTTAGTAGAAAGTCAGTAGTTGAAGCATTAGTCTCGATTAAGTAGTAGTTAACTACCCACTCTGGGGTCTCGGGTTCGAATCCTGGACTTCACGTCACATGTGAGTAGAGTTTGTTAGATCTCTACTTTGATTCCAGTTTTTTTTTCCCGGGTTTTCCGGTTTTCCTGCCTCCGCAAAAAAAAAACAACGTAACACGGTATTTCCATTAGCCGTGCCCTGACTTTCATCAGCCCACAGGTTGTCAGGGTATCGATAAAATTTATGTTTAAAATTCCTTTTTTTTTTTCCAAAAGAAATGAAAAAATCGAAAAATTATCTACAACTTGACCCATCCTTCAAAATTACATTCCTATGAAATTTCCAAAAGTTAAAAATGCGAATGAAAATAATTCGCTTAGTTCAGTCGGTTACGGAGTTCTACTGCCCTACAGGAATTAATCCATCAGTGCACACTTACTTTCTCGTATGCATATGAAGGAAAACGTATGTATCTCTTAGTTAAAACAATTAAATAATTCAGTAACATCTCTAATTCCTCAGCTTATTCATCCTGCTGTTTCAAAACAAATCCACCATAAATCGACTTATAAAGATGTCATATAAAAATTCTCGTATGTACTAATTTTGCTATGCTCCCTTTAAAGCATTACTAAGTCAGCCGTTCTATGCGTGCTTTATCAAAATTCATAATCTCTAACAAAGAATGCAATCCTTTCGCAGAGAATTAAACAGAGTAATGTCCAAAGTAGTTTTTTTTTTAACTAATTAAAAAAATAAATGTTATTGAATTTTGCTATTTTCCCTTTAAAAGCGTTAATAAGGCAGTTCTTTATCAGATTCGGCATATTTCATAATCTTTGACAAAAAATGCAAGCTTCCATTTAATGCATCCTTAGTCGCATCGAAAGGAATGAAAAAGAATAATGTCCAAAGTAGATTTTAACTGCTTTTGTTCATAATATATACAGTAAACTAGGAAAAGATAAAATCCAGCAGTTAGGTATTTCCCGCGATGTTGCAAGGTCACCGAATGTAGTATATTTTTTCATCTTGATAGTGTAATTGTTGGCTTGGGGGGTCACAACCAATGATATATATTCTTTATTATGAATTACCTACAATGTTTCTAATTCAATTGCCGCCTGGCCTTGAATACATACCACGTAGCTACACAGCTTGGCTCTAGTTTCTAGTAAAATTATGAATCTGCAGTTAACAAGACTAGCTTCGCTTTTTTCCCGAGATGGATGACATTCGCTAATCTACTGCGATAGTTTATTCACATATATATCATGGTGAGTATGCATGTTTAAACAGAAAATAGGCAGAAGTGTGGTGAGATGGAATGGGTTTGTATGCTAGCTATTTGAACAGGAAATAAAAAATTACAGGTCAGAAAATGCTAAAGAAAGAAAGAAAGAAAGAAAGAAAGAAAGAAAGAAAGAAAGAAAGAAAGAAAGAAAGAAAGAAAGAAAGAAAGAAAGAAAGAAAGAAAGAAAGAAAGAAAGAAAGAAAGAAAGAAAGAAAGAAAGAAAGAAAGAAAGAAAGAAAGAAAGAAAGAAAGAAAGAAAGAAAGAAAGAAAGAAAGAAAGAAAGAAAGAAAGAAAGAAAGAAAGAAAGAAAGAAAGAAAGAAAGAAAGAAAGAAAGAAAGAAAGAAAGAAAGAAAGAAAGAAAGAAAGAAAGAACGTCTATTATTAATGTGGAAATGAATTCGAAAAGCAGTTTTTCTTTCTTTCTCGATTCTAAAACAAGTGTTAGGCAATTTGCCCAGACCCCATCTCAAGGTTTTAGTCGCGAAGAGTCTGGGTAACCGAGATGAGATTTTGCCTCTTGTATCCAATAATTCCCATGGTTTTGTGCGAGTTTTGATCGTTACCGGCAGAGGGAGGGGTGGGGATACCGGGTACCCACCACCTCTAGAAGGGAAATCTCGATTTTGTACCCAAATAATTTTAGTTCTTCAAAACTTAAAGTCAAATCGCATAAATGTACAGTCACGTCTCTTTGCGCGTATAGTAGGTCTATAAACAGCATATTTGTGTATTTGTGTATTGTGTATAGTCACTACAGACGCTAAGTCACTGGAGCATTTCAAGGGAATGTTGATGGGGGTACCGAGTCGTACTGCTAATTTTTTGGCCAATGTGACCTTGCAATGATAAAGACCTTGGACAATTATTCACAAGTCTTCATCATTGCTAGCTCACCTCATGTGGCTTCGATGCAAAGTCATGGCGCTACCTTTCAAGATGGTGCAGGGACCTGTGAAAAGAACTATTAAAGTGCCCCTAATAGATAGAACCAGACCTATTTCAAATAAATCCTTATGGTCTCAAAAACATATTTTTGTAGGATTACCCGCTTTCGGTGTAATCCTGATTTTTAAGCGCGTTTTGAAAGTGCCCCAATAAATCTCACGGCCGCGCCACTGGGAGACTGGGCCTATGACGTCATCGGGGTGATTAGACTTCGACAGTTAAAGCGACGAATAGAAGAGAGTTTCAATGGGTAACAACGCAATATCTAGGCATCTTTTTCGTTCCAAAATTTTAAAACAACAACACACTTTGTTTGTAAAGAAAAATACATCTCACCCCGATGACGTAAGAAAAATACTAGGTTTCAGGCGCGGTATTGAAACTTCGAGAGTCTCTGGGGGGAAGCTGGGACATCTACCGGAATTTATCACATCAATAAACTGATCGGGTCCCTATTTTGGACCATTGTTTTGGCCTTACCCCTCATCTTATTGATATGATTTACGACTTATATGATCTATCCATTCACACGTCTTCTGGCCACTTCACACACACACACACACACTTACTGACTTAGCTATTTATAGTTCAACCTAAAATAAACTGAAGGCATATCACATCGTCTTGCGCACCTCTTCTAAGCAATACACACAACCCCAGATCATAACAACACGTATTACTGATTATCAAAACAACATGGCTATTTATAGTGTGGCTTTAAAATAAACTCAAGGCATGTAACCTCGAGCTCTCTTTACGCACATCTTCTGACTACTACAATACTGACATATATCATTGTAACCCTTATTGCTGATTATAAGAAAAAATGGCTATTTATAGCGTGACTTTAAAAATAAAATGCAAGCAAAAATGACTACTATAAAAGAAATTTTTTTAACTCGTTAGTGAATTAGTGTTGTTTTACTGAGATAACTGATTAATGAAAATTTATTCAAACTACTAGTTCTTGAAATGTTTAGAAACACGATGAAAATATCGATATTCATAGAGCTAGAAATGGCATAGCCTTTTATTTTTATCGATAGTACCCTGACAAAACCTCTGGGCTGCTCATAATCAGATCACAGCTAACTCACAGATCGATTTGGAATTTGGGTCAGGGCATAGTTAACTCACAGATCAGATTGGAAGTCTTGTTGGGTTTTTGGGAGCCAGGGAGGCAAAAACTAGAGAACTCGGAGAATAACCTTCGAATAGAGAGAGAGAGAGACCTAACAAACTCTACTCACATGTGATGTTGAGCCTGGGAATCAAAACCGAAATATTGAGAAGCATATGCAACACCCTTCAGACGTTTTGACATAAAAATCAGCAAATAGCAAGTTATGGTAGAAAATATTTGATGAAAAAGGTGCGAATTATACTATTTTTTTAAACTGCGGCATAAAATCCATTTTACCAATTTTGCTTCGTATGAGCCGTCAAGTTTGGATGCGCGCGCATGGCTTAAAAAGATCTTAAATAAACTATGCAAGAGCATCTGAATCAGAATCAGCTTTCCTTAGGAAATATTACGTCCAAGTGATAGGATTAGAATGGATTGTTAAAAGCCGCCCAAGTTACAAAGAATTGCGGCACCGGCAAATTTCCTTGAATGAGGAGGATAAATGGAATAATCACTATGTTATTAGCAAAAACAATGCGACATCTTCACAGAAACACGCAAAGAAAGTATTTCTCGTGAAGGTTGAACTGGTGAGTTATCTTGAGGAAGTTGGAGCCAATCAGAAAGATCTGGTCATTAGTATTATCGTGTTAGGTTAAAAAATGCTGATTGCTTGCGCATCAAGCGTTTTTCTACAAAAACAAAGTTTTGTTTGTGCTTATGCTTGTTCTAATGCTTGTTCTAATGCTTGTTTATGTAAAATTTAAAATTTCATCGAACCCTGGAAGAACCTCTGGGGTAATGAAGGACAGGGCACGGCTAACTCACAGAATGAACCCTGAAACAACCTCTGGGCTTATCTAAGTCTTAACTCACACATTGAACCCTGAAACAACCTCTGGACTGATCTAAGTCAGGCCATGGCTAACTCACAGATCCAATTGGAGTTTAACTTTTTAGGTTTTGCTGAGAGAAGAAAACCGGAGAACCTAGAGAAAAAACCCTCGAATCAAGGGGGCCGAAGACCTATACCAAACTCTTACTACTAACATCAGTAAAATGTGATGCTGAGTCCAAGAATTAACTCTGAGACCCCAGTGGTGAGATGCGAGTGAGCCCTCGCTACACCACTGACTGTTAATTCTCTTAATGAGTAAGAAAGTCCCCAAATGGGCAAGGTTTCCACTAAGAAACAGTGGTAGGTTAAACTTGAATTGCTAAAGACTCGTGGGCGAGACGAACGTCCTAAACGTCAAGGATATGTCTTTCTTAACAGCACACAAGCTTAGCTATGCCCCAAACATCATAAATAATCAAAATCTCGCCATAATTCATATAGTAAAGAAGGCTTACTGATATCTTTAAAACATCTTTGAGTTTCAGTCAAGTTTCATTATGAATATCACAAATGTTGTTGTCTCTGACAGTTTCAATATAAATTCTTGACGTTTCGGGTGTATTCAACAGCCAATATCATTTGTGGTATTCTTTAAGGCCCAGTTTATTAGGCCCACGTGTTATTTTCTACTCGGTTACGCCTTGCGTTTACACGACACCGATTGAATGTGTAATGAAACCGTGATGTTTTGAAAGCGAGACTAATAACTAATACTTCACACTCTTCTCGTGTAAATGCTCTGTAACCTTATTATTCTCAACCCGGTTTCAGTGATGTTCATGAAACCTTGTTCAAACGAAACCGTGTCCATGTGAAGGGCCCTAAGGCTTACTTATTTCATTAAATAAACTTGGTTTTGAGCTGAGAACTTGACTAAAATGGTGGTCAATCTCTTGTGCGGATCTGCATGACATTCTGTCCATAACTTTCTAATTTTAATCTTTCGAAGGCCATAATAAAGTTCCAATCAGTCCTCTAGCTTAGTGCGAGGAGAATACTACATATGTCGTAGGTGGTTTGCATGGGAAGGAACTAGAAATGTTTATCTATTAGCTGATGAAAGTTTGACAAATAGCTTTAAACGCCAGCAAAGTGCCATCATAATCTTATCCCCGTGTCATCGTCGTCTTCAACTCGTTATTTATCCACCCAGGGTAGACTGTACATTTCAGATAAGAAGAAATAAACTGTATTTCTACCCACGTCTTGCTGAATCGCCAATTTTCAGGCCTGCACTTTTTACAATTCTTTTCCCCCCCACGAATTTCAAAAGAATTTCGGCGGAAAAAAGATTTCTGGGAAAAAGGCTAAAGGGCAATAGTTTTAGAAATTTAATTTTGTTGTAAACATTTTGAGGAACATGGCCATTTTCCAGCTATTTGCGTCAGCTCTAATGTCTTCAACTCAAATTTTTTCGGTTTTATGGTTGTTCAAGAAGTTCAAGTTTCCGTGCGCATACCAGCAACCATGCGAATAGTCAGTAGTGGTATAATGCGCAGTTCAACGTCGATCTTTTCATTCGTCAAACGCATTGAAAACAATAGATAGTAAGGCGGTCTTCTTTGATGTCATTAGGTTGGGCTAATGAGAAGATCGACGTTTGAACTGGACATTATATGTGCTATATTCTCCGAGAGGAGTGAGAAAGGAGTGTTTAAAAAATATCCGCTAAAATGGGATAATAATAATATTTTTTTTCTGTTGTGCCATAACTAATGAGCAAGTATTTATTGCACACACGCGCAAGATAATAGTAAAAGCCGAATTGCGCTAGGATTAAGAAAGAAGAATGATAAAATGTTTCGGCAAATGTCCGTTAAATGGGATAAGAAAGTTGACTGTTCCTGCCATAACTATTACGCATGGCTGTAAATATTCGTTGCGCGCATTTGGGATAATTGTAATGCAATCTTCCACTACAACCGAGTAGCGAGAAAGTATAAATGTTACATAGTCTCACAGAAAGAAAGAAAAAATCATGTCATCATAATTTTTTTAATTTTAATTTACACGAAGCCTACTAATTTTTCGTGCGCACATTAGACATGGAATCATGAACTGACTGTTTTACCGCGGTATTTTAAAGTAATCGAAGAGAAATAACGAAGACACCAATTCTAGCGCCGGATGATATATTTAGTCAGGTGAAGCTTGCATGTGGGTAGTAGTGTCCCTAGTGCTAGGGACAAGATTAATTCTCGTTTTTTTCTCAACTGGACACCAAAACTACAAGGGTTAGCTGTAGCAGTAAGGCCACACAACGTTATCATTAACTGCCTCTCAACGCAGCTCAATCATTTTACAGTTTGACTCGGGGACTCAAGTCCTATCCATATAACATAAGGGTTAGTCGTAGCAGTAGGGCCACAACCTTCACGTTAACTGCCTCTCAGCTGAATCATCTTACAGCTTGACTCAAGTCCTATCAATATAAAGTTTTTTGGGGGGGTTCAGAGAATCAAGGGTGTTGTCGAAGTAGCTAGTCAACTCGCCTCTCATTTCTGGGATCTTAAGTTCGATGCCTAGCCTCGGTGAGCAGTCACATGTGAGTTAAGGTTGATTGGCCTCTTCCTTGATTCGAGGGTGTTTCTCCGAGTTCTCACTTTGATCAGCCCAGAGATTGTTTCAGGGTTCGATCTGTGAGTTAGCCATCCCCTGACTTTGATCGGCCGAGAGGTTGTTTCAGGGTTCGATCTGTGAGTTAGCCATCCCCTGACTTAGATCAGCCGAGAGGTTGTTTCAGGGTATAGATAAAATTCAAAAACTGGAAGATTTTGAATGTTCGTTGTCCCATTACCGACGCCGTAGCCGACGAGTCTAATTTCAATATCTAATCAGGGAGACTTCCTTGTTGGAAGTAGCAGTTAATTAATAAATGTTGTTTTAAATGGATTAAATTTCCGAAGATGAAGCCAGTAATGAAGCGCTAGATCATCTTCAGTTGTTGTGTTTGCCAAGAGAGTACTTGGCCATCATTAACTAAAAAACCGCGTTTTTAAAGTTTGAATCTCGAGTTGTTTTATTTCAAACTATAAATAAAGCAAGCTTTTTGTACCGTCTCTGGTCGCCAAATTAAGCTTTGATTCTTTATGTTTTGTACGGAAATAATTGCAAAAGCCCGCAGGCCTCAACTTCATTAGAAACACAAGCACAAACGCAATCAGAAGGAAAAAAAGTTTGATGCTTGTGCTTGTGCTTGTGCTTGCGTTCGATCTTGTGCTGAAGTTAAGCCTAATTTCGCAATGAAAAGACGCTTGTGCTTGCGTAGATAGTGAAAATCAGGCCGAGTGCTTCGTAAATCTTTAGACGACATTGCTAGTTATTATGTTAACGATTAATCAACAAAAAAATACAAGTGCATGTTGACTGAAAAAAATATTTTTAACGATCAATGGAGGGGAAAGATCCAGAAATGTTTTGTTCAATCGAGTAAATAAACAAAAGAAAACTACGAATTTTTTTTTATAAATACGAAATTTGTTTGAGATTTTGAGTATTCTTTTCAACAATTTTTAACCCATTTAGTTTTGCCCTTTCGTTCGCTTCTATCGAAGATCGGAAAAAAATTATGTACTAAATTTCTTAATCGCAAAATGATCATTTCAGCAAAAAATATAATGCGTTACAATCGTTAAAATATAATTTATGCTATCTTGCTTTTTAGAAGAAAAAAAAATCATTTGACATTGCAAGAACAATAGATTTTTTTAATCTTCGCAAGTGAAGAGAATTCGAGCTAAATTCTTTGATAGAAAGTTTCCTGAAAGGAAATCGTATAAACTTAAAATTTGATTAAAACAAATTGAATTCGCGTTCTAGGTGTTTAGATAACTTTTCAAATTGTGCAAAAAAGAACAGAGCTTGTTTACCAAATTAAAAAAAAATTATTTCATTGCGAAAATTTGTCCAACGTCGCGAACAAGTTTGCGAATTAAAGGCTAAAAAATCATTAATAAAGTCTTTTATTATTTCTTAAAAGAATTAGGTTTTATTAATTACATAAAATCAATACGGAAACTACCAATTCTACCTCACAAAAGCCTCCTATGTCGACCCAGGAACTTCTAAATTTTAAACCGTTTTTATTCTATGGAACTCAGTACAATGGTACACTTTCTATCTCATCAGGCAAATTTCTTTTCTAAATGAGCAGAGCTTTTCGGCGCCTTCTCAAAGATAATGAAAAAATCTTTATTGGTTGAAAAGAGATTAAAATGGAACTCTATGGGTCTCGTTCTTCATTGTCGATCTTGTAGAATTGTTAATTATCGCCTGTGTTTTTGCTTTGTTTCTTGTAAACATCTCGATTCCATGTCCCAATAGTTTGTTTATAGTCTACGATTCATCTTATTTCGGTTAGGGAAAGACCTTCAACGAAGTTAACGCTTTTAAATTCCATCTTTGGAGGGAATTCCTCGAATAAATAGAACTTAATGAATGGCATGTACAGACATTAGGACGAAGGTATATCTAAAGTTATAAACCCGAAGTCACTATTGGTTAGCTAGTGGAGGGCGGCAAAATAATCCTTTAGCTTAAATTTAGATCGACAACGCATCTCCATTAAGATAAACTTAAGGCTTCTATGAGCTGTAAAGAGAGTCTTAAAGACTGTAAAAGTACAGATTTATCTATAATCGAATTGTCGCTCATTGTAAATTTGCGTTGGTCAACGTACGTACAACAAAAGATATCTCACAAAGCGGCAAAGATTTCCCCATTTGCTTTATCCTAAATCACTAATTGCTGTTTATCTTAATAGTGCCATTATGTGTTTGTTTATTTATTAGCGACAGCCAGAAACTCAAGCTATAAAGACAGCAAAACGCTGGTATCACTACACAATCCACACAGGGCGAGAACAAGAAAGCAGTGCCTTAAAGACGAGTTTTGTAGAAAGAAAATTATAAGGTAAGTTTACAGGAAACCCCTCGAAAATATTCTCTATTTTAAGATATTATGCTGGGAAATATATACTTTAAAGACTTCCAATATTTCACAAGTTTACCATTTAAGCTCCTTTGATATTTATTTTTAAAGAAAAGGAGTTTTGTAAAAAACAAGTTGTGTGTTTTGTAAAAAAAAAATTGTGTAAAAATTTCATTCCCTTTTTCTAGTAACAATGCTGAAAAAAAAATTCTTTAAAGACTTCCAATCTTTAATATTTCACGAGTTAACCATTTAAGTTCCGCTGATATTTGTTCTTAAAAGAAAAGGAGTTTTGTAGAATTGTTTTTTGGTAACAATTTCACAGATAAGTTGAAAACTCCTTGAAAAAAAATCTTTTCTTTTTTATTTACAACATTTCACAAGTTAACCCTTTAATCTTCTTTCATATTTATTTTCAAAAGGAAGCAGCATTTTGTAGTAAAGTGAAAACTTTAATTAATTCGGGAACTCCTCAAAAAATGTGTTCAGACTACGAATTTTTTTACCTTGCACTGCTCGCCCATACAAATATTGAAATACTTTGACTCTTGGGTTTTTGAAATATTTCAAAAACTACGTATGCACAGAATAACTTTAAGCAAAATGGATGAACTTTTTTTGATGATTTTAGTTCAAGAGTGTGAGTCGAAAATCGGATTATAATTTAGTAATGATGACTGAATAGTGACTATTGTTTCTTGGCTTTTCAATGGAGGGACATATTATTCATTTATTTAAGTTGGAATGAGTTGTTAAATTTTGAATATTTTCGGTTCTAGTTTAATTTGAAGTTGTATTTCTTGAAACAGTCTCATTTGCTTTTCAATACGAATTGTAAAAACATTTTTTTACCATTTTTTGTCAGTGCTTTTTTTTCTTTCCTTGATTTCCTTTCCTCTCTTTTCCTTTGAGTGATGTGTATACATATCACCTTCGACAAGAGAGAGAGAATAAATGAATGTATGAATTAATGTATGAATGATGAATGGATGGATGGATGGATGGATGAAACAATACAATTACCAAAATATTTTCCCAATAATGTCCCGAAACAACCGCCCTTTATATTTGTCCTATTTATCTGTTCACCAATCTCTACCTTATCTAGCGATAAAAAAACATCGATGTAATCACCGCCCTGATGAATTTGTGTTTCAGTGGCCCACACGTAACATCTTACTAATCCTTTCATACTAAGTTTAGGGAAATATTTTGATAAAACTATTATTACTATACGTTTTTTTGCCAAACTTGGTAATCAATAATTTTCTCGTTTTGTGCAGAATATTTTTGTTCCGATTTCTCAGTTTTGACCTTACCAAAAAAAAAAAAAAAAAAAAAAAAAAAATCCGTAACGTAAAAAATGTAAACAGAATGTAATAACACAATAGGGAATGGAGTATTGTTTTGATCAATTCTTTTTGTTTAATTTATCTCGGACTAAAACTTCCCTAATAGCTAGTCTTTCTTCCTGTTATGTACGTAATTACTTAATTAACTTAGTAGTGTTATCGTAGTCGTACTTGAAAGACGCTACGAATATCATTAATGTACAGGTGTTACTGAAGAATTATTAACGAAATGGTCCTCATGTGCTTATGTCATTTTTTACTAAATAAATTTGATAAGAACATCTAATACTGAGGATATGTTATAGTGTGATGTTCTATGTTGTTTGGTGTCGTGGTTTGTCAGATTGTTGTGTTGTGCTGTGCTGTGCTGTGATGTTCTGCTGTTTTGTGCTGTGATGTTCTGCTGTTTTGTGTTGTGCTGTTTTGTGTTGTGCTGTTTTGTGCTGTGCTGTACTGTTTTGTTTTGTGTTGTGCTGTGCTGTGCTGTCTGGTGTTGTGCTGTTCTGTGCTCATGTGCTGTGCTGTGCTGTGCTGTGCTGTGCAGTGTCGTGTTGTGTTATGTTGTGTTGTGTCGTGTCGTGTTTTGCTTTGTGTGTCAGTTGTGTTGTGTTTTGTTTTATTTTGCTGTGTTGTGCAGTGCTTTGTTGTGCTTTGTTGTGTTTTAAAACAATTTTAACAGCAACAGCAGCTACAAAACGTTTTCTTACGCTGGATTGATTTATAATTTTAGATACATGTGGTGAACTGATCAATTTTATTTTCTTATTTTCTGCTGATGATTTTCTTACTTTATTTCCTTTTTTTCATTTCTTGATGTTAATCTGTCCTAAAATAATGAGCTCTTTTGTTCTGTTGCAAGCAATTACAGTTGAGTTATCTCATTACGAGATGTATCATAAATTAAAACATGATAAATCTTGCGGAGGGTTTGCCGATTCTTTATCACGTTTACGTTATTTCTAATAACATTTTTAAAACACAAAATATCGCAAGATAAGCCTATATCATCTGAGTGTAATAAAATATCGTGGTAAGCAAATGGGGTACTAATGTTTTCCCATTCCAGACAACATGTCATTCTCTGAAGAATAAGATTCTTTGTTTGAGTTGTATATATCCATATTCATGTGTCTTCTCGTGCGCAACCGTTAAACAAAGAAATAATACTCTAGGGAATGATGTGACTTGTGGTCTGAAATGGGAAAACCTTACGCCCAAGCTAAAAGGGTCCGGCTATAAGTTTAAGCTAGCCATGATAATTTATGTGACAGCAACTCTCTGTATTAAATTATTTCCCCAGTAAAAAGCTATTTGGAGTAGAAATTTCTCGCGCGCTTTTCAGTTACTGAACTTAATTGAGCGTTTAACTTCGGTCGAAAGTTTTCCCATTTCAAAACTTTTGGGAATAAGACTATTTGTTTGAGTCGTTTTTTCCCTTTGTATTCTTCTTTCTTCTGAAGTCATACTCAGTGGAAAATTTAGGAATTCTTTTAAGACAAGTATTATGAAATGAGGAAACATCATAACAAATTAACTCTTACGAAGTGGAGAAAGTTGAATTTGATGAGGGAAGAAAAACCGAATTCTGTATAGGAGAAAAATTACCGCGGAAACGTAAGAGAGTAGCAACAAAAAAGCTCCTTTTCGACAATCCTTCTTGGAAATCCGAGGCGGGTCCTCTCTGATCGATTTGACAAGCTATGCTTTCCCTTAGGGATAATAAACTTTTTGAATTTCGATTTCTGGCTTATTCTTTTTGGCATTCCTTTTTTTTTTTTAACGTTCTTTTAGGCATTCCTACCCAAGAATATTTATTACCGCTTCGAAACGAAACAATTATTTGATAAAACATGATAAAATCTTTCACAAAAACAACCACACAAAAAAAAAAAAAAAAAAAAAAAAAACAACTATGGGACTATCAGTTAATCGTCTGCCGTACAAAAGGAAGTTTATTTTCGCAATTAGAAAAACTCATAAACAACTTTTATCTTTTTTCTTTGGATCTATAAACTAAGCATTAATTGCCAGCTGGGTGTGGTTTTGTAATTCTGTTTTCACGTGAGACGAGCAAAGGGTATAAATAGAGAGTTAGACCGGTTTCAGAACTGCTTACTAAATTAGCAAGAACAGACATATATTTTGGAGGGACGAGATATTCGCAGGTCTGAGGTATGTTTTTTCTTTATATCGATATTTGACATGAAGTTCAGCTTTCGTAGATAGAGGGATAGAAGCTCAAACAAACGACCTTAAATTTTCAGTTTATGAAAAGAAATCTTTAAAGTATTTATCGTAGGAGTCAGTAAGACAATTATTTGAAGAGAGCACAGAGAAAAAATGTTTAAATAAAAAAAATTTTTCTTCTTCTTTTCATTGATTACTAAGTTAAATTATAACATTTCACTGTTGTCTTAAGAAGTCTATCTGTGCCATAACTTTCACAGATACTCTGAAACCATGCAGGACGAAAATAATAAGTATACGTTTCTTTATGACATTAACGTAAAAAAACAGAGTGACAAGGACTCTTCCATTGTGCGCGCACTGAAATAGACGATGCTCAACCGCAACTTACAATTAAACAAAACTCCTAAATCAAACAGGACGCAAATTGTCAAGTTCATTATGTTGGTGCGCACTGCACCGCCCGTTCTCAATCAGTATACACGCGGTTAGATCGCTCGCCTCCCGCCGGGCTCGTTGTCGTATATGAGTAGATCAGAGTTACCTGTTGGTTCTCTCCTCTGCTTCGAGGGTTTTTCTCTGGGTCCTCCAGTTTTTCTCCCTCCATAAAAACCAATTTCTAAATTCTAATTCGAACATTGGGCTTTCACCTAGTATGGATGGAACTTAGTGTTCTGTGTCCCACGCTGTGATATAACAGCCAAAGTTAATTTATCAAATATTTTATATTTATTAATATAGATTCTATTTTTTTTTCTTCAGATATGGCATCTAAAACGTACCTCATAACTCTACTGGTTAGCTGTTTGCTTATCTCGGTGTGTATTCAACATAGTAACGCACAGCAGCAAGGTTTGAGATGGGGGAAGAAATCTGTGGATTCGATGGAACAACAGATCAATGAAGAGAAAGCTGCGGACGAATTAAGACGATTCAAGGATTATTTCAAACGAAAATATAATCAAGGTGGGTAGTGTTCTAGAGCTTTTATGGACTGCGTGCATACGTACGGACTTTATCGGAGTATTTGTCCGGATGCTTTACATCTCCTATACATTACATAATACGTCAACTTGAGTCATGTTACGTCATCTAACATCACGACACGACACTACATCTACAACACATTTCCTCTCACTTGACGTCATCACGTCACTGAGTGACGTTTTGACGTGACGTCCCATACATCAAGCAACACCAGCGCC
This sequence comes from Anthopleura xanthogrammica, assembly GCA_964019055.1. NCBI lineage: Eukaryota > Metazoa > Cnidaria > Anthozoa > Actiniaria > Actiniidae > Anthopleura > Anthopleura xanthogrammica. The sequence goes on along the minus strand of OZ025219.1, from coordinate 7,073,289 downwards.
TGATAAAAATGACGAATAATGACTATTTGCATATACAGCTATTTCAAAAAGGGTGATGAAAGTTTTGTTGCATGTTGCAAATCAAGCCCGAATCGCACTATGGGCGATGTGAATGCAATAAGGGAAAGGTCCATCAATACAAATTTTCCTCAAAACTTTGTCTGCACGTTTCCTCTGTGCTGACATTTTTTACATATGAATATAAATTTACAATTCAAGCTTGGTAAGCGACATGCAACAAGCAACATGCAACAAGAAACAAAACCTTCACCAACCTTTTTGAAATAGCTGTATTCTATACAGACATTTTATTCATTTAAACCTTTTGTTTATTCTCAGATGCCAACTTCTAGACCACAGGAATCCCAATCATGGACAAGATAAATTAAAACAAAGAAAATTCCCTGCCAAATTTTGGCTCAAACAAATCCTAAATCCAACAACAAATGAAATTTTTAAATTACCATTTTATCATGCGATTAATTGTAAATCATGGCATTCATTCTTGAAAGATTATCAAGAGAAATAAAATAATGAAGTGACAGGAAAGCTGCTTGATACATTGATTTTGTTGAAAATACACTAGTACTCTATTAATCATATCTTCCCTGGTATCCACTATATGATAAGGGTGTCTGCTTAAAAGAGGCTCATCTTAATGACACGGAAGTTCAAATATCAAATGCACAAACGACGTTTTAGCTTTCGTCCATCAAAACTAGAATTTTTACCTAGAATATAAAAGTAAAATGCCTAAGCTGTGTAAGTTCCGTGCTTTCAGTCGTATGCGCAGAAAGATGCGCAGTGCAAAACAAGGGAATTACCTTAAGCGAACACCTTCGGGACCTTCTCTGGTATCCCGCACTATAAGGGTGTTCGCTTAAAAGATACTCATGCATTTTACTGCGATTTTCTTAATGACATCGAAGTTCAAATATCAAATGCGCAAACGACGTTTTAGCTTTCGTCCATCAAAACTAAAACAACAACAATAAAAAAAACACAGTCCTTTTATATTTTTGACTGGTGGCAGTGAAAAACCAAATCACAAAGGGCAACTCGAAACTACAAGCCAGGACACGGCTAACACACAGATCGAACCCTGAAACAGCCTCTGGGCTGATGTAACTCAGGCCATGGCTAACTCACAGATCAAACCCTGAAACAACCTCTGGGCTGATCTAAGTCAGGGCATGGCTAACTCACAGATTGAACCCTGAAACAACCTTTTGGCTGATCAAATTCAGGCCATGGCTAACTCACAGATTGAACCCTGAATTCGAAACAACCTCTGGGCTGATGTATTAGATCTATTAAAAACTTAAAGTTATGACGCAGCTTACTCACAGATCGAATTAGATTTGAGTGTGCTTGGGTTTCCTCCATAATTTTCTTGAACTCGGTTTGACATCCATTTCGCGTGAAATGTCGTGTCCATCAAAAAAGAACAAGCTTTCAAACGACAGACAGATGTTTCCTTGGTTCACTTATCCACCAGTTTTTAAATTAAATTCTTTGCATTGGTCTATCCTGTCTTCTATTCTAAAGAGAACCACGTGCACTGTTTAGCCCATTCAACTGCTATTACCGTCATCATATTATGTCCTGGCCAACAAAAACTCAGTACACGATCAGCAACTGAAGGAGATCGCTTACTGCGTACAGGCTTCAGTTTTGGTGATGCCAGGAACATAATCTTCCTATAGTCTATTCTACTGGTTTCTTCCACGTTGGGTTTTAACGAAATTTAACAATAATTTTTTCACATCCCCTAATGATGGGCGGGATAACCCGAAGGCTTGAGATCGCTTACTGCGTACAAGCATCAGCTTTGTTGTTGCCAGGAACATAATCTTCATTATAGTCCATTCTATTTTCGTTTCTTCCACGTTGAGTTTTATTGAAATTTAACGATAATTGTCTCACATCCTTAGTGATGGGCGGGATAACCCGAAAGCTTGGGGAAACAATTTCTCGGTTAAATTGTTCAAAAACTTGACGTGGATGAATAAATGAATAGAAAAAGTAGAAAGATGAAACCTTTGTACGACATAATCTTGATTGTACCCATGTCACCTGTCAAAGCTTATAGATTCAATGTCTTGATCTAACATCTGCTACTGTTTTGTTTCTAAAGTTAACCCTAGCTAAGTGGTCTTGACAACGAATTTTTTAAATATCATTTTTGTGTCATGTTTCTGGGATTCAATTATATTTTGATAGTTGATGACCGACATTTTTTGTATTAAAACTTCATCACCACCACCACCACCAGCATGCATGACACCGTATTAACTGCAACACGAACATTTTGATATATTTTTCTTTCATATATCACTACCATTAAGGTGACCATCACCATGATTATGATCCAGGACCGCAGCAAGGGGAGGTGCTAGGGGGCTTGAGGAGTCCCATTTTCCCCCAGAAAAGTAAAGCAAGTTTGGAATTAAATTTTTCATTTGTCGTGGTCAAGTGTTGCTTTGTTGCTCTCTCATTATCAGTTGCAATACAAAAAAACTTTGTGGATTCTGGATCCATTACTGATTTCCCTGTTAAAACTAAAATGCTAAAACTATACTAAAATATGATCCATAAAACTTCTAATAAGATCGTCTATATGACAAATGCTGTAGAAAAAGCTATTCTTTCATCTGTTCGTTTTGCAAATAGGAACGTGATATCTTCGACTATTTCTTAGATTGAAACTACAATCGTTTGGCTCTGGAAAAAATTGTATGATTTGTGATCAGGTGATTATTACTGATGTCCTGAAACATTTTGACTGTTTGAGCTTGTCTCCGATCAGAACTGTCTCTAAGCTAGCAAATCCTAGTGCCTCACGGTAAGCAATTCGGTATCGCGGCCATAAAGTTTTCGTAAGACCATTGCCATGCAAGTCTTGGAAGTGGTCAGTTGAAAACCATAAGAATTTAGGAACATGAAAAGTATAAAAATATCCGAGGGCTAAAAAATGCAGCCGTTCGTGGTGCATATACGATGGTCAGCTTTTTTTAATACAGCCGTTTTTTTAATCAGTTTCCTCATAAGTTTGTTGAAATATGGTCTGTAATTTAGTTACCCTCAATGACATATTTACGTATCTACACCAGAACAATTAGACTGCCTGGACGTTGATCGATGCACAAACAGAAACATCGAATTAATTTGGAGACAATTTTTTCCTGCCAATTCTCCTTACTTCGTACGTCTATCTAAAATCAAATCAAATGAAAAACATTGTTTTGCGGGTAACGGATATGAGATGTCCCTAATGACACCGATTGATTACTTTTTTTTTACTTGTTTTCCTTATATTTAATTTTTGATGACCGAAGTGAATTTTTCTAGTGTCATTCTGTACTATTTTTGAGCTCTCCGATGACTTTCGAATATTTTATGGAAAAGAAAGAAAATAAAAATAAAAATACAACTAGAAGACTCATTTCATATGACGAACACTTTGCCTTTCTTTTCCAGTCATATGAGCAAATAAATCTCAACCATAATCCAGTATAATCACTAAGAATTGGAGCAACTTTTTATCTGTTAAGTGGCCCGTAAAAGCGTTTTAAAATGTCGTATTTGTCTGTCAAAAATCGACGGTGCTTCTGAGCCAGTCTCTGAGCGATAACATGTTACCGTAGACATAACAGCGGTTGAAATTTGCGCTGTGATGAGACTAACAAAAGCGTATCCTCTTGTCTTTTAAATTATTTATATGGAACTGATTCCTATTGTTGTTTCCTACTAAGATTTGAAAATCATCGGAAAGCTGCAAAAATACTTAAGAATGACAATAAAAAAAGCAGAGTCTACCAGTTAAATTACTGAAAATTTCCATGAATTCTGGCTGCAATTTTTTTCATTTTCGACATTAAAGAATTTCCACAAGAATTTGGTATAGTTGAGTGCTGCAAATAGCTATAAAATGTCGTATCCATCAACCCTTTTTAAGTCCTCAATTCATAAAATATATATATTACTATCAAAAGAGTATTTTAAAAGCCGGTTATATATAGATATGCTGTATCTATGCACAATTGCAAATCAATAAACTTACTTAAGCTTTTTTTCTGTTTCATACGCTATATACAATTCCAACTTTCTGTGTACCTCTCTTGTATGGAAATTGCACTCTTGAACGCTGTTATTTTTTTAAGAGAAACTTTAAGCGGAACTAATAAAGAATTAAAGTTTCGGCGATAAAATACTATCAAGATTGCGAAATATTCTTAATAGTACACCTTTATAGGGTTTTGTTAAAAAAAATTGAGCTTTTCTTCCTACTTTCTTTTTTCATTTTTTTAAATATTTTCAGCGCTATTTTTCTGTTGTCCTTGAATTGTCGTATTTTGTTTCCTTCCTGCCAATAATGTCCATTGTTTCTTTGCAAAGATTTGTCTCCTTCAGTTTTTCTTTCTTTTTTAGGTTTTTCCCCCCAGTTTTTTTTTTTCACAACGAAGAAAAATATATTCGTGTTTCTATTTTGTATATATAATGTAACCTAAAATGGCGATGTTTTTATTTTCCTTGTTACCCTTAAGAAATCCAGAACTGTAACGGCTTAAGAGCTCGCCCTAATTACATCCAATCCAAATTGTTCATAAGAGGCGGCAAGTGTTCTATAAGATCCTAAGCTTTTTCAATTAAGATATCTGTGATCACTACAGCTTCTACTCGAAATAAACTCACATTTTTGATATGTAAACATAGTAGTTTAAGAACAAAGCCAAATATGTTACTTCGATAAGCTTCGTAGGAAAAGTGTCTAGATGTACGATAGTTAAAAACTTTGTTTAATATTTCTAAATGGAATGAGCTCTACCGAATGAATTCCGAAATCATTAAGAATCTGACAGAATTCACTTTGAGGATGTGCCGTTTAAGCCCTAGCCTCGAGGCTCGTTTAAGTTTTTCCAAAACATTACCACATTAATGGGACAACGGGGATAAATAGATTTAAGATTTACAAATGATGTATTTTCTTAGTTTGGTTAAGGAATTATCATTGTCGCCTTGTAATTTAGAATACCAAATAGCACCTATAATAAACGGCAATTTTTTTATATTTTTGATCAAAAAGTTTTTCTTATAAACTCTAGAGGATATTACCCAGCTCAAGAGCTTCAATATCCTTTTTCTAGGCGCAAATGGCCCTTACAGGTGCTTCCTGCGAGGTTATTCGCTGCATAAAGCATTATCTTGACAGCTGTCAAGATTTCTTGGTGGTTACGCGGGAAATGGTATAAGTTTGGTGGTCTGTCAGAAACGTTTTAGTATAGGTCTAACTGTGCAGCGTTCAGCCAAACACTATTGCCACCCTAAACTTCGAGTAACTAGAGTACTGACTCGTTCGTCAGGTGAGTTCTTGATTCAAAGTCGTTCTTCTCTTTTCTTTCTTTCTTCCCCCCTCTATCTATTTTTCCTTTCTTTCTTTTCCACCTCGATTTTTTTCTATCTTTATTGCTGTTTTCTTTCTTCCTTTTTTTCTCAATTATATATACTTTTTTCTTTACTTTATTTTTTTTCTTTACTTCTTTCCTTTACACTTTCATGTACTTTTTTCCTTTCTTCTCTTTCTTTCGTCCATCCATGCAATCATTTATACGGTTTTTATCTTATTTCCTTTTCCTATCCCCATAAAACGCTAAAAGCTCAGTACTTCGATTCCTCTTGAACAATTTCCTTAAGATCTCAAGGATGCAACGAGTCAGTTAATGTGGATCAGAAATTTACGGAAAGCCTATAAAATGAGTTCTCACAAATGCGATCAAAATTACAACCTTCAAACACGACCTTTGTGCTATTTCATTGAATTATCAAAAGTTTCTATCAATTAACAATGATGCTCTTATTCTAAAACTGGACTTAATTTCTTTTGATGTTTTGTTTTGTTTGGCTATCAAGATAAATACTTGTACAACTTTTTGTAACGCTTGTCGGAGCCAAATAAGATAGGCGATAGGTCATTCTAAGACGAAAAGGAATTATAGGCATATGTAACTGAACATGAATAATCGATGCCTTTATTAACAATGGTTTTGTCGAACAACTCTGTGTTCATGTCGAGAAACGCTATTCATTCTAGCTATTCTTGAATCTTGGCATGATCTATTTCCTATTGCTTAATTATCATCTATCGTCTTTGATTCCGACAAACTTTTTTGTAATAGGAATATTCCTCTTTTGATGTTTGTCAATAACAACCTCGCTATTCCCTTGATTATTATTACTTTCTTACAAGTAATTAAAATAGGAAAAAAGATGAAGAGATGTATTCACTATCCAAGAACTCTTTACACGACCAACATCATTATCTACATATTGCTTTTTCTAATGTTTCCAAATAACAACCTCACTATTCCCTTGATTATTATTACTTTCTTACAACTGATTAAAAAAGGAAAAAAGATGAAGAGATGTATTCACTATCCAAGAACTCTTTGCACGACCAACATCATTATCTACATTATCTACATAATATTTCTAATGTTTCCAAACAACAACCTCGCTATTCCCTTGAGTAGTATTACTTTCTTGAATAAAAAAACCCGAAGATGGATAAAATCACTTTCGAAGTACCGACGACCATCGAAATGCTATAGTAATTGCAAACGAGACATCAAACTTCGGGGGTCGCACTTCAACGATAATGGTTGTAAAAATGCGTTGTCAAAACGGTAAAAAGAAATTCAATTCACTTTTCTTATTATTTGACAAACGAAAACATCAAAGATTTGCAATGAAAGAATGGATTCTGATTAATCAATCAATGTCTTGTCTCCGTTAATTTATTTTCAAAACTAACACTCTTTATTAAAATAGATAAGAAAAAAGGTAAATTTCCAGCGAAAACATCGTCCTAGTGTCAATAATTCCTACAAAATCTACAAATTGTCCTTCCATATGAAAACACCTGCCTCAAGTGTCCTCGTAGAAATCCCGACAGTTCGATTAAACTATCATTTATACTGGTAGCTCCAGAAATCTGGTAACCACAGGCGTGGGTTTGCAACGAAAAACCATTGATTTTTTTAGTACAGTGACCGTAAAATGGCTTCTTTGGATTCAAGCACTATGATTGGATGGTTTGAATTTCGGAAGTTTTTGATTGGTTCAAAATGATCGAGAAGCCAGTTGAGAGTCAGTCACATTCATTAAAAAAAAAAACTTTGGAAAATATGGCAAGAATCAGAAGTCTTAAAAAAATCCAAAACTTATCCTGTTTAGTTACAAAAAAATAACGGGAAATACCTCGAATACTTCTAGTTTTCATGCAATGGAGTACGTTTTTCCATTTGAGGAAAAAATTCTTTTACAGAGCTTAATTTTTATTTCTTAATTTCAGCTGATTGAATCAGTTTGCCTCTGTTTCAATGACTTTTTTCCGGTGACGTAGTGTCATCTATTTTCTGCCACTTTTCTCGGCTGCTAAAAGATCTTGCAAACAAAGACGTACAATTGGAATCCGGTCATGTTGACATAACACCGGCTTCTAGACTCTACGTTAAACCACCTCACTCGTTTTGAATTTAATGTTTTCGCATGTTAATGCACCTACGATCTAAATATCTCGAAATTTCGAGCTTTGTCCATCTCTGTATTTCTGCAGAATATCGTTAAGTATATTCTGCGCACGCGCAGCACCGAAACTTTTCCCCGCGTAGACGCTTTGAACTGTACGAAAAACAACTTTAGAAAACAACTTAATTTGAGAATTCCTACTGTTATTTAATCGATAGATCAATTACGAAGGATGTTGTCTGCAAATGAATAAAATCTCAATGCAAACAGAGTGAGATTTCCGTTATTTTGACAGACGGCAATTCTCAGCCGCGCCGTCTGTCCCGCAAACTAGCAAGTTTCAAATCTAACCTTATCTGAAATCTCTTATCACTTAAGTCTATTTGAAGCTATTTCATAGAAATAACGGACGATTATACTCCAGTTTTTGAGATTTTGTTTAAATCAAGTTTTATTCTTTGTTTTATCATCCGCGGATTCCCTAATTGATATCTTCTGTTTTTGAATTACCTGAAATTTCGTATAAATATTTTGAATCGATCACCAAAGCACTTTAAAAAGACATTAAAATATCAAATGGAGGGGTGGATTTAAAGATAGAGCGGCCGTGAACTGTGATTAATAGAGGAAGCGGACAGCAGACCGCTGCTGTTTCTATCCTTTTTGATTGCATTCGGTGTTCCTTCTAGAAAAAGTTCGGAAGACGCGGGGGTTGGTAATACCTTTTGCAGCCCTAAAGTGTTTTTTAGAATATTGTTTGATTTAAGGGAGAGAGAGAGAGAGAGGCAAACAAGGAAGGGATGGGATAATAGAAGAGAGAGGAGAAGAGAGAAGAGAAGAGAAGAGGAGATCTAGAGGAGAGGAGAGGAGAGGAGAGGAGAGGAGAGGAGAGGAGAGGAGAGGAGAGGAGAGGAGAGGAGAGGAGAGGAGAGGAGAGGAGAGGAGAGGAGAGGAGAGGAGAGGAGAGGAGAGGAGAGGAGAGGAGAGACTGTTGTTGTATTATCTCACTGATTTCTCATAACACCTTGATCCTAGTTTTCTTCAGTCAGTTTTCAATAAACAAATGTGACATTATGATCATGCAGACATTGCACAGCTCCCTTTTCTTTAAATTTTATTGATCTTCATAAAGACCAAACTAAATACATTTCAAAAATATAATTTCGCCTAACACAGCGTTCATTTCTCTTCAGATCCATCACTATCATGAATCAAGCCAGACTCTTCGTTTTTCTCGCCCTTACATGTTTAGTGGTTCTTACTCATGTTAGCGAAACCGAAGCACAGGGACTCCGATGGGGACGAACCATGCAAGATGAATCTAATGGCATTATGGACGAAAGAGGGTTACCTAACGAGCGGAATTCTGGGAAATATTGGGATGACATCTTTCCTCAGCGGGTTCTGAGGAAACGATTTCTCGCCAAGAAAAATGCCGGTAAGATTTGTGAATGATGAAACAGTAACGAAAGAGTGTCGATCGAAGCATCCCGACAATAAGTCATCGATCGTAAGTCGGATTTGTTGTAGAAGGACAAAAGGGATAAAAGGTACAAAGTTTCGGCCCTCGATCGGCTGGTGAGTGGTGATTGATGACATTTTCCGGCTTTTTTAAAGCGTCTTTCATAGATTCTTTAAATTGCGGCATAAGTAGACTTCTAGATGTTGACGAAACAAGAGGACAAGAGAGGAAGGAAGGAAGGAAGAAAAAATTCACGAGAGAGAGAGAGAGAGAGAGAGAGAGAGAGAGAGAGAGAGAGAGAGAGAGAGAGAGAGAGAGAGAGGGAAAGAAAAAATTCACCCGCTTTTAATTAGCGTACATGTCACCGTTGTTTGCATTGTGCTTAGTTCGTTGTCTCTAATCCTATTTTTCAAATAGGCATTTCCATTTAGCGAGCTGATGATTTAATCGAAACATCAATCCTGGTTCATTGAACAAATTCAGGAAAAACACAAATTAATAAAGCAAACAACGCCACTATTTCCGTCCGAGGAAAGCCAAATATTGACGAACATCGTCACTTAAATCTCACCCCTATTCAAGAGTCCTCTATCTCATCGTGTAAAGCTGTTTGGATAGCTAGTAACACACTGTCGGAAGCAGTTTCTCCGAGTAACGGATCACTACCTGTTCAGGACCCACAGAGACTAAATTTTCCCGGGCAAAATGCAAATCGTAAATCCTAACCGAAGCGTGCCCACAAAATAAGATGAAGTCAGTGCGCACGTGCAAAAAAAGTTTATATTGTTTGCCCAGTCCGCGGTGGCCGCGCGCTCTACATCAGTATTGTGGCTGTCAGTCGTAGAAGGTACGAAAGAGAATTATTCCGGAATTCACAAAGAAATTTTCCGACACAATTCCTAATCTGAAGTTCGCCTGTAAACTGACGTTCCTGTTGTTGAAAGGTTGATCGGAACGGAATCTGGAATTTCTTACTTGCCAGGTCTCGCAAAGCATTTATTGAGATTTTTGAACAAAATTTGTTATTGGCCGAAATTAGTCGTAATGAAGCCTTACTGGAAGATCTCCCATCCTCATAAAACCGGCAATCTCCGACTGCTTGTTTTATGAAATAAATAAATAAAAAATAAAATTTATGTGGGTGGGCGTGCGGGTAACGAAATTTTACCCGCATCGGTCCCCCAGAAATTTATTTCCAATCCTTATCTCGAAATATGTCTTAGATAAGAAAATTGAATAATCACCATGCCGCATCAAACCCCGCCCCCCTCCCCTTAGATCCGCCCCAGCAGTATTGCCTATATACACCTATTTCAAAAAAGGTTGTCGCAGCCGAAAGCAACAAGCAACAATCAACAAGGAAAGATGCGCGCGTGTATAAGGATGAACGTGAATATTGATACTTTAAACCACATATCTATTGTGTACAGTGTACTACTAACCTTACTTCAAGACCTTGCTTGAACCAAGCATAGAGCTCGCTTATTTCATAACATCATCTTATTTCCGTCAAGAGTTAGAGAAAGAAAAAAAGTCTTATAAATTACAGTTCTAAATTTAATGTCAACAATTCCTTTCTCACCACTCGCAAATTTCCGGTCCCGCACGTTTTCTTCAAGAGGTTGATGCAGGGTTTGAAGGTTAAAGGTTGTGAGAATGAGGGTGTGCAAAAATCAAAGGCAATATTCCATCATTGGTCAACATTAGCAGCGTGTCGTAATGTTCATTCTTCTTACCTTTTCCGCAGACAAATAAGTTGAATAACAATATACCAGGGGATCATCGCCAACTCGAAAAAGCTCATCTAATCTCGCATCTACAGGCTTCCATTGTGTTGTCCAGTGTACGTTGGAGTTGCTGCCACACAATGTGATAGTGTACTGGGGTGAACATTTAGTTACCTTACGTTATAGTGCTGCGTTGTACATAAATAAACAATGGATGCAGAAATGCAATTCATTGAATAGAATTAGGATGAATTAGTAGGAAAATAAAGTGGTATAAATATGAAAGAATCGTGGTCTTTTGAGTTGTAATGATTCAAAATATTATTGTGTAGCTCTAGTATAAGAGTACCCTGGGGTTCTGAGGTTATTTATTCTGGGTTAAACACACGGGAAGCGAAAAAGAACCTCTGGAGCACGGCACAGCACAGCACAGCACAGCACAGCACAGCACAGCACAGCACAGCACAGCACAGCACAGCACAGCACAGCACAGCACAGCACAGCACAGCACAGCACAGCACAGCACAGCACAGCACAGCACAGCACAGCACAGCACAGCACAGCACAGCACAGCACAGCACAGCACAGCACAGCACAGCACAGCACAGCACAGCACAGCACAGCACAGCACAGCACAGCACAGCACAGCACAGCACAGCACAGCACAGCACAGCACAGCACAGCACAGCACAGCACAGCACAGCACAGCACAGCACACAAGAAAAACAGTAAGGCCGAAAGCACGTCACCAACAAAACAACACAACATTCAACAACAACAAATACCAAAGTTACAAAAGACCCAGCTCGGTGTTCACTTAGGTAAGCATTTCAAAAAATTATCAAAACTCGAACAAAACTATTTACAAAATAAAAACATTTCCTTCATGAAGTATAAATAGCATTATGATTTATTACACAAAGTTTTATACATAAATATTATCATCACAAATATTATCATATATCAAGAAATATACTGATAATCCTCAAAAATACTCAGTATTTCCATAAATGAAAAGTAAGAAACAAACTTCGCATTTTTTTTAAGCGCTCTACCAGGTGTCCGGAGCACAAACGAACCGTCCAATCACAGCGCGCTTCGATGCTTAGCCAAGCGGCCCTTGCTCCAAGTTTCTTCCCAATACAAAAACACGCGTTTCAAAGAATTTAGAGAAAAAAAGTTGAAGTATACGTGTTGCTTAAAAATTAAAGTAAATCTTTGCGATCCATCTCCTCAAATTCTGTGAGATATATGACTTTTAAGACTCGGGCGAGGGCCGCTTGAATTACAACAACAATCCTTTTCGCGCTTAGTTTTTCGTACAGCTGTTACTTAGGCCCAATTCAAACATCGATCTTCTCATGAGCCGAACCTAATGACATCAAAGAAGACCGCCTTATTATCCATTGTTTTCAATGCGTTCAACTCATGAGAAGATCGACATTTTAACTTGGCCGAAACCACTAAAATAACAAACATATGCGATCCTTATATAATTAATTACGAAATCATAATTAGGAGAAAAATGTATCGGAAAGGTGTACACGAATCTATGCACACTAGAAACTAGGTCCTCACTACGCCCCTGTTGATGCGGTCACCGCCACCCTGCCTCATAATTTCTGTTAAATTAATTCTGTTATTGTTACGTTGTTTTTTTTTTTTTTGGCGAAGTTAATAAAATCAAATAAAAGATCAAATCAACTTTAAAGCCTTTTAAAATACCCTGGCGTTAATGAAATCAAAGTAAGATTTTTACATCTATGTGCAAGTGGGAGAAGAGCTAAACACAAATAAATCCCGTTTTTTTTTTAAGAAATTAAATCTAAGATAAATTGTATTATATAATTACAAGTGTACAACATTGTAGACCCTTATCTAACATTATGCATTTTTTTAAATACGAACTACGTATTTGATAGTTACTATTTTTAAAGACATATACAGCTATAATTATCATGCGTGACTTTTTCATATCAGATATGAACGATTCTTAAAACTCGAGTGTATAAGAACTTACCAGGGCCGTAGCAGGGGAAAGGGCCTGGGGGGCCACCCCTCCCCCAATAATTTAGGTCTGTCGCTGATAGATAGCGAGTTTTAGAATATTGCACCAGTACCCTGGGGTTCTGAGGTTATTTATTCTGGGTTAAACACACGGGAAGCGAAAAAGAACCTCTGGAGCACGGCACAGCACAGCACAGCACAGCACAGCACAGCACAGCACAGCACAGCACAGCACAGCACAGCACAGCACAGCACAGCACAGCACAGCACAGCACAGCACAGCACAGCACAGCACAGCACAGCACAGCACAGCACAGCACAGCACAGCACAGCACAGCACAGCACAGCACAGCACAGCACAGCACAGCACAGCACAGCACAGCACAGCACAGCACAGCACAGCACAGCACAGCACAGCACAGCACAGCACAGCACACAAGAAAAACAGTAAGGCCGAAAGCACGTCACCAACAAAACAACACAACATTCAACAACAACAAATACCAAAGTTACAAAAGACCCAGCTCGGTGTTCACTTAGGTAAGCATTTCAAAAAATTATCAAAACTCGAACAAAACTATTTACAAAATAAAAACATTTCCTTCATGAAGTATAAATAGCATTATGATTTATTACACAAAGTTTTATACATAAATATTATCATCACAAATATTATCATATATCAAGAAATATACTGATAATCCTCAAAAATACTCAGTATTTCCATAAATGAAAAGTAAGAAACAAACTTCGCATTTTTTTTAAGCGCTCTACCAGGTGTCCGGAGCACAAACGAACCGTCCAATCACAGCGCGCTTCGATGCTTAGCCAAGCGGCCCTTGCTCCAAGTTTCTTCCCAATACAAAAACACGCGTTTCAAAGAATTTAGAGAAAAAAAGTTGAAGTATACGTGTTGCTTAAAAATTAAAGTAAATCTTTGCGATCCATCTCCTCAAATTCTGTGAGATATATGACTTTTAAGACTCGGGCGAGGGCCGCTTGAATTACAACAACAATCCTTTTCGCGCTTAGTTTTTCGTACAGCTGTTACTTAGGCCCAATTCAAACATCGATCTTCTCATGAGCCGAACCTAATGACATCAAAGAAGACCGCCTTATTATCCATTGTTTTCAATGCGTTCAACTCATGAGAAGATCGACATTTTAACTTGGCCGAAACCACTAAAATAACAAACATATGCGATCCTTATATAATTAATTACGAAATCATAATTAGGAGAAAAATGTATCGGAAAGGTGTACACGAATCTATGCACACTAGAAACTAGGTCCTCACTACGCCCCTGTTGATGCGGTCACCGCCACCCTGCCTCATAATTTCTGTTAAATTAATTCTGTTATTGTTACGTTGTTTTTTTTTTTTTTGGCGAAGTTAATAAAATCAAATAAAAGATCAAATCAACTTTAAAGCCTTTTAAAATACCCTGGCGTTAATGAAATCAAAGTAAGATTTTTACATCTATGTGCAAGTGGGAGAAGAGCTAAACACAAATAAATCCCGTTTTTTTTTTAAGAAATTAAATCTAAGATAAATTGTATTATATAATTACAAGTGTACAACATTGTAGACCCTTATCTAACATTATGCATTTTTTTAAATACGAACTACGTATTTGATAGTTACTATTTTTAAAGACATATACAGCTATAATTATCATGCGTGACTTTTTCATATCAGATATGAACGATTCTTAAAACTCGAGTGTATAAGAACTTACCAGGGCCGTAGCAGGGGAAAGGGCCTGGGGGGCCACCCCTCCCCCAATAATTTAGGTCTGTCGCTGATAGATAGCGAGTTTTAGAATATTGCACCCCCGATAATTTTGACCTAGGGTCCCCCCAATATTTGTGGCCTTGTTAGCCTCTAATCCAGGAGTTGCTTGTTTTGTTATCATAATTTCTGCTTTTGTTTTCTGATCTCAAAATTGACCTCTTTACCTTCGTTGTTTGTCGTGCCCATTTCAGACCACGTGATACCCCTCTTGGCAGTTGATTCTTTCATGTGTAAATATTTTAACAAAAGAACATTTCTCAAGGGAATGTCATGTGGTCTGAAATGGGCAATTTGCATACGAAGGTAAAGAGGTCTATTGAGGCTAAGCCCGCATACACTGGAGTTTAAAGAGTCGTAAATAAACCACGAAATATTATGTAACATAGCGGTGTATATGCCTCTGCTATAAGGAGACAACTGGCAAAAAGATTGGTCAAACACTAACTATTCTGCCACACCCCTCCACCACTATTAAGATTTTCCTTGCTACCCAAAAATAAATGTGAGCAAGGTTCCAAACCCCCCCCCCCCCCCCCCCCCGGACACACCCACCCACAATAAAAACATATAAAACACTGGAGTGGTGATATTAAATAATAAATAATAAATAGATAGTTACCATTATGGTTCTATTTTTCCCTGGTAAAATTACTAGTCGGGTCTTTTCCCAAGACCTAAGACTTCAAACTGACATTTCAAAACCTAACCGAAACCTTTAACCTATTGTTACAATGCTGCTTGACTTTTTCTTTTTCTTTCTTTTATCCCCCCCCCCTTTTTTTTTCCTTAAAGTTCCAAGACTTTCCTTAGTATTTTGGCAGTTCCTAAAATTGCAGATTTCTGAAGTGTTGTTATCCTGTTACTTATGCCTAACATAGTTACATATTCCTTCAGTCTCTTTGACACTGATCCTAAAATTGTTATTATTATTATTATTATTATTATTATTATTGTTGTTGTTGTTATTTTTATTATTATTATATTGCTATATGACAATCTATTTACAAGGTGCACCCCTTTTTGAAATTCCAAACTTACCATCTATTATAACAAAGTAGGATGATGGTGATAATAAATATGAAACGATAATCTTTATGATTCTATTACAGTTATATAGCTATATAATATATGACAACCTACTTACAAGGTGCCCCCCCCCCCCCCCCACCTTCCTGAATTTTTCAAACCTACCATTTATTACAAAGTGGAGTGGTGGTGATAATAAATATGAAATGATTATCTTTATGGTTCTATTAATATTGCATGTTGGTGTATGACAACGTAATTACATGGTGCCCCCACCCACCCCCCCCCCCCCTCCTTCCTCCTAACATTTTGAGGTTAAATCATTAAACCTACCATCTATACGACATACCATTCCCCTTATTATGTCTTGATACCACTACCACCAGAATCCTTTTTGAGTTCTTTTACCTATTCAAATGTTTCAACTCCTTTGGGAGTTGCAAGATAATGGTGTTAATTAGGCCAACAAAAGGAACTACGAAAAGGATTCTGGTAGAAGGGGTATCAAGCATAATGTGGGGAATTGAGAATTAAAGTGAGTAGAGTGATGGTGGTTATAAATATGAAATAATTGTGTTGCTTTATGGTTCTATTAGAAGTATAGCATGTTGGTGTATGACAACGTAATTACATCCTTGGTGCCCCGGCCCCCTTCCTTCCTCCCAAAATTTTTAGGTTAAATCATTAAGCCTACCATCTATATGACAGATTATTAGTATTGCATGTTGTGTTACGTTGCTATATCACTGCATTCCTAACCTGACGGTATTCCTACTGTAACCTATGCTGTGGCATAATCACCCAGTGAGTCCATCTCGGTGGTTGATTGTGAAGAGTCAAGGAATTCTTCTGCCTCCGGATCCTACAGCAAAAAAAAAAAAAACATTAAAAAAATGTTAATGCAACTGCAACATAAACTAGGCTCAATGGAAAGAGTTTCAAGGCATGACCTTGTCACAATGAAGTAGGTTTTGGTGGACGTCAATCAAGGCGTTTCCATGACATTCCATAGATATGTGCCCTTGAAAACTTTGTGTTTTTCGACAATGTCATGGAAACACTTTAAACTTGTCCACTAAAACCCTATTTTGTCATGATGGCAAAGGTAAGACTTTGCTTGTGCTAGCGATACTTCATGTTTACTAACAATAGCAGTTTTATGTTAATATGCCAACCGTTTTCACAAACGCTCTTCACAAGTTGCTTTGTGTCACCAGTCAATCAATCTCTGGTTGGTGCATGAATAAAGAAGGCTTAAGTCACATGAAGTATTGATCAAGTGCACTATCGAGAATGACTGTAAAGGGAGGGGGATTGTGGTGCTTAGTAAGAGGCCGACAGTAGTTTGTTAGTAGGTTGTTGCTAGGGTGTTATTAAGGTAACTCTATGGTATCTAGGTGTCAGTAGATAATTGGTATAGGGTGTCGGTATATGGTAACACTATGTTGCTTGTTGCAGTTTTGGTAGGTTGTTAGGGTGTCAAGGTGTTAGTATAATGTTGGTCTTTAGGCTATTGGTAGGTTCTTAATAAAAAAAAAAAAAGAAAGCTGAGAATCAATCAATCAAAAGTGAGTAGGTCAAGAGAGGTGCTGAAGACATAGGGAGGGGACTTTGATAACATGAGAATCTTACCACATCTCCCACTTCTTCTTGAAGAGGTCTTGGCCTTTCAGGTCTATTCCTAATAGAAAATAATATTTATTAATAGCATTTAGGGATTGTATTAGATTTTTCTATCTGGATTCTGGTACCCACATGTATGCTTGTCCCAATATTTTGACATCCCTTGTCAACATAATTGGTTTCTAAAGCCTTCCTTGCTATATTGCATTTTATTTTTAACATTTGTATTTATCTCTTTGTGTCTTGTATAATTGTAATTTTTTGCATTATGTATTATTTTCCCTTTTTGTAATATATGTAATATATACTTAATTGTAATATAGCAGAAAATTAAATTTAAAAAAAATTAAAAATATTAGGAGTAAGCAACCAGGTTAGACATTAAAAATGCAGTCTTTTACTAACTGTAACATGCATTATGAATGCCATCCTCAGGATATTCACAATGTTAACAATAAAAGAACTAACCCAGTAGTATAAGACATGGACCATCCAGGGGTGGTGAGGGGGGGGGGGGGGGGGGTGACTATTCACCCTTTTTCGCACAAATTAAAAAAAAAAACTTTTTATTGAAAACATCCACTCACGACAAGTAAATTTGTTTAGACTTGCTCAGTTTATTCCAAGTGGTCAAATTGTCTGTCAATTTGAGATGCCATTTTTTCACCATTTCCCCCATCTTTTATGGGTTTCCTGTGGTATTGGCATGGTATACTTTGCCATATAAGGGAATAAAAAAACAACCCCCACTTCAAAAACCCTGAATCCATCCCTGAGACCCCACCCTGAGACCTTCCAGGAAACAGAGACCAGAGTGTGCCCATGTATAGTCATGGGAGGGAATGATAAGAGGATATATAACCAGGAGCATTTCAATAAGAAATATGCTTACCTTCTTTTTACAACAAAAATTAAAATTGCCAAACTCAAGAGAAAAATAGCAAAGCCTGCAGCTGTACCGATAATTATCAAAGCTGTCTTTGTACTTGTCAGTCCAGTAATTGAAGTGTTTCTCCTTGCCTTTATCAGTGTGTTATCTGATTTTTAAAAGAAAAAAAGAATATTTAATGACAGCCCTTCTTCTATAATTGGATTCAATTTTTTTTCAAGTAAACAATTTGGGGGGAGGGGTACTGGTTTCTGACGGTAACCTGTGATAGAGAGAAACTCTTTGGGAGACTGGTAGCTGATTCTTGCTCAAATTGCCACAGAGGCCCACTATGCAGGGCAAACCATCACTCCTACTCTTCATTAACAATAATCACATATAGATGGTGTCAAAGTGAATTTGAGAGACAATACTCCAGTTTTGAGATCTCTAGATCTGTCGCTCTGGGTTAGCCCCGATTTTGTGTAGAATATTTAATGTGTTCCTGACCAGTGAAATAGGTCTTTGGAAATTCAAAGCGTTTGACATACATATTGTTGAAGTTGTGCATTCTTTTCTTTACCGTTGGTACTCGCGAATATTCTGACACTGAGAAGGTTAACCCTGAGAAAATGAGTCTGTGATCAAGGAACACACTTTGTATTATTATTAAGAAAAAACAAAAAAAAACTTGTCATCGCTAATTATCACCACCGCAAGTACAGGAGTGGCGCAGCTCAGTTTGAATTAGTTAGGGTCAGTTCGAAAGGAGGGAGGAAAAACTGCTGGAAAAACCCTTGGAGTCAAAAAGAGAATCAACCAACTCAGCTCACATGGGGAGACTGGGCATCGAACCCCAGACCTCAGAGGTGATAGGCGAGTATTTTACCACCACGCCATCCTGACTTCCTGTATGAATTTAAAAGTGATCTATACAAATGTTGTCATACAAGTCTTACCTTTCGCTGAATACACCATACTCCAAGGACCACAGCCAGGTCGATTGCACATTCTAATACAAAAGCAATATGCAACAGGAGACAATATACCAGTTATTTTTGCCTCTGTATCATTTGATCTAGTGGTAAGATATTTTTTGATGGCTGAGCCACTGTTGATGCTTGAGCAGTTGCCATCCTGTTTTTTCCAGTAATGAATCTCATATGATGTGATTTTGTCAGTGCAGATAACGTTTGAAGGAATCTAGTAAGATAGATACAGAAAAAAAGATTCAAAGGAAATAATGAAAATATGAATTTTTCATAAAATTTCAAACTCTTGGTTGCAGATTGAGCTCATCTTTATGCTACATAATTGCTTCTTCAAATTTGTCATTATAATTCTTTCTCACCATTAAAAGGGAGTGGTAAAGGGGGAAGTGCAGCACACAGTTCACTATAACTATTAATAACAATTAACTGTAAATTATATGTTAAATTATGAAAATGTAAAATTATGCAAGTGCTAAAATACTCTTAGTTACCAGGCTCACCTCAATTCAAATTAAGCCATACAATATGCAATGCTTGATATCATGAATAGCAATGCAGAAATTAAAGAGATATAAAAGATGCATTGGATATTTTTGCTAAGCAAATGTGTGTCACAACCAACATACTGTTCAAAAGTTCACAATGTAATATTTATTTTTCATGTTCATGCACACATCACAAAAATATAAACTATTGAATCACAGTTGACGCAAAACCCCCTCAACCCCCCCTGATTGATATAGGCAATGTGATTTAAATTGCTACAGTTGCTTCCTGTAACATTGCAATCTCTAAGGGATAAAACAAAATTGTATTAAGTTGTTGTTAAGTTGTAAGTCAGTAGCAGTTGTTGAATGCAAAGTCACAATTAAAAATTAATGATCTGCAACTTTATAGGCAATAGACTATTTTCGAGATGTGCGAGCACTTTCAAAAATATTGCAGGTGCAGGCATGAAAAAGAGGCACTTTCAGGCAAGATCGCACATGCTATTGACACTGCCCAAAAATGCCTCAAAATCCTGCTTGCACCTGCAATATTTTTGAAAGGGCTCGCACATCTCGAAAATGGTCTATTAGCACATCATTCTATTGTATAACCTATTTGAAATTAAGAATGATCTACACTCGACCTCTGTCTTATCAAATCAACCAGGACACTTTCAACTCTTCACTAACCTTCCATTTGACCAACAGGTTTTCTTGTTGTATATCATACCTCTCCACTTGAGGAGCCTTTGTTGGTTCTACAGTAAGAATATTAATTTAAGCCATGCAGCTGTACTGGTATTTCAAGAAAGGTTAGTGAAGGTTTTGTTGCATATTGCATGTTGCATACCAAGACCGAAATGCACTATGGGCGATATGAGTGCAACGACAGCAAAAGGTCAAATAAATATGGAATTTTCCCAAACTTTCTCTGCAGGATTTTCCAGCATATTTTCTTCTGTGCTGACATTAATCTCTACATATGATCCACAATACATTTCAAGCTTAGTATATTGCAACAAAACCTTCATCAACCTTTTTTGAAATACACTGTAGCTGTATATAAGAACACCCTTGCTTCTACCATTGCAATATTATTTTATCGATTTATTTTATTAAGAAATTGCCATTTCAACTGTATCAACTGTGCCTGAGGTCTTGACTGACTGAGGTCACTGGGCTGATGTACATTTTCACGGCCGAAGAAACAGTTTCCCCTTATACGGGCTGACTTTAGGATGATAAATAACTTATTATAATATTTAGCTTTTCCCACTAAATTTTATTTTTCCACTTGTTTTGCAATTTATTTTAATTTACTGTTTTGCAATGCACCCTTCTTAAAATTATCTTAGATACAAGGCTAACATGAAACACAAAAGAAATCACACTTTTTCTTGATGGAATTTGTGGCATTTCTTTTGTGTTGCCATGTTAGCCTCACATTCAAGATCATTTTGAGAAGGGTGCATTTGATATTCCATGAGCACATGTGGATGGTGTTAAGATACCAGACAATAATGGTCAGAGGTAGAAAATAACACCCACTCCAACAGCCAAACAGAATGCAAAAAATTTAGGATACAAGACTGGAAACAAATAATAAGTATTATTTAATCATTCTATTATTTATTATATTTGCCACTTTAGATTACCTTTCCAAGCTGTAGTGACATAAAATGGATCTGAAACATAACCAGGATGACATGCCGGTTGAATGGTATCAAAGGCACAACATATAGTCACCATGAAAGGACAGCATGGCCCCAAATCCTCAGTGATAAAAGTATTGTTTTTATGGTAGAAGTGGTAAGTTGGAGGACTAAGTTTTTTTGTCTGAAAGTAAAAAGATAAAAGAAAAATAGAAAATATGGTGCTAAATAAAAAATGAAATTAATAAAATAAGAAAACTGATTATTAATAAATCTTACGCATACAAAACTAACTGTGTGAAGCAAAAGTTTTGCTCATTGTTATATACAAGGGTGGTTACATACATCCCATGAGAAATAATTCATTTCCTCAGATCAAGAAACTTCGCTTATTTTGATCAGCCCATGCAGGCACAATAGTCCCTTTCACAGTTCCCTGCACTGGCTACATCTAGAAAGGTAGCCATGCCTTTGCATCGAAGTGAAACAAACAGTGAGTTTGCAATGATAGAGACATGTGAATAATTGTCCAAGGTGTTCAAAAAAGCTCTTTTATTGCAAGCTCTACGTTCATCTTGCTTTGATGCAAAGGCTACCTTTCACGATTGCGCAGGGCCGGGAACTGTGAAGGGTACATTATAGTATCACAATTTTCAAAGGGCAATTTTAACATCACAATATTATTATAGGCTGGAATAAATTTTTACTAAAAATTACATCCATCTACAAGATATAAAAACTTGATGTACGTAATATTTGCTGCAAATTTGTTAATTTTCCTTTGAATCAATTGAAAGTTTTTTCTGGAGGAAATTATAATCTATTCTAATCTTAGAATACTTTACTGCGATTTGTGTATAATATCAAAATAAAAAATTTATACTTTTCTTGCATACCTCCTTTGCTTTACATATAGATAATTTTCCCACTGGTGTATAATGTAATGTAAATGACATCTCATTTAAGGCTTCATCACCAACAAATTTAGGTGACACATCCCAATTTACTGCTAGCTTTCCGGCCACGTGTGAATGCACCTGGAAGTTCTCTGGGACAGGACAGATAGCTAAACACAGAAGAAGAGAACACAGCTCTATGTTAGTGTAAGAGATACAGCTAGCATGGAGTAATAGTCTTAAAGGGGCACTTGGATGAAAATGCCCCATTTTTTGAAAGTCTGAATAGTTCAAGTATTTAAGAATATTATGACTCAATCATGATTATGAAAACCAGATTGGCAAACATTTTAGCCTGGAGGCCACTCACAGTTGAGAAATTTTGGTTTAAAAACTAAAAGAACAATAGGGTTGAGTAAATGACGTCATTTACTCAAGATCTAGATGCTGAAAAAAATATATAATTTTTATCCGCCAATTTTGACTGTGAAGAGAATATGTTGCTTGGCTACTATTGGGGCCATGTAGATAAGTTTAACCAAGTTTCAAGGCATTTCCAATTTTCATTGATTTTCATCCAAGTGCCCCTTTAAACAATGGATAATCGCACTAAAAGCCATAGGTATCATGACCCTATCCTATGGGATACAAATTAGGGTAACCATTTTTTTTTTGACAGCAATGATGAAATAGAAAGTGTGCATGCATGAGTACATTATGCTCTCATAATGCACGCATGTGCTCTCAGCCTTGGCCAATAAGAAAGAGAGATTTTTCAAATTTATTTTATAAGGTAAAATAAACTTACGCTTATTAGATATAGACGTGTAAGAATTATACTCCAAAAATCTGTAACAAGTTTCATTTGACCAAGTTGAACTAATGCTTATCATGATGCACAGACTCTCGCTGAGCATATTCAAGTTGAGCATCTTGTAATCCTCGGTCAAATCACACCCATGATGCATGCCTTCCTTTGTGGAATTCTGACCACAATCTTTTGCAGTAAAAAAGGCATCGGTGGTGGGATATCCACAATGATTCAACATTGAGACCGTGTTGTAGTAAACTTGGTATAGGACTGGCCTCCCAGAAGAATTTACTGAATGCCATGTTACTTTCAATGATCCAATTGGTCTTCCAATGGCTTTTACTTTGAGCTTTATTTCATTGTCAATTGAACAACTACCTGTTATGAATAAATAAAAGAAACATAAATAAATAAACAAATAAATAAATAAATAAATAAATAAATAAATAAATAAATAAATAAATAAATAAATAAATAAATAAATAAATAAATAAATATATATATATATATACAGCCTTTTGCAAAAATTATGGCCATTTTATGTATATATAGAAGTATATCAAAAGTATATCAGAAATTATGGGATATCATCGCTGATATTTTTTTCGGGTTGCCTATCACTAGGGCTTTCTGAAAAAAATATCAGGAATGATATCCCACAATTTCTGATATACTTTTGATATATATATATATAAAATCCCCTGAAGAGTGAGTCAATCATGAAACAGGCTTGTCAGGATGAAAGTGTAGTCTCTTTGTTTTTCTTATCTTAATATTTATATTCCGCTCTACTTTTATGTATCGAGCACTGTACTACAGAAAAATCGAAACACAGACTTCCTATATATATGTATATATATCATCTCACTGCTTTGTTGCTGTGGTAACTCAATTTCAATGAAATATACATCGTTACAAACTTCAATAATCATACAGTAGGTAGGGGGAACTTCAAAATGATAGGTGCTTGCAAGTACGAATTGCAGCTGTCGAAACTCAAGGGGGTGATGGCTCAGCACTAGAAAAACTGTAGACAGCCTCCTTAAATGGGTATATGGCAGTCGTTTTAAAGCCAAATGGACCATATTGGTGAGATGATTATGTAAATATAATAGTCACAGACAAATTTATAAATTATGTATACGAAAAGATAGATAAGATCAAATAATTAATGCATGCATGCTGGTGTGTCAATGTTTTAAAAAGACAAATCGTAAGTGCTTAATTTTAATTTGTAACGGTCACAGCGATGCACTGAGCAGTGAAAGAGAAAATTGAAAGATTAAGTTGCACATTTTAATAGAGCTAGTTGTGCTAATAAAATTTATCAATAAATAGAAAAGTATTGCCACTTTACTCAGCAAATTCCCTTAAATCAAGCTTATATATATACACCTGATTGCAAAAATGTTGTCACAGGAAAATAAACTTTAAAAAAAATAAAAAATAACAAATAGGAATTAATTAAAAATGGCAAATTTAATAGATTTTTCTTAAGATTCAAGACAAACACAAAAGCAGTTGTTTTCATTTTATTTAATTGATTTACTCATAGCCATTAATGATATTTTCTTCCATTACAAAGGCAATGTTACATACTGAAACTTATTTCTGAAACTGGTGTCGATTCCTGTTGTGAGGGAAACGTTTCAAAAGAGGTGTTACGCGTTAATACTAGACTGTCTTGTAAACTACGTTAAACAGTTTCTTGTTCTCGACTAGAAAGCTCCTCTACGTGAAACTCCGTCTCATGGACTTTATCAAAAACGTTAACAGGTTAAATTAAGTCGCCATCTTAAATTAATTCCTATTTGTTATCTTGTTATTTTTATTTTTTTTAAAGTTTATTTTCCTGTGACAACATTTTTGCAATCAGGTGTATTAATTGAAGCTTTTAAGTTTTTAAAAAAACTTAAGAAACTGATATTTATTAATAAGTTATGTACATGACATTTAAAAAATATATTTATTTCTTTTTCCAACAAATACCTCGAACTTGATTGAGATTATATTGTATTCATTGAGAGTAAACTCCCACAAATACCAATCCTTCGTTCTGCACGACGGTTAGCACGACAGCGAAATACCACAAACTCCAAAAACATCGTATCGAGTTTCAAAACCGAGGTCAAACACTCACTGCTACTGCTGTTACCTAGACTAAAGTTTAACAGGTATTTTTTCAAGAATAAAATAACTTAAGGGAGGAAGCAAAGAGTTTAAATGATGGAGACAAGAAATCGAAACAGGAAAAAGTTTGGCATATTTGTCACCGAAGATGTTTGGATTTCTTATTGATTGTTCACATTCCAGCTTATTCTTAATTCTAACTCAGATAGAGAAAACTAAGACATTATAGCATTAATAAGTCTTTACTTACTGTTTCCTGATGTAGAATAAAGGGATATCACTAATAATAACAGATTAATCAAGTCTAAATATTTCATCTTGTCATCGTAGTCGTTTGCTTTCTGTAAATTTACAAGTTTACACGACCCCTCCCCCTTACACCGTAGGGGTCTAATCATACCTTACCCCTACTCCCCAGGGAGCAATTTTAGTATTAAAACACAGGCTACCCAAATGACAATTTTTCTTAAAAACTTACGAACTGTAAATTCTATAATAAATATCCATTCATTTCTCGCTTTTCTTTTGTTTAAGGAATCAGATATTACAACGACTTTTCTGATGCTGAAAAAATTTTTTTTTAAAGATTTCTTTTCTTTTTCTACACACTAAAAAATTGTTTACCTTTAATAATCGTGAGACATGCCGTAATTCAATTCCTTTCCTGCTCTTTCACTTTCAATCTTGAGCTAAAAAAATCCCCTCGTTATTTTCTCTTCGTTTGTTTAAGCTAATTTTCTCAAATCTTTCTATTCCATTTTCAGGCTGTTTTTGAAAGAAAGATATCCTTATGCTCTGGTTTTCTTTCATAATAATTTTATTGTGATAAAATTCGTTTTGTTGATATAAATTTTATGTAGCTTTATCCAGGAAACTGCCATTGTAATTATTTTTAGATAATGACATGTTATTGTTATCACATGTGTTGTAAATGTATAACTTTCATTCAATCATTGATTAATTCGTGTCGTGGCGTGACACTCAGAACCTATGTATTCAGATTCAACATGGGCCTACGAGGAATTCCTCTATTCTTCATATTTTACCAACTATGTTTAAGTTCTGCACAAAAGCTAGGTAAGTATGCCCAAAACGTATCTTCCGAGAAATATTTTGTGTATTTTTTGTCGGTTTTTCTTCAAAATACTCGTACGGGATGACGAGGTTGCCAACGGCCAGAGAACGTGTTGTTTGTAACAATGAACAATTACTCCAGCTTTGAAAACATAAATAATCAGCAAAATAGCAGTCAGTTTGAGATACAGCATAAGGAAGTTTAGTAAATGTGCTTAACATGAATTAAGCTTATATCATTCGAATAATTTGTAAAAATAGCTGAAGACTTAACAGGAATTTTAGCATTGATTTCCGGTCGGGAAGCGTTTTTTGCCGACTTTTTTCTGTTTGATTTTTCTACCCCAAACTGCAAAAAAGAATTGCAAATGTAAGTTTAATGATTATATGTTATCTCACTTCCTGATTTTCAAGAATATTTTACGTTAAAATGCGTTTCCAAAGCGTTTAATTATTAAGGGGAAAAGCTGCTTAGCAATATTCTAGTTTCGTGAGGATCAGGTAATATGAGATAGAGGTAACTTGAGCCCCAGGTTGCGTGCTTTTGATATCCTAATTTTCTGAAAAAATAACAAAGACATATTTTGAAAGATAACACAAAAGATGGATATCCTTGAGCGGAAATTATCACAAATACTTGGTATTAATATGATGAGAGGCGTAGCAAGAGTCCGGGAGTTGGAAAGAGGTGATGATGGGATGGGGAGGGGGGGGGGGGGGGGTGGGGGGTGGGGGGTGAATGGGTGTTAAGGGGGGGCTGGATTAATAGGAGGTGGGTCACACAATTTTTAACTTCTTAAAAGGGGTGAGCTGCTTATAATGTACATTAGGGGTGGATAATTTGCGATTCCTTCATGGCATAGCATCCAGCTGATCTGAAAAAAATAATATTAGCCAATCAGAATCGAGAAAATTTGCAAAACTGGGTTGTAATCCTTAGTATCCAGAAGACTCCGGAAATGGTTAATTCTTTATTTTATTTTCCCTCCAAATGATGAATAACATAATAATGCTATACAAAATAAATATCAATAACCTCTCCTGAAAATCCAGATTTATCTCAGATATGAATTTTAAGTCGATTTTCGCTGGATTTATGACACCTCAGTTTTGCAGTGACGTCATTTCTACGTCACTATTTCAGATCAGCTGGAAATATCGATAAGTTTAATTTATTGCATGCATGGAAACTGGCATGGGGGGGGGGGGGAGGGGTCACCATTTTGTAAATCTCGTTTTATACTAGACTAGCAAAAAAAAAGAGCTCCCTCAAATACAGTTTTATCCCCTCCTCCCCCTGCCCCCCCCCCCCCTGCCCAGTCCCTAAGGCTTTTCTTTTGTCAAATGCAACATGCATGGACAATTTAAAAAATATTTTACTTTTCTCCTTTTCAAGAATTTTTACTTAAATTTTCTGGAGAACGCCCTCCCCTCCCCTCCCCTCCCCTCCCCTCCCCTCCCCTCCCTTCGAAACAGGAAAGCGCCTTCAAAGCATACAAAGAAAGTCGGAGTGAGAATAAATATTTTTAAACCTCGGAACTCCAGGGTACTTTCCTTAATTCACAGCTTATACCACACCGTGGTTTTTATTCCTTGAGTATTATTCATAATTTATTATTTTTTTTAATTTAACCAATTTCAACTTTATATTTAAAGTTTTAAGGACATCTCCTCCGTCTCCTGTCCACGCTGGCGTGAATACAGACTTGGTTCTAACTTGTTCTGTCGACGACAGCAACTTAATTGCTCTAAAATGGGCAAGTTATACGAACAACAATGTTAACAGCACAACGAGTAATAGAGGTTTGACGAACGTGGTATTTCACCGATTAAATTATTCTGACGATGGTGTTTATTATTGTCAAGCTTTCAATCAAACTAGTGGTTTAGTGGTTGCACAGACAAATATTACTGTAAAAGTTGGAGGTAAGTTTTTAATCGTTCCTTAAAAAGTGCTAGTCAACTACAATGCACTGCGCGCCTATATCATTGTCTACATTCGAAATTTACCTTAGATTCGTTGCCAAAATTTATAAAATCTCACTCACGAAAAGCATAAAATAACTACTTATCATTATATCTTGATGGTTTTAAATTTTTAGCTTGAATAACAAGACCGATGGAACTGGATTCCCAAACGTCTCGTACAAAACGGACATTTTGCCTGGCAGAGAAAATAGCGGATTGCATTGTTTTCGACGTGCAGTGCATTGTAGTTGATCCTTTAAGAGGTCAATATAGCACTTTGGTCTTCAATTAAGTCTGTGTTACTTTTGATAAGAACCCAGCCGAGAATTCTGGACGAGTTCTGCTAGGAAAAACACATGGTCTGAAATGCGAAGTTACGCCCAAACTGCATGATTTAGGGTCCAGTAATATCTGATATTAATGTTTTTCAACAGATCCACCTCCACAGCCGCCGACACCAACAATGAAACGTGTCTGTGGTTATCCTCCTACTGAGGTTATTATCTCGTACCAATATACGACGCCCTTACTTACTCCGACGCACGTGCACTATCCAGTCACCGTTGAACTCATCGTAATTCCAATATCCACGATTAACCCCTGCATGAGAGTAAGCGACAACTTCAAGGTTGTTGAAAAAAGTAGACAAATCATTCATCGACCAAAAAATTATTCATTTGAAGTGAACGTAGCGGATATTGTCATGGAAATGGTTCCTGATTTCCCTTTCTGTTGTAAAAACGACAACCTTAGTTTTTGTTCTTTCCTATGTACAAGTGTTTGTACAAAAAATGTATTTGGGACAATATGTAGCGAGACAACAGTGAAGAAAATCAAAGGTAAGTCATTTCTTCGCTTATTTTTTGTTTTGTTTTTCTTCGGGCGCTATCGAGAATATGAATTAGGGTTGGATACATGATATGCGCTAGCTAGAATAGATATTAGGGATAGGGTACGTGATGCGCACTATCTAGAATAGGTATTAGGGATAGGATACGTGATGCGCACTATCTGGAATAGGTATTAGGGATAGGATACATGATATGCGGTAGCTAGAATAGGTATTAGGGATAGGGTACGTGATGCGCACTATCTAGGATAGGTATTGGGGATAGGGTACGTGATGCGCACTATCTAGAATAGATATTAGGGATAGGATACGTGATGCGCACTATCTAGGATAGGTATTAGGGATAGGATACGTGATGCGCACTATCTAGAATAGGTATTAGGGATAGGGTACGTGATGCGCACTATCTAGAATAGGTATTAGGGATAGGATACGTGATGCGCACTATCTGGAATAGGTATTAGGGATAGGATACATGATATGCGGTAGCTAGAATAGGTATTAGGGATAGGGTACGTGATGCGCACTATCTAGGATAGGTATTGGGGATAGGGTACGTGATGCGCACTATCTAGAATAGATATTAGGGATAGGATACGTGATGCGCACTATCTAGGATAGGTATTAGGGATAGGATACGTGATGCGCACTATCTAGAATAGGTATTAGGGATAGGGTACGTGATGCGCACTATCTAGAATAGGTATTAGGGATAGGATACGTGATGCGCACTATCTAGAATAGGTATTAGGGATAGGATACGTGATGCGCACTATCTAGAATAGGTATTAGGGATAGGGTACGTGATGCGCACTATCTAGGATAGGTATTAGGGATAGGATACGTGATGCGCACTATCTAGAATAGGTATTAGGGATAGGATACGTGATGCACACTATCTAGGATAGGTATTAGGGATAGGATACGTGATGCGCACTATCTAGGATAGGTATAAGGGATAGGATACGTGATGCGCACTATCTAGGATAGGTATTAGGGATAGGATACGTGATGCGCACTATCTAGGATAGGTATTAGGGATAGGATACGTGATACGCACTATATAGAATAGGTATTAGGGATAGGATACGTGATGCACACTATCTAGGATAGGTATTAGGGATAGGATACGTGATGCGCACTATCTAGGATAGGTATTAGGGATAGGATACGTGATACGCACTATCTAGAATAGGTATTAGGGATAGGATACCTGATGCGCGCTAACTAGAACAGCGAGCTAGTTAGCTATCTAGGATAAGTATTAGGGATATAGGAAAAATGATATACTGAGTCATGTGCCTTACACTTTGTAAATATTTATGATTTTTTCTCAGCATACAGTGGTGAGGTCGCCGACTTTGGGTCTATAAAAGTCGGACGAAATAGCATCTCTGTGGCTTGGGGCTTACCAAGGTGCCTCAGAAACAGGGTGCAGATGCATCAAAACTTGTATTATTGGATTTGGTGCGAACGCTCCTCGTGTGGAAGCAAGATAATGGTAAAGTGTTATATGATCTTATTCAATATTACAACCAAAAGCGGTCTTCTTGTTTCCGTTAAAAAATGCGGCATTCTTCCAACCTTCAAATATTATCGATACCCAGAAACATCCAACTGTGCTGGCCAAAGTAAGAGCATGGCTTACTCACAGATCGAATTGGAATTTAGTATGAAAACCGGAGAACCCGCAAAAAAACCCTAGAATCAAGGGAGAGACCTAACAAACACTACTCACATTTGAAGCCTAGTCTGGAAATCGACGTACTACCACTACTCGACAATAGACCTCATCGGCTTGGGGTAATGTTGTCCCATTTCAGACCACGTGTCATTCTCTTGAGAATAAGATTCTTTGTTTGAGTTGTATCCATATTCATATATCTTCTCATGCGCAACCGTTAATCAATGAAATGATACTCTGGGGAATGACACGTGGTCTGAAATGGGACAACATTACACCCAAGCCGATGAGGTCTATTGTTTCTTTCATTACGACAGCCACGTCTTTGCGCATTTTCATATTTTTCATGGGTTGCCTAAAGGTATTAACTCTTCACGCGGGACTAGGGACTGGTCTTCTTCAGCTATCCAGGTGTCCGGAGCACGCACGAACCGTCCAATCACAGCGCGCTTCGATGCTTAGCCAAGCGGCCCTTGCTCCAAGTCTCTTCCCAATACAAAAACACGCGTTTCAAAGAATTTAAAGTTGAAGTATACGTGTTGTTTAAAAAATTAAAGTAAATCTTTGCGATCCATCTCCTCAAATTCTGTGAGATATATGACTTTTAAGACTCGGGCGAGGGCCGCTTGAATTACAACAACAATCCTTTTCGCGCTTAGTTTTTCGTACAGCTGGATCCTCTGCGGATGAATATCTAGCAAAACCACGCAACACATGCAGTGAAAAACAGTTGATGCATAAAATATATTCGTCTTCTCTAGATGTGGTCCAGTGATTGATAAAAAAAACTTATTCATGTACCAAACTATAAGTTAAAGAATCCTAGCCAGCTACAATGCACTTCGCCCCTTTTATCATTGTTTACATACGAAAGATATCTTAGATTCGTTGCCAAGATTTATAAAATCTCAAAAAAAGCATAACATAATTACTTATCATAATATCTTGATGGTTTTAAAACTACTAGCTTGAATAAAAAGACCAATGGAACGAATGGAACTGAATTCCCAAACTTAACCTACAAAACAGCCATTTTGCCTGGAAGACAAAATGGCGGATTGTATTGTTTTAGGCGCGCACACAGTGTATTGATTGCCGTTGACTGGGATTGTTTAATAAATTTGATCATGATTTATTTAATTTTTCTTGATTGTTTTTACATTTCTATTGGATATTTTTGGCCGTAAATGGAAAAGCTAGTTATACTAGAATCATATTTCTTTTCTTTCCTTTTCTTCAGATAACGTCTAATGTTAACGCCATTTCCGGTTTGAACTACACTATCTATTCACTCATTGAACACACAAACTATACAATCTACGCCAGTTCTTCGTTCTTTCCGCATTTCTCAGAAACTAGCGAGCATGTTTCTATTTCAGTACAGACGAAGGAAGGAGGTGGGTAGAACCTTACTTTTTTCATAGCGAAACACTAGAGTATTTAGTGAGACTTTTCCTTAGCGAGAGTGAGAGGCTTGAAGCGCGCCGTTTCGTGAGCGAACTGGGGAAAAAATTCAGATTTTATCGATGCCCTGAAAAAACTCCTAGGCTGATCTAAGTCAGGGTACAACTAACTCAAAGATCGAATCCTGAAACAACCTTTGGGCTTATCTAAGTCAGGGCACTGCTAACTCACAGATCAAATTTGAATTTAGCGTGTTAGGTTTTTGCGGAACGAGGAAAACTGGAGAACCCAGAAAATACCCTCGAACCAAGGGAAAGACCAAGCAAACCCTACGGACACGTGATGGCGAGTCTAGGAATCGAACCCGAGACCCCAGAGGTGAGAGGCGAATGCACTACTACACCAACCTTGATTCCGCTAATATAAGAAATAGTAACTATGTTGAAGATCCTTCAACAAAAAAGCTGCTTTCCCAATAGGCCATTTTCGAGATGCGCGAGCGCTTTCAAAAATATCGCAGGCGCAGACATGACAAAGAGGCATTTTCGGGCAGAGTGAATAGCTTACGAACTTGGACTCCCTGTGTTATTGACGAACATATCCACAATCCAGAACGTTCTTAATAAATCACAAATCCTTTCATTTCCCTCTTTTAGTTCCAAGGGAGGCTCCAGTAATAAACACAATAAGATGGCTATCCGAGTGCACTGAGTCAAATGGTACAGCTCTAGTCTCATGGAAGGTAAGCTTATATATACTTAACTGTCCAGGGTCATGTTAATCTTACTGTGCATGCTCGATGAAATGTCAGAGACTCTGGGAAACCCTAGAATTTCAAGAGTTCTGATTGGTTAGAATATTTGTCGCAATAATTGATTGAAAAACCGCGCTAGCGATCACAAGAGCCCTAACAATAAAGGATTAAAAATTGCCTTGCAGATTCGATAAAATGACAGTGCTGCTGTAAAGCAGTAAATACTGCACTTCCTGGAGTAAAGTTAAAAAACCCGATGATTTAGGAAGCGCGTGCTCTAGCTATAATTCAAATTCGAGCATGCGCATTACATACCAGGTAGCCAGATTTCTGGATACCGCGCGCTAGGGTTTCTCAGAGTCTCTGGCATTTCGTCGAGCATACGCAGTAACAATGACAGAATTTTGGGGTCTTGAGTGTATACTTATACTCATAGCTAAACGCCTACTGAAGTCAAACAAGAAAGTAGAACTACCTTGACGTCTTTCCTAAAAGAGACAGTTTTTCAATCGTCTCATAATTGGAACACTTTTTCATTCCATTGATTATTCTCTACAGGCTAATGACAAAGCAGCTTTGCTTGGTGAAGTAAGGCAGTACGTCCTAACATATCAAGAAGCTAACAGCTCGTCAAGAACCATAAGAAACGTTTCCGCCAGTGTACAGCAACTTGTAATATCGGGATTACGAATGGATAAAAGCTACGAGTTAACTATAAGAGTTTGTACTGGTGGGGGCTGTAGTAAGGCAAGTTCTTACTATCGCTTATTATCCTTTGATTGTACGTCATCGGACGCACCACCTGGTAAGTATAACGAGAAACACTTTAGGAATCGACGACGCACTTGCATGCCTCTCACAATTGCCTCTCCCATTTGCCTCTCCCCTTGAGGCGATTTCTTAGTAACATGATGCTTCTTATTTCCTTGTTAGATCGATCTAAAGTTTTCGATCCAAAGTGGATTTGGATACCAATTGGAGTCATCTTTATCTCAGTATTATTGGCTTCAATCACTGTGGGCTATGCAGTTTTCAAGCAGAGACGCAAAGGAAGGCAAGTAGACTGATGACATTTTAACACAGGCAACCCAATGGGTAGATTTTCTACGGCTCGGAAAACTAACTGTGGCGTACCCAGGGTAATTTGTATTGGTTCTGGGGCCCCTTTATCGAATTTCAAAATTGAATGCCTGTACTAGGGATCTTGAGTGACAGACTTCGGACAGAAGAACTCCACCCCCACCCCCACCCCCACCCCAATCCCTAGCGAAAATTTCAGCTGAGTACTCCTTTGATCGCGTACTGTCAGTTTTCATCTTTAGTAGCTTGAGATTCACCAGACGTATAATCAACTGATAATAGTTCTTTTTTTGACATCTTTTGTTAGGGCGAACCTGCGGCCTGCTCTTCCTGACGGGATTTGCCCAACGGTTAGTATAATGCCATTCAACTTTACAGCGCTTCTCATATTTCTGCGACCTACCGACTCCAGACGTCTGCCGTTTTAGCTTCCATCAATCAAATTTACGACAGGCCGAGTTCATTCCGATCGATCAAGAAATTCCTGTGTGAAAATGGCTGTCTAGTCGAGGGAATTTCCTTAATTGTCGCTCGATCGGAATGAACTCGGCTCGTCGTAAATTTGATTGACGGAAGCTAAGACGCCAGACGTTTGGAATCAGTAGGTCGCAGACATATGAAAAGCGCTGTATTGTTTGACTAGTAATGTCTAGTAATGATGTAAATTTGAGGTGGAAAACTGAGAGGGATCCTGGGAATTACGTTAACCAATTGAACTAATAAAGCGTACGAATCCGGATGGACGACAAAAAAAACAAAACAACAAAAAAACAACAAGTAATACAGATTCTTCTTCTCAATATCTCATTATTCTGCTGAAATATCAAGCTAGGAAATTAAAATCCAAGTTTTAAAAGGGATAAGGTCTTAACACTGTCAGCATGTGTCGCGTGATAGAATTTTCCAAGGTCGTTCAGTGATTGGCGATTGCATGCACGACCCAAAGGAACTGCGGGGCGGCATTAAGAATTTCTTCAAAATTAATTTGATCTTAAATACCTAAACGATACCATCTAAAGTCTTCGCTGAATAGTGCAGGCATTGTTTACAAATAGGTTACTTTTATGTTAGAGAAAATTCATATTTTTCTTCTTCGCCACAGGCTGAATTTACCTTGTATCAAGCGGAGCCCGACAGTGATTACGCACGCGCAGATGGACGATTTTCATCCCGGAGTGACCCAGCATTCCTTGCAAATGAACTCAGAATAAGTAGCACGTGTTTGTCCAGAAGTTCTAGTGTCCTGACATGTAGCACAGAAATACAGACGACATTTCAGTTATAAGTGTTGACAAAATCGGAATTAATTTCCACCTATTAGATCTGCACATGCGAAATATGGCGCGTTGAAAGGACATGAGACGAACTCAATTCAAGCTACTGGCGCTCTTCTTCCAAACCGTCGATCGATCGAGGAAACATTGAAGAAGCTAGATTAGTCCAAGCCCCCTCCCCTCCCCCAAGATTTTTGTGTGTCAATACGACATATACATGAAGGAAAGTGATTCTCGTGATGCACCGTATTTCTTTCAAAGTATAGATGGTTGTAATTCCACAAAAAAGTTTTTAAAATAAATGATTTATACCAAGTAGAATAGTTCACCAAGCAGATAATTTATTACACATGTTGGAACGCTGAATAAAGAAGTTACTTTTTTATATACTTTGTAAACATTATTAATTTTTATTATTATTATTTTTATTTTATTTATTAATTGATTAAAAATTCCGGTTATACTGAAGTCGTCTAACATTATAAGCCCCCCTCCCCTCCCCCGGTTATAAGCCTTCCCAGTTGCAGGCCGTTGATAAGCTTACCTGTTGGTGACACAAAAGGAGAAAGTTGTAAAATCTTTTCTTCTCCTCATCCCAAACTGTTTTTCCTTCTTTTTACAAGTCCCTCCCTCACCAAATATATGCTCCTTAGCTTATAATGAGCGCAACGCTTCCAGTTAAATATAGCCAGAATTTTGATTCGTAAATATTATCTTAATTGGGCTTCCTGTGGCAAAGCGAGAGGTTTATTTACACACCTGTTTTTACACTTTAAATTCAAAATAAGAAAGGAAAAAAGTAAAAATTCTTTGCTGTTATTACTGTAGTAAACAAAAAATAATAATTTCTCTCAAGTTTTTTACTCTGTTAACAGAAATATGAAAGCTCATCGCTCAGCGCATATATACATATTTGTAACGCAATCTGTTGCCACACAACGCTACCAATATCGACAACGACACGACAATCGACTTCCGCTCTAGATCTCGTGACATGTACAGCGAGGCATGTTGTTTCGTATTGTAAATCTGACTGTATTTCTCGTGTTTGGGGGGTTCAAGATCGCTCACACAGGTAAGATTGTAACAAAATATCACCATATCTTAGTAATAACTACAATAATTAACACCAAAATAGAATACACAGTTGTTTTTAGTTAATATATAACTGGCCAACAGAAAGTAGCCACCATATTGATATGCGGCATGTTTGCTGACCAAGATATACTTCCAAAATATCACAAAAAATCTTGACGGCTTATATCTCGATCTGTTCTAAAATAATAACGGTATATAGGCATCTGTCGTAGCTAGTTTCCCTGTAATCTAAAGACTACATTTTGGAATAATGACGTTGATGAAGCATTGCCTTGCAAAAAGCCGTATGAGTATTGAGAATTGTTTTTATATTTATAATACGTACAAAAATGTACATGACTCAGTTGTAACAGTCAAGTTTTATAAACCTTTATATTTCTAAAGTAAATTGAAAGAGAAAGAAGAAATTGAAATGTGAATTTTAGTTCTGATTTCCGTATAAATTAATGCGTGTGGTGCTGAATTACGAGAAATCCATTTCTTGGAAATACTGTGAGCCACCGGAAGTCGATGGTTTGATAACTTAATCTTTTTGTTTCGCTTTTATAGCTTAAAAGAAAAGAATGTTAGCTACTAAACTAGCATTCAAAAGACATGCTTTGAATTAATGATATTTTATGTAGAAAAATTAAGATTTTTTGTAAATATAAGAAATAATAATTTAATAATAGAAAAACACAGGGTGACCAACTTCCTGTTTATTTTGAGTTTCCTGTATTTTTTCTTCCTTTCTATAGAAGCCATTCTACATGTTTTTTTTAATTCAATCAAATTGCCTATGATACTTTTTAAATTATTTTTCTAAATATCAAAATATAAGCCATTCTAAGAAATAATAAGTAATAATAAATAATAATAATAAATAATAAATAATAATAAATAATAATAATAATTAATAAATAATAATAAATAATAATAATAATAATAATAATAATAATAATAAATAACTTTATTTATAGAGTGCATTTTCCAAGATGCCCAAATGCGCTTATCTCGTAGGACAAACTAATTAATTACAATATATGTATAAAATATAATAAATCTAATTGGTTAAAATTGTTAATATAGCTATCTAAAATATTAGTTACATCCTATAAATATATAATTACTACATAATCTAGATATAACTGGGAAATAAATACTCAGAAAAAATACTTACAATTAGATGATACTAAGAACTATAAATTACAAATTAAATGCAATTTTGAAAAAATAAGTCTTTAACTTAAACTATAGTTAGAGTCAAAATTGTGGTTATTGGAAGTATGTAGTATATAATTCATCTAGGGTAACACACTTAGTGTATTACTCGATAAGTTGTAAATAATCTGAAGTTTATATTAAAAAAAAAAAGTCTTTAAGTTAGATTTAAATGTCATTATGTACTTCACAATTTTAAAACACTGGGCAAATTTTCCACATGTCATTTCCTAGAGTATCATTACTTTGTTTAATGGTTGTGCACGAGAACACATATGAATATGGATACAACCCAAACAATTATAATGTCATTCCTAAATTAAGGTTAGAGAATATCTGTTTTTATGCATAATACCAGACAAATTATAAACACAAATTTACAGTAATCAGATTGTAAGTTATATTTTACCTAATGTTTTGATCTTATAGGGCATAGTAACAGTAACTAAGGGGATTCAGGGCCTAGTTAAGTTTTGTATATTAACCATGACCGACCACATCACATTGGTGTGAGCCATTAATCATTTATTTGACAAATGAATTAAACTAGTCGTTGTATATTGCAAGTGAAGTGCTGCAAGTCTGTGCATTGTGGAATGCATTCTATATGATTTTAAGGGATATCTTGACCACTATCCAATATTCAGACAAGAAGCCTTGACAAACAACAGCAATGAAAAACTCATAATATAACATGGCCTTTCCCGTAAAATGTTACTAAATCGTTTGTGAACTTGACTTAAATAAATTTAAGTTTGACTGTGATGCTTACTAGGTTGTGAAAAAGAAGACTTGGCTTGCTTTCTTGAACGATACAAATAAACATATTTAACGTAAGCTAATCCCGCTGAATATACATACTGCATGCTCCGACATTCATTGGGACAGACACAAAAATCGAGATTTTTTTCTGGCATATAGCACACAGGGATCCCAATTCAACCCTGAAAATCTCTTTTCTTTTTTCATTTCAGAAATACCTCCAGCTCCAACTAAGCCACAGTGTTTGATCAAAGGGTGGCCTCCAAGATGGAATATATTGACTTTACTATCAATATCAATTACTAGCAATATCACCTATAAAGCCCAATACTGCCATTCAAGTTTAAAGACCAGATTCTGCAATAAACATGAATTCTACAAAACTGTCTGTACATTCAACAAAACCAGTGAGTACATATGATATCCTAATTTATCCCTCAATATAGAAAAATATACAGCCAATCAGAATGCAGGAAAGCTGTTGTATATTCGTTGGTATTTCCCTCTTCCTTCCCATCATGCACTGCACATTGAATCTACACATTTGTATTGGATAAAGTAGATATACATTGCTTTCTTGTGGCACGTACACCATGGAATATCCCACTTGTCACTTGTATTTTCTTTGTATACACACTTGCTGGAAGGCTTGTGTGTACGTCAGTCTTGCATTTTCAACCCTCACAATAAGGGGCCCTAACCTATAAAGAAGTGACTGGGAAGGGGTCCACTTAAGGCTTGGGATTTGCACTGATACCCGTTTCCCATTTTTAAAGCTGAGCAAGTCCAACAGTTTCATTTTCAGATATTGATTTTTTAGAGCAAAGATAGCACCTTGTAGTTCTATTCAGATATTTTAATTAAGCTGCAGCTTGACCAATGACATCCTGCACAACAAGCCAGTCCCCACTGCGTCAACCTTATTTTATTGAAGAAGTAGAGAATGCATGCGCATGCTGTGTGCAGTTATAAAGCATGCAGGGATTAGCAGAATAACATGATAAATTAGGGTTAGGAGAAGCATGACGCATAGTGTAGTGCTTCTCATGCAACACTTCTTGATTGTACTGACATTCCCCAAGTGCAACAACAAAAAATATTTTTTTTATTTCTTTTATAAAATACAAATGCCTGTGCATGCTGTATACTCTCAGTAATGCATGTGCATGCTGTGTGCTCTCAGTAATGCATATGCCATCAACCAATCAGAAAGTGAGATTTATTTACAGTTATTCTATAATTTCTTTACTTTGTAGACAGAATCAAGGCTACACTCTTCCAATGCAACATGACAGAAGTGGTATGGAGTTTGTATCCAGACCTAGTGGACCCACGTTTACCCTCTAAAGTCAAAGGAAACACATTATGTACCATTATCAGAGCAACTAATAACAATGGGACGAGTTACAGCAAGAAAAAATGTTGCAGTGTTAGGTCAAATAGTAAGGATTAATTTACTAAAATTATGGTTTTGGCATACAAAGATACATAAGCTACAGGGCTGTAGCTATGAAGAGGCAAGCAAGGCATCTGCCTCGGTAAAATTTCAGATATTGGTTTTCTTTAATTCTTTAATAAGAATGCAAGCAAATTCTCTTCTTTTCTTTGTCAGAATGTGCAAAATTGTCGTAACTTTAACATACAATGAATATGTCACAAATGCCTTTCAAAATGCTGGAAATCGCATTTCCAAGAGTCTGAATATCAAATTTTTTCGGGGGAGCATGCCCCCAACCCCCCTAGTTGCTCAAGCTTATGGCGGTCGATTGGCTTGGTAAACATTTCAGGCTGGCTACGGCCCTGCAGTATGATATGTTAATCGATCCAATTAACAGCTAGTCAATCAGTCAGTCTGTGATCAGGCCACTTGGTAAGTAGGTCAGTCAATTGGTCAAGCAGTCAGTTGTTCAGTCAGTTGGCCGGTCAATCTGCCATCAGTTGGTTGGTCAGTTGGTCAATCAATCGTACAGTTAGTCAGTCGGTCAGTCGATCAGTGAGTGGGTCGGTCAGTTAGTAGTCAATTGCAATTGGTCAGTCAGTCAAACGGTCAGTCAGTCAGTGAGGAGTCAGTTGGTTGGTCGGTCGGTCATATGATCAGCCAGCCAGATGGTCAGTCGATCAGTTAGTCACTTGGTCAGACGGTCAGGTCAGGTCAGGTCACATTGTTACAGGCTAGGCCAACCCTCAGTCTTTTGAGTGGTTGCATTGGTTAACCAAGTAAGACACCATCCAGTCAGTCAGTCATTTAGTTATTCATTTTTCTTCTTTTTTTTTTTTTGCAAGCCAAACTTTAATTATCTTTTACTATTTTAGACGTGTGTACTGGAATTTCAAATCTCCAAGGAATGCCTTCAGCAAAACGTGAACTCAACATAACTTGGGAAACACCTGCAGACATCAATGATGTATGGAACGAAGTTCTTATCTATGAAATTCGTTACACTTGGAACAGCCAAACTAAGGTACATCATAATTATATATCTTCTGATCAGTCTTCAGTACCAGGTGTCCGGAGCACGCACGAACCGATTAATCACAGCGCGCTTTGATGCTTAGCCAAGCGGCCCTTGCTCCAAGTCTCTTCCCAATACAAAAACATGCGTTTCAAAGAATTAGAGAAAAAAAGTTGAAGTATACATGTTGTTTAAAAAAATAAAATAAATCTTTGGGATCCATCTCCTCAAATTCTGTGAGATATATGAGATATATGACTTTTAAGACTCGGGCGAGGGCCGCTTGAATTACAACAACAATCCTTTTCGCGCTTAGTTTTTCGTACAGCTGGTATGATATGTGCAGCTCTACCCCCCCCCCCCCCTCCACCACCAAATCACAATGTATTAATGGTAATGCGAAAGTAGAGAATAATAAAATATTTTTTTCATGATCAAACATTTTTTTCATTTCAATTTTCAGACTAAAACGTTTAGTCCTTTCACGGACAAATCAAGACGTTCATCACGCCAACATAGTGTAATCCTCAAGAATCTTCCTCCTTTTACTAAATATTTTATTGAGATTTCTTGTTACTATACATCGCCAGCTGGGAATTTTGATTCACAAGTGTATGCCCAAACATTACCAGAAGGTATTTCTCGTACTCATTTAATATTTCTTTTCGATTCTCTTTGCCTCCATTTCTTTTTCCTTTTATCTTTTAGCGCTGCATGCCCTTCAGTCGCATTATGTTTTGGTAAAATGTAAGAACATTAGATTGTGAAGATATAAAACATTTGCAACACCTTGTAGCCTGATGTTACAACCGCAATATGCCCTAGATGACGCGCAATAAACCCGAGGTGATGCGCAGTATACCCTAGGTGACTCGCAATATGCCCTAGGTGATGCGCAATATGCCCTAGGTGACGC
Organism: Anthopleura xanthogrammica; assembly: GCA_964019055.1. Lineage (NCBI taxonomy): Eukaryota > Metazoa > Cnidaria > Anthozoa > Actiniaria > Actiniidae > Anthopleura > Anthopleura xanthogrammica. The sequence continues at coordinate 7,031,768 of OZ025219.1, read as the reverse complement.
GCAATATACCCTAGGTGATGCACAATATACCCTAGGGGATGCGCAATATGCCGTAGGTGATGCGCAGTAGTCCCTAGGTGATGCGCAACATACCCTAGGGGATGCACAACATACCCTAGGTGATGCACAAAATGGCCTAGATGATGCGCAGTAGACCCTAGGTGATGCACAATATACCCTGGGGGATGCACAATATGCCGTATGTGATGCGCAGTAGACCCTAGGTGATGCGCAATATGCCGTATGTGATGCGCAGTAGACCCTAGGTGATGCGCAATATGCCGTATGTGATGCGCAATATGCCGTATGTGATGCGCAGTAGACCCTAGGTGATGCGCAGTAGACCCTAGGTGATGCGCAATATGCCGTAGCTGGATGTGTTGTGCAGGACTAGCTACGTTTTGCAATCATTTGTTTATGAAGTCTGTTGCGCAAAAACATTAAAGCTTTATTATGTATTTTGTTCCTTTCAAGCTCCGTATAGTCCTCCTACAATCACATATGTCCAGACGGTGTCATCAAATGATACCATGAAGTCGGTTAAATTACAGTGGAAGGTACATAAAAATCAATTTTCCATCTTCTCATTTCATGATCATGCTGCTATTTCAAAAAAGGTTGAAGGGCAAATGGCGATCGGTGATTGCACGACCAAGAGGAACTGCGGAACAATAAGAATTTCTTCATATTCACACCTCAACAATGCCTGCGCCATATAGCGAAGACCTTAGATGGCTAGTAGTATGGCTTGTTCATTTTATGAATTTTCATTTGAAAAGGTCTCAGTTTACATAGGTATTTCATCTCACCAATCACCTTCAACCGTTTTTTGAAATAGTGGTATATACAATGCTTCAATCATACCAACTTGACATGTCTCACAATAGATGATGCGGTGATTACACGATCCGATCGCTGTCTGGACATACATATAATGTTCTGTTTATTATATGAAGTCTTAAATGAAAAATAATGGAGAATTTGAGACTTGCTGAGCAAAAAGTCGAAATTTGACACCACCAGTGTTGATATAAATCGTATCCCCACTGGCCACTGGTGGGAGTGGGGATATCAATTTTATCATTTTGATGTCACTCAATATCACACTATTTCATATAATAAAATACAATACAATAGTATTTTATTACAATACAATAGTATTTTATTACAATACAATAATATTTTATTACAATACAATAATATTTTATTACAATACAATAGTATTTTATTACAATACAATAGTATTTTATTACAATACAATAATATTTTATTCAGGACGCAAATTATCAGTGACATACAATAAAACATTTAAGAGAGCCAAAGCAGAAACTAACACGCAGCTAAAATAAATTAATTAAATAAGCATCCTGAAAGGAAGTTTGGAGGTTAGCTCTATGTAAGAACTCCCTAAACGCGAATGTTCGTCTGGACATGGAGAATATCCACTTATATCTCAAAAAATTCAAATAAAATTGTCATTTTTTTACCGCAGCATCCACCCAAGAACAAGAGGAATGGGATCATTTCAAAATCAGTGGTATCCTATCGAATTCAAAGTAATCTTTCACTTCCAAAACACATACCCGTCAATGGTTCCAATCTGATTATCCATGGCCTTACAAGTGAAACTGTCATCGAAGGGCTTGATGTCAATCATGATTACTTGGTGACCGTTAAGTCTTGTACTGTTGAATGCAGTAATGAAAGCTCAGAGTATCAGATCAAGGGTGAATCATGGGGTAAATATATACCAAAAAAGTTGTCGGTAGGAGATCTAAGATTTGAAATCTGAAACAATTCGCCATCGCTCAAAGGTGGTGGCATATTTAGATGTTAACTTGTTGCGAACTTTGTATACTAATTAAGAAGGCAAAACAATTATCACTTTCCTTCAGATTTAAATTCACAGCTTACTACACACAATTATTTTCGGCCTCAGCTTTCAGATTTTCAGATCTCCGAGCGACAACCTTTTTTAAATAGCTGTACATGTAATTCAAAAACGTTTTCTGTCGTTAAGGTCTTCGCTGAATATGAAGAAACCCTTATTCACCTACTGCTCCTTTCGGCCGTGCAATCGCCAATCACCGATCGCAATTGGCCGTTTGCCCCTTCAACCTTTTTTCGAAATAAGTTGTATAGACCGCACCCCTTGCACCTGACGTCAAAGCAGCTCAATTTGGAAGAAAAAACAAACGAATTTCAATCTTCTGAGAATTGGAACCTATTTGTTTTGCCCTCGAAATTGAGCAGTATTTCGACGTGCTGCAAGGGTTCTATACTGATCTTGCCGATGATTGATATGAGCTCTCGTTCTCTAGCTGATTGGATTCTTACTTGTGTACTTGTATGTTGTTAGGTCCTCGCCCATCTTCACAGGCATCAACTGGAAGGTACTTATCCGACGTTATTGTTACGGTCCTGTCAATCTTGGGAGTTGGAATCTTGGTGATAGTTTTATTGGGAGTCTCCTATGCTGTTTATCAGCGATGGAAGAAAAAGTACGTGTACACAGCTGATTCAACTTTAATTTTTGAATAAACTTTAAGGTTGACATAATGGATGCCCTCTGAACCAAACAGAATACTCCAGTTTCGAATTCTCTGGTCCTCGATTTTGTGTAGAATATTCACGTGTTTCATTAAAGTTCCGTGGGATTTTAAAGTGTTTGTATTGTTGAAGTTGTGCGCACTTCACTTCACCGTGGGTATGTATAAATATTTTGATGCTGACCGCTGAAATTACGCTAACCCTGGTGAGTAAATGAGTCAAGGAAGACAGCGGTATTGTACGAATTCGAAAATGGTTTATTCTTAAAAGCGCAACAATTTAATTGCCTGCATTGCTTTTTGGTTAGAAAGAATGCTAAGGTAAAAGATAAGAGTTTGAATTAATGTGTTCTTTATTAACAGGAGAGATCAGGCGATTGGGCGTGTTCCGTTACCGGAAGATTTACAGGTCAGTTAAGCGTGTATCTGTCTGTCAGTGTCTACCCTTCTGTCTGTCTGTCTCTTTATGTCTCATCTTCATATTTCCATTTACTTAACCATTTTTTGACAAGTAAAAAAGTAAAAACAAATTGTAAGAGAAATAATGATTGGATAAGACAAAATCTCGGTGATTCTTTTGGCTGCAGGTAATGACGGAGTTCTTGTGGATTTGGCGGGAACATTAATTCGCGCCAAAATTCCGCAACCCTTACCATCCCACTCATTCATGTCTGGGAATATCTGTGCTCATATACACGCATCAAGCATTCCGCGCTACTGCTCTAAGCGCATGCTCAGGGGATTAAAAAGTGGGATAATATTTTGTAAAATATGCAATTTTTTGGTATATTTGACTCAAAATTCGCTTAACGGTACGCGATCTTGAATATTTAATGAAAATTGTGTTTGACAAGAAAAATACAAAATATAACATGTTTTACAAAATATTATTTCACTTTTTAATCCCCTGAGCATGCGCTTAGAGCAGTAGCGCAAATGCTACTTCAGAAAAGGTTGCTGAAGGTTTTGTTGCATGTTGCATGTTGCTTAGCTTGTTGCATGTTGCATGTTGCTTAGCTTGTTGCATCCTGCATGTTGCACATTTGCTTACCAAGCTTTAAATGTATTTTATTCATGTGAAAATAATACCAGCGCAAAAGAAAATATGCTGGAAAAACCTGCAGACAAAGTTTGGGAAAATCCCATATTGCTGTGACCTTTTGCTGCTTGACTTCATATCAGCTAAATTGTATTTCGGGCTTGGTATGCAACATGCAACATGCAAAATAACCTTCACCAACCTCCTTTTGAACAGCTGTATTCCTTTCTTTTCTGCTTTTATTTTTTTTTCTAATTTAGCTCTTGTCATTGTTGTAGGACTCAACATGCAATACTCCAGACATCAGTGAAAATCTGGATAGTTCAGACTACGCACGCCCAGCAGCGATTCTACCTTTTTCTGTTGAATGCGATCACGAGCGAGCATCCATACTTCAGAACGAAAATGACGGAGATGATTCAGAGATGAGAATACCCAGCATGGAAGAAATACCGCTTTGCTGAAACTCGAGTTGATTTTATTTAACATTACAGATAAATTGAATTCTGTCCTCAAGGTCTTTGAGAATAATTTGCTGGAGTAGGTGCAGTAAGGTTTGACCTCCAATATGGTGGAAGATCGAGATAGACTAGGGAGAGTAGAATGAAGAAAAAAACAAGGAAAAAAAGACTGAATACATGTATTTATTATATGAAATAGAGTGTGATATTGAGTGACATCAAAATGATAAAATTGATATCCCCACTCCCACCAGTGGCCAGTGGGGATACGATTTATATGAACACTGGTGGTGACAAATTGTGACTTTTTGCTCCGCTTCTCAAATCCTCCATTATTTTTCATTGAAGATTTCATATAATAAACAGAACATTACATGGCCGCTTGGAGATACAAATTTTATCTTCTCGTGCTGATATTATCTCGCAATCGCTGCGCTCACTCGTGAGAGATAACATCAACACTCAAAGATACAATTCGTATCTCTGCGCGACCATGTAATATCCTATATATCGCATAGATGCCATATTGTTACTTTCCATTTGGTCCTTGATCGATGCCTTGTTTTCATGTAACTAGCCCGGCTGTGCGCTATATAGGCTATTCAGTATATGAATACTGGTTTCCAATTTGGCCCACTGTCACTCACACACACTACCACTACATTATATATTCTATGCATACAACTCTCAACTCACATGTTGATTTTTTACGGAGGGAGGAAATCCCAGAGAACCTGGAGAAAAACCCTCGTGGCAAGGGCGAGACCACCACATCAGACAACCTGCAAACTCAACCCACATATGATCAAATCCGAGCAGGGGCTTGAACATGGACAGCGGTGAGAGGCGAGTGGTCAACCACTACGGACGTCGTCCGCCAACCATTCTACAGGTATACACAACAGAAAATTCAGGAGACGAGTTTATCTGAATTTTTTATTGCTGAATTTTACATCAATTATTCTACAAAGAATTCATAAAGTCTCTGCACTCTGTTTTAAACGTTCTTACATGATATGTATAACTATATAGTCTAACGAAGAAAGTGACATGAGCAAAATCTCAAAAGATCAGACTTCATTGAAGACAAGGCATCAAGGTGAAGATCGTTCTAGCCAATGCCATCTCTCAGTAAACGGTAGAACTCGTGGCCATAACCTGAAAAACACAAAAAGACCACCACGTTTCATAGTTTAGAGAGAGTTTATCTTACTTCAGGTTTAGATTTAGTTTCAAGTAAAGTTGAGTTTGTTTTATTAGTTTAGACTTTAGAGTTTTAATATTAGAATTTAGTTTTAACCAGTGTAGCTTTAAAGTTTAGTTTTTTTTGCCGGTTGAATGAAGGTTTAAAGGCTGGTGAAAACCACGAAGAAGACACTCCATAACTCAGAATCTGAAACTGAGAAAGAAAGCCACAACCACGTTAGTGTTTAGTGAAAGAGGATACAAATCTCGGACAACAATTGATAAAAAATTTCAAGCCGTTAAGTTTACCAAATGGTGAAGCCAGAAGTTTCAGCTGAATCCGTCTAGAAGGTAAGTTAGTGCGATGCTGAACTGTAAACAGAATTAAAACATAAAATAAAGAAAGATTAGTAGGTTGTTGATGAACAAAAAACTTTAATGATCAAAATAGAAAACCTCTAATAACTCGTCAGTCTTATGACAAAAATTAAACTGTAAATACTCCAGTTTCACATTCGATGGAAACCGCTGTTTTTGAAGACCACAGACTCATTTGTACAGGCTTAGCCTCGCTTATAAGTCATCTATACAAATACACCATTAAAAGTCCGTGGGATTGGTATTATTCAACTTGCACATTCTTTACATTACAGTTGGCTGCTGCTAATGATTTGCATAAGTCAACCGTAATGTAAAGAATGTGTAAGTTGAACAATACCAATGTTTTGAAATCCCACGGACTTTTAATGATGTCGTTGAATAGCTGACTTATAAGCGAGGCTAAGCCTGTACAAATGAGTCTGTGGTCTTCAAAAACAGCGGTTTCCATCGAATGTGAAACTGGAGTATTAAGCTAAATTTTCAAAGGGCGAGAAATTCCTGAAAAATATAGGAGAAGACGCAAGTCTTACTTTTTTAAATGTTTGGAATTCAAAAGAAATTGAATTTGGAATTTCTGTACCCGTGCTTATTGTTAGAGGTGCATTACTCCTTGAAAGAAAATGAGGAAAAATAATAATAAAGGGAAAATGAATTAGCAAGCTAGAGCGAAAAAGTGTTAAATATACTAAATATAAAAATATGTTAAATATAAGTGAAATATTTAATTTCAACTGGGGTTTGAAAACCATTCTAGTGTAGACGCGTTTAGGTGCCTGAAACGAGTAAAGAGAAATTTAGTAAATACCTGAAAGAGAATGAAAGCCAAAAAAATTAGTAAGAAAATGTAATTAAAAGAAAGAGACCGAAGATGTAACCAAAAGTAAACAAAGTCTGCAAATTTTATTATTGAACTGAGTTTTTTTTTTACAACACAAGTCGGTGACTTAAACTATACAAGAATCTAACTAACATAACCAAAAAATAAATAAAAAAATGCAAAAAAAAACGGTATTTTACAACTGTAAAGGAATTGCGCCATATTTTCGCACCAAAAAATATTAAACTTCTGCAGCGAGAAAAGAGAAAGGTTAGTATCGAGAACCCCCTGAATGGAAAAAGCTTGTAAAACTGAGCGAACACAAAATCGGACAAATTTATTATTGAACTGAGATTTTTTACAACACGAGTCGGTGGCTTAACTATACAAGAACCTAACTAACATAACCAACAAAAAATGCTAGAGCCCTTCCAGTTTCAGTATTCACAACGGTGTTTTAACAAAGGTAAAAGAATTACGCCATATATTTTCAAAATTTTCAACATTGACAATTGTATTGAACTGAGTTTTTACAACACGATTCATTGACTAAACTATACAAGAATCTAACTAAGGAAAAAAATGCAAAAGATTTATTGACAACGGTGTTTTACAACTGAAAAACTAAATTTACACGCCAAAAATATTAAGCTTATGCGCATGCGTAACTTATAACTGACGTAAATTCGCCATCTCGCTGCAGCGAGAAAAGAGAAAGGTTAGTATCGAGAACCGCCCTGAAAGGAAAAAGCAAGTAAACATTTATTGGGGAACAAAGACCATAAGTATTTCTGAAACGAGAAAACTAAAGTCTTTTTATTAGTGCTGAAATAAAACTGAACAGTTAGTACAAGTCTTATTGAGAAAACGAATCACAGCTAAAGAGTATAGTGAGTGATCGAAAAACAGCCGAAATTGAATCGAAAAAGGGGTAGATATTCCACGAGATCTCAACAGAAGTAAGCGAGCTGTGCAACCAGCTCATTAAGAGTACCCATAGGTCAGAAAACCCACGGTACAGTACTTACAACCACCGGCTCGGGAATATCTTAGGACCCAAAAACCCACGACTATGCATGAAACACAAGATGATACTTTATTCACAAAACTATCAATTGTAATTATTAAATAAAGCATAAGAAAAACATAACTTTTATTAGTAAACTATATTTTTCTTTTTTTACAGTAATGAAAAATTAGCCTATACAATCATTGAGTTCTAAACTAGCAAAAAAATCTCCCATGTAAACAACTTCAGTGATATTAAAAATTAATAAATGATTCCTAATAATAATCATCTTAGAAAATGAAGAATATCCAATCTATAACAAGGTAGGAAAAATCTTAGCTATTGTAGATATGTATGAGCTATGATATCGAAACTTATGATAGTTGCGAACAATTAGAAAGTACAAATTGCACACTCGCTCGCTTACACACTAACCATACAACCTATAAAGTATTAAAGTGAAAAATATTAATCCTAGATCGAAGAAACCTAGAAAACCGAAATACTTCGAAAACCGGGCCAAAATAATAGAAACTATGCAAAGTAACTTAGATAAATTCTACGATTGCTGTTCTTCAAGAACAACAATAATATTTTGAGCCCCGTGTTTTGACAACAAAACATCGGGACAGAATTGGACACATTTGCTGTGAACAATTATCAATATTTGTATCAACGTTTTATATTGATTCAAACATTGAAAGACAACAATAATAAATAATAATAAATATAAATAATAATAATAATAAAATAAGATTCTATAGTGAACTCTAGGCTAAGACGAAGCTACCACTGATTCAAACTATCGCGGGCTCACAACCAAGTTTGGTTGTTCTTGGTGGACTGTAAGGCAAGTTGAATGCCACGACGTACCTCAGAAAATATTAAATTTACATTAAAAAATCGTCTATGTATATAAAGATACTGTCGTGACATTCGGTGAACGAGGTTAGTAATACGCTAAGATCTGGAGGACTGTTATTTCAATGACACATGTGTAGCCAAGGTTTGTTGTTCCAAAAACAAATGAGTGAAAGAAAGGAAAGAAAGAAAGAAAAGTGAATGAAAGGATGGAAAAAAGGAAGGAAAAAAGAATGAAAGAAAGACAGAAAAAGAATGGATGGAAGAAATGCAGAAGGAAAGAAAGATATAAGAAAACACGGAAAGAAAGAAGGAAGAAATGACCAAAATCGATGCCAAACGTTAAAATTTTAACCATTTAGTAAACAAAATTGCCAATCTTAAATTTAGATACCACAAGAATGGTAAATTTCATTTTCCGTAATCCAAGACCAGGTTCCAGGCTCCCTCTTGCCTGCTCCGCCGCCCCTTTTCCGTTCGTGACTACAGAGCCGACAAAAGGGAACCCAAAAACAAGACCTTGGTTAAACCTTGACTGTGCCAAAGTAATTGATGTTGCAGAAAACCAAGCAGGTCATTTATCCTCTCGCTATCCGACGGAGAGAAAAAGTGGCCCTTCACTCGTGTCACATAATACTGGCCGGCGCTAAACTATAAGAACCGAAAGACCGACCTAGCTAACCGCAGTTTAAGTTTGTGTGTGTTGGGGAATGTGAGCAAACCGACCAGCACTGCACGAAAAACAATAACAAATCCTCCAGCTATCTAAATCAAAACACAGACGCATTTGAGAGAAAGGAGAGTCGATTCGTTGATCCAGGTCGTCTTCAAGATGTCCAACGTTGCCTAATTGAAAAGCTAACCTAAGATTGGCCAATTGACCCTGGCAATGCCAGTCAAAAACCACTAAACCCCACCTAGATTCACAAGTGGTAGCTTCACTCGTACACGAGGGCTTCGCATTCTCAAAGCCCTCTTAATCCTAACCTAGTCATTAGCCATTAGCCCCCTTCTTAACAAGACACTGATAACCCGAGCAAGTAAAGCGAAACGTAATTTCAAAAATAACAACAATGAAATATTTTTTTTGGGAAACAATTTTTAGAACTTGCTCAAGAATCAATCTAACATGAACATTATTTACAGACAAACACAGACATATAGCGAGTATAGGATACAGTCATCATGTGTTAACACGAATGACTCTGAGTTGACTGCAGGTAGCGACACCCTCATGAATCTTGCTTGAAGCCATGTGTACCTGGAATGGAAGATAAAACGTGTTTGTTAACGTGACTAGTACTCAAATCAGTATAAAACTAGGAAACGTTTTCCACACCACAAAGTATTTTCGAGAACTGTACAAGAACTGTACGAGAGTGAAAACTTTTGCTTACATCGAACTCGTAGCGTACGAGAATGAGAAGGAATTCGAGTTTCACTTGAACTTTGGCAGTTTCGTTTACTTATTCCGATCCATAGAATAACCGTTAAATTTTTGAAATATTTCGGTTAAAATCATAACAAAATTTCTTCTAGAATAATAATATTATTTACAAGAAGTTCATAAATGTTCTCAAATCTTTCAAATGATCGGTTTTTACTTATTTAAACTTACCATTTCTCATCCTAACTGTTCCATCATGCAGACTTCGTTCTGTGAATGAATCTGAATGCAGGCGAAGGTCATCAAACTCTTGATCACCTGATACTTTCTGATGTCACTGATCCCCATTTCGTCCAATCATATCGCACCATCAAGGAATCATGTGATGGTGCACGTGAATACTGTATTTCGATTGGTTTACAGCGTCGATATGATAGAGGTGAAAAGTCATGCCGGAATGCAAATCTCGTGCATGCCTTATTTGGTTATTTTTTTGGGTCAAGTGCAGTCTCGTTGCAGAAATAAAGGTGTAAAAATTCGAGGTTTCGGAATTGTCGCCTCATGCGGTACTCATCAGTATTCATACATACATACATATATTTATTTAGTGTCATTTTTTTTTTACATTTACAAAGAATTATAACTTAACCTAAATTGAGACACAAGCTATCTATAATAACTATAAAAGTTAACCAAGATAGATAGCTTCTAAATTTGATTTACAATAGTATACATTAAGTTCGAGGGGAGAAAAACTATATCAGTGAACTATATAATATCATAACTAACAAATGAATTAAAGATGAGAGGGAAAAAAAACTAACTACACAAATGATAGAAACAATATTGAAGATCCAAAATTTCTTTGTTGGTTGGTATCATAATTCAAACATAAATTGTATCCTCAACCATAAATTGACATTTATTTTGCCAAGCTTTCGGGCTTAATTGCCCATCCTCAGGGCTAAATGTAACAAACAACGACAGTTACAATCAACTGCTTAACTCACGCTCATCGCGCAATCAAGTATTTTTAAGCGCTCACGAGTATAACATTTAGAGCGCGCGCGCTAACATAAAGAATGCATTCTAGAATTGAGAAAGCTAATTACCCTTGACAATAGCTAAATAATTTTCTGGTAACTTTCTACCAGCGTCTCTATTGAAAATGGCGCTCTTGTTTTTGCTGATGTAACAAGCTTCAGCCCATTTTCGCTGGTGCCATCTTCCTTCGTTCTGCAATATCTTAGCATTATCCCAGGCTATTGAGTGTCCAAATTTATGCGCGTGTTCTGATAGCGCCGAGCTTTCTGTCTTCTGTAACCGTACACAGGCCTGGTGCTCTTTAACCCTCGTCCCCATGGCTCTTTTCGTCTCTCCAATGTATACTGTATCACACTCACCACATGGGATTGAGTAGATCACGCCAACTTTCTTCTCTTTCGGTAATGGATCCTTAACATTGCTTAAGATATTCTTTAGCGTATAAGTTGGTCTTACGCTAACTTTTATCCCATACGATGCCAGAACACGTTGTATTCTCTCTGTGGTTCCTTGGACATAAGGCAGAGTGACATAGCCTTTAACTTCCTCGTCAGGTCTTTGTTCTTTCTTCGATCTTTCCTTGTTGTATTTCCTTACAAATTGCCGTGGGTATCCATTATCCTTTAGAGCTCTCTTTAGGTGGATCCTTTCCTCGTCTTTGTTCTTCTCGATAGATAGCAGCTCCTCTGATCTGTGGAACAACGTACGCACGACAGCAGCTTTATGTTGTGGAGGGTGATGACTCGAGAATTGCAAATACCTGTCTGTGTGCGTTTTCTTCCTGAAAATTGACATATCGATGGAACCATCCTCTTTAATCTTGTTAAGAGTGTCTAAAAACGGAAGACCATCATCAGCATATCTTTCTACAGTAAACTTGATATCGCTATCTTGGCTGTTAAGATGTTGGTGGAATTCGTCAATGAGATCTCTTCTTATGACACAGATGGTATCGTCAACGTATCGTTTGTATATTCTAGGTGGATGAATGAAGGACTGCAACGCTTTATCTTCCAGAACTTCCATTACTAAGTTCGCTACCACCACAGATATAGGGGACCCCATAGCTGTACCATGAATTTGCTTGTAATAATTTCCTTTAAAAGAAAACTCGGTAGCGTTTAAACAGAACGACATCAATGAAGATATATTGAAGATATTCATAAAAAAATAAAAATAAAAAAATAGAATAGATCATAGATCAGCAAGTAGAACGTTTCAGTAAAACAGTTCGTATCGTTACAGTTTCCTGTAACTGTATAAGCCAGAGCATGCTATAAGCCAGTTCAAAGTTTAAGAATCGTTTTCAGTGCGCATGCGATTTTATCCCGAATTTCTCACCTTCTTTTGTTTAAACTTTCTTTTGCTTTTAAGGTGGCTCGACCCAATAATTTTTCGTGAGTACCGTCCGCGTTTGAAGCTCCAGTATAAAAACGCGTTGGGTTCGATTTCAAATCCACTTGAACACATTTCTTTCATAAAGATTGAATTATGATTTAGCAGGTTTTTTGGAGAAATCGGACATCATTTCGATTGATTATTACGAAATATATGTTTTAGCCTTGAGTCCAATATTAGCCTTTAAAAGCACTCTCTAGCAAAATGCTTCATGCTGCTTACACCTTGAATCTTTGTCCCCAGTTGTGGAAAGTTTTATCAAAATTTGTAAGGCAGATTGCGAGATATCGAAGATTGTTTAAATAAAGTGGATAATTTACTCAAAATCTAAACAATAGATTTTGCATCGAAAAATTTATTATTTCTTTAGCAAAAAACATCGTTCGTTCTTTTCTCCTATATCTCTTGCTCACTATATGGCAATTAAAGAGCAATCGAGCCATACGATCTTCTCAAAACGTAAAATATATGAGCCGGACCAAATATTCAATGTTTACTTTTGGTCGCGGTTTTGTATACAATTTCACCAAAATACGAAAATCATAAAATTTGTCTATTTGTTTCTTAAAAAAACTTCATGGGGGCTTCAAGCTATTAATGTTTCGTAAAGTCTCTGATTTTCATGTTCATTGGGAAGTTTTTAAGGTAGTTAATGTAGACGCAAAGTTGAGTAATATTGAGATACCGCTTTTAAAGGCTAATATTGGACTCAAGGCTAAAACATATATTTCGTAATAATCAATCGAAATGATGTCCGATTTCTCCAAAAAACATGCTAAATCATAATTCAATCTTTATGAAAGAAATGTGTTCAAGTGGATTTGAAATCGAACCCAACGCGTTTTTATACTGGAGCTTCAAACGCGGACGGTACTCACGAAAAATTATTGGGTCGAGCCACCTTAAGTAACAGGATTTGGAGGCGCTTCAATGCGAGCCAAGGAACAGCTGAAAACAGTTGTATTCTCATTTCCTCGGAAATCAAAATACAAATACGACGCAGATCTTAGCTATAGGGTAGTCACAACATAAGTTTCAATGAAAGTTAAAGGAGCTTAAACGCTGATTGACAAAAGCCGCTAGACAAAGAAGAGGAATGAATAATCTGTAAAGCAGCGGGTAGCGATGCCGGCATTATTCCAAGTTATTCTTCAAAATAAAATGTATTAGTTGAATACCCGTTCCGAACGCCAATACACTCACAGGTGCGCAGGTCGAGTACTACTGAAGTCCAATAGGCCTTTTGAACAACAGGTCACGTGACCCTACCCCCATTAAATCGAGCAACTGTTTCCAAATGAATATCAGAAATGAAAAGAGCACCTCGATATTAGTAAGAAGGCAAAGTTTTAGCTCGTAATGTTGACTATAGGAGAAATGGTATTAAACATAAAATTCAATATTTTATAAGGATTTGTTTGGGAAAAGTGCTCTGTCGTGTGACGCAAAATTGAAGGTTATTCAGACGACGTACTTAAACTTTAAGGTGAACCTACTAAATTCACGTCCTCTTTACAGAGGATAGGGAAGGGAAGACCTTCGATCCATCATTCCAGAAAGGCAATCCAATAAAGCGAAGTAAAAAAATCTGTTCTCAAATATAGTTAGCACATTAACATAACAATGACAATGCTGATAAACATTTGATATACATATACACAGATTACATAAGTTTTAGAAAGCTTATTAAATAGTAAACGTTGCTGTTGGCAACGCTGCCCAATTAATATCAAATGTATCGGGCGATCTTCAGTTCTTCCTTCAGTTTTCAGTTTTCCTCCGTATTTTTGTACTTTCTTTTTCTGTAAAGAATGAATATGTTGATACACTACTGGTAAAGTGTAACACCAGTGATTTCTAGCTTTTATTATTGCCTCCTCCGCTCTGAGTTTCCCGAATTTCCTCACTAATATAAAATTTACAAAGAGCAATAAAAGTAAACAGAGTGTCTAGAAAATATGCAAATGAATCAATTAAGAGAGTTCGATTCTTAAAAAAAAACTTCGAGTGAATCTAGTGAACTGTGAATTTAGTAAATCTGATTAAAGATTCTAGTGAAAGGAATATATACAGCACTAGGGAAAGTTTTTGCTAAATTATAAATAATTAAAAGCTCATATGATATAATAAAGTTTATAAAGGACAAGAAATAAAGACTTCTTTATTGAGTCGAGTTTTCATATTCGTATTACTAGCTTTCTGAGCTTTGTTTTCAACCATGCATCACGGCGAGAATCATGTTGAATTCGAAGGAAATTCTTCATAGTTTCCGCGGAAAAGCTTGAAAAAGAAAAAAAGAAGGAAAAGAAAAGAAAAGAAAAGAAAAGAAAAAAGGCATTTGGATACGCTGTCAAAAAAACAATACAAAATAGACGTCTGTGATTGGTCAGATTTTCCCTATTCACCTGCGCGTAGCTAGGACTATACACCCTAGTTTAACTGATATATATTATGCCATGCTCAGTGGAGGGCATAACAACGTTACATCATGGCCGACTCACTCTTTATTTTCACTTTAGTTTTATCATCTTTCTCCGTTCTGGGTAAGTACTTTTATTTCCTAAGGATTCGATCGCTTTTAGGAAGCCGACTCTTTCCGATGAAACCTTCTTGAAACCGGTGAAAAGGCGATCGAGGGTAACCTTTCGACAATGTACTTGTCGACTCGATCTGTTTATCCTCCCAAACGAAAGCGAAATGTAAGCTCTAATCTTCTTAAAGTAAACCTCAAAGCTAGGTAGCTGTTGGCATATTCAGCTATTTTCTACACGGTATAGATTTCGAGTTCAATCTGGAAAAGAGTCATTCAACTTTGACCTACATCTTACAAAATCACTCCTCCGACTCAACATGAAATTGAATACGAAAAGAAACCAAATCAGAAACAAGACGTGTCGATTTTCAGTCAAGAAAATGGTTGGCAACAAACCTTTGTGCAGATTGTGATTTGTCTGTTTGCTGTATAGACAGATTCAGCATCGAAAAAATTTAGAAAGAAAACATTGTTGTCTTATTTTTACACTCTAGTAAGTTTCGACACGTGCTGGTGATCGAGTGTGCTGGTGTACATAAAAACGTGTAATGGTCACGCTAGCGCTATTTCCAGCTAAGAAATATTGATTTTTTAAGCATATTCATTAAGAATGGAACATAGAGGAATATCTCGGCTTATTATTTATACATTCTTATGCCGGATTCTAACCGCTAAATTGATAATATTGCCGACCAACTTTACAACTACTTTACTTGTAAAGCCTTTTTAGAACCTTACTATAAGGTAAATTACAGCAATAACCGTTGTATCGCGATCCGCCGTTTCAAAACCTCGTTTGAATTTTGGTCCTTTGCGAGCCGTCAATCATCTTGGATTTTTGCAAATTAGTCTATGCACGCTCGCTCATTCGGCCATCACATACTTCGATCTTGTTTTATTTTATTTTATTTTTTCGAAAATCTAAATGGATTCGGAAATATTCCAAGGAGTTGTGATGGAGAGCTTTTCGAGTCTTCTTTCTGTCAAGTATTCAAGCCATTCTTGGAGCTAATCATCCACATAAACTTCAGGATTGTGCTACAAAGTTTTTCATGATCCCAAGCTGCATGTTGAAAAGGACGAGGTCAATTATATTTAGCTTTCTTCTAAAGTTTCGACAGCAACCTCTGACTTTTTTCGTAACTAAATCATTATAGGGATTAAGGCAATTGTTTGCAAATTAAAATTGTCTTGAGCTAGTTTCTATAATTCAAAATATTATGAAACGATCGGGGAGATATTTGAGATTCATCAGTCATTGTAGTTTTGCTGACTCGTGCAGGATTTCCTTATTGATCAGCCTTCTTTTAACTTCAAAACAACTCTTCATCGCGGCGACTCCTTGGAATATTCTTGAACTGTATTTTCGAAAAAATGTGTTAATTTTATGGGGATTTCGAAGCTGAGAGGAGCGAGTTCAAAGGCTTGTTTGAGCCGAAGATGATTGACGGCTCGCAAAAGACCAAAATCCAAATGAAGTTTGGAAACGGCGGATCGCGATACAACGGTTATTGCTGTAACTTAAAGGTTGACGTTGTATATCTCTAGACTTTAAAATGAATATAAATTTAGAGAATTATGATTAACAAAAACAAATCCTAAATCTATTTTGAACGTTTTTAGTCAAGCGGTTCGACAGTTCAAATGTCATCTTCTGTGAGAAAGAGTACATTCGAATGCGAGTGGTAAATCCTCCTCCAATCACTCATCCCCTGACAAATATTGTCAAAAAAATCCTACTTCCATGATCTTTCTCACTCCAAAATTTTCAGAACAGACAGACAGACTTTTATTTGAAGTTTTGTACAAACGGTACATCAATTTTTACCCAAATAAAATATATAGAGCATAACCAGTAACCACCAGATTGTCTCTCCCTCCCCCCCCAAAATCATAATTATTCTTAATTGCAAGTCATAATCACTTGCTAAAATGATATTCACTTCAAAATATAATAAACAGCTGGCAGAAACATGTTGCTAAGTTACCAGCTGATGTTTTAAGTTTTCAATAATTACTACTGAATAATCAAATAAATGAGTTCTTCACAGTCTAAACAAAAAAATCCATTGGGTTTCTATTTGGATCAGTTGAAATACAAATATTATTTAACATCAGGGGGCAGATCCAGGAATCAATAATCCTGATCTGTCTTAGAGTTTATATTTTGTACTTGCATTTATTTGCAGGTGAGGTGCCCAAATATGTAACAGTGGGCATGTACCTGACACCCCCTGGATCCAACCCTGAACATTGCTTATTTTTTCACATGTGGAATCCAGTGGCTGCATTTGACATGTGAAGTCTGCAGTTTAACGATTATTATGTCAACATTTTTCAATATAATTGGCATTATAAACTGCAGACTTCACATGACAAAATAATGTCGCCCCAGGTCCTATGTGTGTAAAAACATGTAAAAACATGTTGTGCCATGCCATGTGCCATGACTTTTTGCACTCATACGAAATCTGCTCTGAAAGTTGTTTCATTTTTTTATTTTTTTATTTAAATTTGCACTATTTTTCTTTGGTAGGTAACGTCATCTACCCAATATGTAAACCAGTTGGGACAAAATTAATAACAATATCATGGAAGTTTTCAACAGCTCAAGCTGGTAAACTACCACTAGCATTTCATGTCTACTTCTGTAAAAAGGACTGCGTCAACTACCATCTTGGTTGTGCTTTGAATGTGACAGAAAAAAAATCTGAATATAGTTGTAACATTGGAAAGGCTCTAGATCTTGAATTTCCGCAGGAGAGTTTATTCAACTTTTATGTCAAAGAAGATAATGGCCCACCTGTAAGAGGAAGATGTCCAGTTAATATAGAGAGTATGTATTATTTTCTTTTATTTTTGTTATTTAAAAAATCCCAGTAATAATTACAGGGGCACTCGAACCATGAACACATAATTATCCATAAGAAGCCAGATTCATAACAAGGCTCCAACATTATGCTTAGGTTAGCTAACTTATTATACTGCAAGAGCCTTATTTTGAATTTGGTTTCAGATTGGATGATTAAAAAAAATATCAAAAATCTTGAAGTGTTCACTGTTTGAGTGCACTGTAAGCCATCTCAGATATAAACATCTCTTATCTGCTGATTCCCCCTTCCCTCCCCCTTGTTATGAGAACACCTCTGGTTCCCTCTAAAAATGATTAAATGTGAGTTGAGTCAGTGTTGTGTGGATGGTTTAAATAAAAGATACCACTTATAGATTTGTATTATAAATAAATTAGGATACCACTTTATAATATTATGTTATCTATAATACTGTATGGGAAGCACAGGACTGCCCTCTGAATGTGACAGCAGAAAAATCCGAATATAGCTGTAATATTGGGAAGTACTTTTACATAAAAGTATATCGAGCCACTCCATAGAACCACTGTTAATTCCCAATTTATTATAGTTTTATTCTTTATAAAATAAATATATAAAATATGGGATTTAGCAGTCACAGGCAATGCATCTCTACAGATTAGCTATTTGTCCACTGTAAGGAATTCAAATTGAAATTTAGAAGTTGATTTTTGTGGAGAAAGGAAAACTTGAGAACCCAGAGAAAATCCCTCGAAGCACATTATAGAACCTGAACAACTAAGGGCTGCAGCTAGACACATACAACACCAAGCCCAGCTGTACTATGTGTCATCATGCAGTCAGATGCGAGCTAGAATATGATTTTCATCACATCATTGCATGACCTTGTGGATAAGCTACAGTCTCATCCGTCACTGATATATGTTAATTTTCTTGCAGTTCAATGTCCTAAACCTACTGGGTTGAAGCTAGAACCATCTGGGAGAGGAAAATTGAAGCTTAGTTGGTCTGCTCCCACTGACATGGGCAAATCTGATAAGTTTTTGTGCTATGATATTACATATTTTCGCGAAGAAAGTCCTGATAAAAAGGTATTGTACTCTTATACTAGTCTACTAAATGCTAATTTACACATCCAGAATTTT
This sequence comes from Anthopleura xanthogrammica, assembly GCA_964019055.1. Taxonomy (NCBI): domain Eukaryota; kingdom Metazoa; phylum Cnidaria; class Anthozoa; order Actiniaria; family Actiniidae; genus Anthopleura; species Anthopleura xanthogrammica. The sequence continues at coordinate 7,013,128 of OZ025219.1, read as the reverse complement.
CTTGCGAAGAAAATTCTGGATGTGACGCACGTTTTAGAAGCCTAAAATTGCCAGACCCTGGAATCTGTTGTAGTTCACAGAATTATGTAAAGCACTGTAAATACACCAAAATAATAGCAAGAAAGAAACTTAACACAGCTGTCAGTGAAAAAAAAATTGGACTACTGAATATTCTTCTTGTTTCCTAAATAATCTGATTTGAAAATTTTGTTTTCCAGAAGATTCAGGTATATATTGATGAAGGAAAATTTCAATATGAGATAGGATCCTTATTGCCCTACAAGACATATCATGTACTCCTAAAGTGTGCATTGAATTGCGTACAAAAGAAAAGTGTTGCTGCAGGACCCGCCATCGCCACAACATTAGAAGAAGGTAAAATTAAGAACAAATCCATCAAGGGATTTCTTATCTTTTAATTAATTATTACAGTGCAAATTGAAAAATCGTGGGCACCCAGAAATATACAGGAATCATGTATCACTTGTTGAACAATCTGAATCAACTCTCTAACTGCAAGGAATGCGACTGATTTGTAGTCAGATAAACGTTGTGTAATTAGAGAGTTGTCTCATATTGTTCAATGTTCAACGATAAACGATTTCTGAAATATTTCTGGGTGCCCACGGTTTTTCGATTCGCACTGTTATTGCATGTACATGCAATTTTTTTACTTCAATGTCCTGTTGCTGTTGCATGTCATATTATATCAATGATAACTGAAATTTATTCAAATTGTTTTTGGTTGTTAATTCATCAGAACCTGAAGACCGGGTGATATTTCAGGATTGGATTAACAAACCAGTTGATCATTATACAAGAAATGTCACTTTATTTTTTACGGTAAAGTTTATTTAATCATATATTACAGATATTACCAGTAAATATATATAATTCAAACATGTGAAAGACTGTTTTATATGGATTGATTTCCAAGGGTTGCACTGGGACCATGAAGCTAGGGGGGGGGGGGGGGGGGGGGTGGGGCTATATTCCTCCCTCAATAATTTTGCCACCAATATTAGCCCCCAATCTGAAATTCACTCTGCTGCCCCTGGGTTAAATTTGATAGAGATAAAAATGTGATACTATATATGATTATTATTGACTTCTAACTATTATTTCCTCCACAAAAATCAACTTCTAAATTCCAATTGGAATTTCAGTGGATGAATAGCTACTCTGTAGAGGTGCCACTGCTAAATACCATTTATTATTATTAAATTATTATTAATTTATCATTTATTTATTTATTTAGATTCCTGATAAAGAGAAGTGGAATGGCAAAGTTAGACGAATTAGACTATTCTGCTACAGATATGACCATCTGTGTACAAATATAACATTAGAAGAATTATTTCCACATGGTTGGCAGTACAATGTTACATTTCCCTTCCTCAGGAAGGATACGAAATACCATGTTAAAGCAGATTATTGCAACAGTGTGGGTTGTAGCCCTCCAAGCAGAAACCATATGATATCGCCATTTCCACCTGGTAAGCAAGTGATATTATCTTATTAATATCCTTAAACAACTTAGCTGATCTAAGTCAGGGCATGGCTGACTCACAGATTGAACCCTGAAACAGCTTTTGGGCTGATCAAAATCAGGACTGGTGCATGGCTAACTCATGGATTGAACCCTGAAACAACCACTGGGCTGATCTAAATCAGGGCATGGCTACACTGTAACTGACAGATTGGATTCTTAAACAACCTCTGATCTAAGTCAGGGCACTGCTAACTCACAGATTGTATATTTTTAATTGGGCATATCATGACTGAGTTTTGTGGAGGGAGGAAAAGTAGACAACCTGAAGAAAAACCCATGAATCAAGGGACAGACCTAACAAACTGATTACTTCCATGTGGTACAAGTCCAGGAATCAAACCCAGGATCTGTGAATTAAACCACCCTTGATTCAGGGCTATCAAATACTAAAATATGTGAAAAATAAACGGTTGTGAAACTACGACTCATATATATTCAAGAAAAAATGGTTTGTCCCTGCATCTTTATCAATATATATTCATCATCACCATCATCATCGCCATCATCATCATCATCATCATCACCATCATCTTCATTTTTTAGCATATCCCTCGCTATAAATATAATTTATAAAATATACATTAATTCTTGGTAATTTTGATATTGTTTTCTTTACAAAAGTTACAGATGCAGTTGAGAATCCAGCAGAACCAAAAGAGAGCTTAACAACAGGAGAAATTGTTGGTATTACTGTTGGTTGCTTAGCTGCATTACTGGTCATAATAGCTATAGTGCTCATAATCAGGAAATGTTACTGGTAATATAAGTATTCTTAGTGTGTGGACTTGGATTGGTTGTTGAACCTGTAAAGATTTAAAAATCTTCCTCCCTTAACCTTCCTTCCTTCCTTCCTTCCTTTCTTCCTTTCTTCCTTTTTTCCTTTCTTCCTTTCTTCCTTTCTTCCTTCCTTCCTTTCTTCCTTTCTTCCTTCTTTCCTTCCTTCCTTTCTTCCTTCTTTCCTTTCTTCCTTCCTTCCTTTCTTCCTTTCTTCCTTCCTTCCTTCCTTCCTTTCTTCCTTTCTTCCTTTCTTCCTTTCTTCCTTTCTTCCTTTCTTCCTTTCTTCCTTTCTTCCTTTCTTCCTTTCTTCCTTTCTTCCTTTCTTCCTTTCTTCCTTTCTTCCTTTCTTCCTTTCTTCCTTTCTTCCTTTCTTCCTTTCTTCCTACTATCCCTCCTTTCTTCCTGTCTCTTTTTCCTACATGTTTTTTTTTTTGTATCACTTTATGTATTTTTTTCTATTTTTCCCCCACCTTCATTAAAACCAAGCTTGGGCTCCCTGTGGCACAGAATCCTAAATATTTTCCTTATTCACCATTTTCCATACATCAGTTCACTGGTCAAACACAAAGCATTCAGTTGAGGTTACAAGGTTCAAATTTGAATAATCCAAGGAAACTACCTTGAAGATTCGCTTGAATGTTTTGTGTTTGACCAGTGAACTGATGTATGGAAAATGGTTAATAACCTCTTACACAGTTCCCTGTGTCATTTTGAAAGGTAACTGTGCTTTTGCATCGAAGCAAAAGGATGGTAACGAATGAGATTCATGAGATTCATTCAGCTGATTGATAACAAGCAAAAGAACTGACTCTCTGGTTGTTAGCACACGAGAGGCAGTGTTTGCCTGTCATTGTACGCTGGTAATGAGATTCATGAGATTTATTCAGCTGATTGATAACAAGCAAAAGAATACTCTCTGGTTGATAGCACACGAGAGGCAGTGTTTGCCTGTCATTGTACGCTGGTAATGAGATTCATGAGATTTATTCAGCTGATTGATAACAAGCAAAAGAATACTCTCTGGTTGATAGCACACGAGAGGCAGTCTTTGCCTGTCATTGTACGCTGGTAATGAGATTCATGAGACTTATTCAGCTGTTGATTATTTTTAATCCTACAGCAATGCTGAACCTCATGCGAGCCTCGAAGTACACCTTGGTTCTGTGGTAAGTTTTAAAATAATGAAAATACTATACCTATAATTGATATCTGGTTCAACCTTGTCTTGTGCCACTGCTTGTTGATTATATAACCGCAATGAGTTCTGGGAAATGCGTGACCTCATGGTATTCTGGGATTTTGTTACGTGAATCGTGCTTTCCTGTATAGAGCTTTTAAGTGTGACGTCAAACGAATGAAAAAACGACTTCCGGGTCCAAAACGAAAAACACCTTTATAAAGATTTTTCTTACTTTTTCTTCGTGACAGGATTTGTTGTCCAAAGTCCTAACTGTTTCAGGTGGAGTTTAATTCATTGAGAACATTTTTGCTTTATTTTAGCGGTTTTTTATGAGCAGTTGGACCCGGAAATACGTCACAACTTAGCAGCTCTATAGATCCGTTTCACGTGACGTCAAAGCAGCTCAATTTGGAGGACAAAACAAAAGAATTTAAATCTCCTGAGAATTGGAACCTAGACGTGCTGCAAGGAAGTGCGTGTTAGGTTTTGCGGAGGGAGGAAAACCGGAAAACCCGGAGAAAATCCCTTTAAAAGGGATAGACCTAAAAAAAACTCTACTCACATGTGATGCAGACTCTAGAAATCGAACCCGAGACCCCAGAGGTGAGAGGCGATTGCACTACCGCTACGCCTCCCTCCCTTGATTCACCCAAAAAATTAAGAAACTACCACTGTTAAATATTGCTATACCTTTTTCATTTTTCAGTCTCCCTCTTCCAGCGAACACCACGAGAGGGATTTACCCGAGGACCAATCTAATGGCGTGTACAGCAGAGCCGATGGGCCTGTACCACGCAGAACAACCCTTAACCCTGAGACAACGGACTTCCAATCAGCATCCGTCAGGTCCATAAATAGCTTTAATTCGATTGGTGGACAAACCGACCAATCAACAATCAGGGAAGATCCTGCTTCCATTCGTGATAATGAGGAAGGTTCTAATGAAGAAAGTGCCAGATTGTTACAAATATGTGGTTCTCCTTCAGTTGAGAACAGACCCAGTCATGAAGACGATAGCCCGTTGCCTACTCCAGTGTAGTATGTATTATGTGAAAAAATAATTGGGATCCCTGTGGTATTTTAAATTATTTGTTTTTTCGGGGTTCTTCATTTTCCATACATCGGTTCACTGGTCAGCAATCAATCGAGGTTGTAAGGATAGTTTGAAAGGACTAAAACTATTCAAATTTGAACCTTACAGCCTGGACTGAATGTTTTGTGTTTGAGCAGTGAAACGATGTATGGAAAGTGGTGAGTTTTGTAGCGGTTTTTTTTTCTATCAAATCGTAATTCCACTTAGAAAATTACTGGAAGAGTATTTGCAACAATGTCAAACATTTGAAAAGCATTTCTAACTTAAGGTATGTAAACGTGTAAAACACTTTTTTAAGTTTTGATAAACTTTTTTCTTCAACATATTTCGTGTTGCATCGTACATTTAACCGCTAACCTCTATGGAAGAAACTACTGTAGTCAGAGCAGATTTTGTGTGATTAGTTGTAAACGGACGCGCAAGACGTGTTCGAGCATTTTTAGTTGGATGAGCAATGATCCATGCGATGTGATTGGTTTTCGTTAATAATGTCGTTATTTCCGTCTCGTAACGGTGTAATAAGATTTTTCGTTGACATTTTTTTTTGCCAAAGGAGGAAATGTTTTTTTTTGTTTTAGCGGTTTTAAGGAGGATTACAGCTTCCACGGTCTATCGTTCACAAAAATTATTTCAGACCTGTCGATTTTGCATTTTGAATTATTTGTACAAACATAAGTATTATAAAATTGTTATCATCAACGTTAGAGTAGTTTTCATATGAGTGGGAAATGCACGTACTGACTTACAGCACGTACATGCTACGACATGCTGTAACATTTTAATGGCTTCCCATCGTCTTCCTGTAATTCATCCAATCATAACGCGTAGTTACGGTTACGGTAGGATACGGTACGCCTGCAGTAGGGCTACGAATTTGTTGTATCGTTTCCCACTCATACGAAAACCACTTCTCGCCGCTAATTAGCTGAGAACACAATCCTCAATAACTTGATGTGATAAATGTATTATCTATAGTTTTTTTTATAGATATCAGGGCCATAGCTACGATGAGGCAAGCGAGGCACTGGCCTCGGTAAAATTTCAGATATTATTATTTGTTTAGTTTTCTTTAATTCTTAAAGAATGAAAACAAATTCTCTTCTTTTTCTTTGCCAGAATGTGCAAAATTGACATTACTTTAATACAATGAATATGTCGCAAATGACTCTCAAATCCCATTTCCGAGGGTCTGAATTTCAAAATTTTTCGGGGAAGCATGCCCCCCAAACCCCTAGTTGCTCCCACCTACAGCAGTCGATTGAATTGGTAAACATTTCAGTCTGGCTACGGCCCTGGATATATAACACATTTATTGTGTGAAGGAAGTTTATTCAAGTTCCTAAGGGGGGTTGAGACACGGTATAGTTGTATGCTGTACCAATAACTGTATATAGTATGGGTTGTATGTTGGTAGGATCTACAAAAAAGTGTATAGTATTCAACAATTTTAAGTTACAGTTAGGTTAGGTTTCCAGGGTGATATTTATATAAGATTCGCGTGGAACCTTTCAAATTCAAAAGACATTCAAAAAGGGTCAGTGAGGCTAAGGTCAAACGTCGAACTTCTCATGACCCGAACGCATTGAATACAATGGATGGCGGTCTTCTTTGATGTCATTACGTTAAACTCGTGCGAAGTTTGACGTTTGACCTTAGGCTGAAGGTTTTGTTGCACAGGTTATATACCAAGCCCGAATGTATTATAGATCATATGAAAATAATATCAGACAAAGTTTGCGAAAATTCCAAATTCCATATTGTTGTGAGCTTTCGCTGATGGCATTCACATCGCACATAGTGCGTTTGGGGCTTGGTATGTACTTGGCTTGTGCAGGATGCAACATGCAACAAAACCTTGACCAAACTTTTTTTGAAATAGTTTTATATGAATTATGGAGGAAGTCAGCCATGTTGTAAGTTTTCTTTTTTGGATTACGAGTTACAGAATTGTAAAAATTCAATTGTTTTGCCCTACAACATGGCTGGCGTGCTCCCCTCCTCCAATAGGTAGGTAGAGTTACCGTATTCACAATTTGACATATTTCCATTGCTCTAGCACTGAAATGGCTTCTTTATATAAGCATCATAATTGGTTGGGTTTTATTTTCCTGCTCTTGGATTGGATCACAGAGTAGTGAAGCTATTCAAAAGTGCTACGTTAACTAACCGTTCACCACTCATAGAAAAAGAAGAAGTAGAGGAAAACAAGATAAAGAAAAGGCAAACGTTTCGTAATTTTTTAGTAGTTCAATAAATTTTGACATCGTTACCAGAAAATTACGCTAAAATTTAAAAAATAACAAAATATATAATAGGATAGACGTATTTAATTGTACAGTGTAGAGTATATAATATATTAAAAAAAGCTGTTGATATATAATGAAAGTGTAAAGGAAATAATATCAAAATTAAGTCAAAATTATCTTAGAACAAATATAATATAATGAAATGTTATAAGATAAACATTTGTTAAATATAAAGCATATTAAGGACCGTTCATTATGTATCGGGGATGGGGGGGGGGGGGAGGGTATTTTATTTATTTAATTTATTTCAAGATTCATCCAGAGGTGGGTGTAAAATACAATAAAACACGAAGTCCCCTACAAGGCATTAAACACCCAAGGATTGAGAAAATGGGGGTCCTGTTGTAACAACAACAAATTGTAACAACGCTTTATTTTTTTCTTGTTTACTCTAGCTCTCACTCATACAAAACTCTTTCAGCTCCCTCTCAACACCAACTCGACTTGGGGGGGGGGGGGGGGTGAGTCACTCATCGCAAAATGTTACTGACACCCTGAAAAGAAGGCTAGGATTGAAATAGTTGTTGAGTTATATGTGAGAGCCTTCAAAATGTTGGAAATAAACAGGGAAAAATATTGGGCATACTGATGGGGGATTAGAGAAAACTGTATTGAATAATGTTTTGCTCATACCCCACCACCCTCGATAATTAATGAACGGTTCCTTAGATATCACTTAAAGGAAAGTTAGAGAAATAAAATAAATTTAAAACTAAACTTTTTTTACTGAGTTACATTAATGGATTTCCCATAGTCCCCTTGCACGTGACGTCAAAGCAGCTCAATTTGGAGGATAAAACAAAATAATTTCAATCTCATGAGAATTGGAACCAATTGCTTTGTCCTTCAAATTGAGCTGCATTCCTACGTGCTCAAGGGATCTTTAGGGATGCACGGGTTGTGTGCGTGCTGCTAGCTAATGTTGTGTCTCTCACCGCTGTGGTCATGGGTTTGATCCACGAACTTACCATGATATGTGAGTCAGAGTTGCTTGTTGGTTCTCTCCTGTGCTTCGAGGAGTTTTTAGAACCTGATGGGAGACGCGCGCAAATGCAGAGATGATCGCCGCACAGTCTGCGTCGTGTTTGTGTCAGAAACTAATTTAAGTCCGGAATAAATTCATAACAAATGTTGTATTTTAACCAATCCGAGGTTGAGGGAAAACTGGGTCGAGTTGGCATTGCAGTGCATTGTGGGACTAAAGAACATATTTCCAAGAGAGCGTCTATTTCGTCTCAAGTCCCACAATGCACTGCAATGCCAACCCGACCCACTTTTTTCTTCAACCTCCGCGGAAAAGCTAATACCTATGTATGGACTGCAGAGTATATCCTTCCAAAAATAGGCACATCTATAATTACAGGGCGCTTCCCAATAACATAGGGTGAACCTACTGCTAGGGCTAACTCTCTTGTGTGTCCCCTTGGAAAGGAATGAATTAACAAAAGACTTGTCTCTTACAGGGTCAACATACTTCCATATTGAAAAGGCCTATTAGAATCGATATTTGTTTTTCAATATGTCAAGACGCTTCTTAGCTAATAGCTAATACGCTTAGCATTTTTGATACCATTCAGGAGAGAAATTTATTTTTGGACAATAAATCACCCAGGTCTCTTTGTCCACTTAAACGTTAAGCTCAATAGATTTACTTGCAGACACATTTATGAAGTTATGAACGGTAATGAACTTTTTCCTGCGGGAATCTTAACTTATTCCTATCATTATCCTATTATAGACATTTTTTAGTAAAGAGGGACATTTTGACTAAGTAGAAAAAAAACAAGTTAAGTTAGATTTGTCTGGATTTAGTCATTTAATTTATTTATTGCCTAAGATCCAGTTCTAGCTCGATTCCCACTATAAATAGCTAGAATAAAACATTTTTTAACTAGAAAAGTTGTCATCATCATCACCACCACCACCATCATCATCATCATTATGCATCATCATCATCATTATCATCATCATCATTATCGTGCATCATCATCATCATCATCATCATGCATCATCATCATTATCATCATGCATCATCATCATCACCACCACCACCACCATCATCATCATCATCATCATCATCATCATCATCATCATCATCATCATCATCATCATCATCATCATGCATCATCATTAAAAATCGCCAGTGTAAACGGGTCTTTACCTCTGTTCTGTCCGTCCTTCCCTCCACTCCTCCACTCGATCATTCCTTCTTTCCTTCCTTCCTTCCTTCTTTTATTCATTTATTCGTTATTTCCCTTTTATTTCCCATGGGTGGCGTAGCGGTGAGAGCGCTCGATGTTTAGTGTTGAGTAAATGACGTCGCTGACTCCCTTAAAAATCCGTAAAAATATAATACTTCCCATCAGAATATGAAGAAAAAACTTTAACCAGTGTTTATTAGACCCTCAAAGATTATTCCAAGAAAGTTTCAGCCGAATTAAATTTTGAGCGATTTTCGTACTAGTCCCCCTTTAATCTTCTCCGGCCAAAAACCACGCGATTTCACAAGGGCGTTAGAAGGTAGGCGTAGTAAAACCCTCAGCTTCTGAGCCAATATTCCACTTACCTACGTGTGCTTTAGCACCACATCGATCACGTTTATTTTGAATATTTGGTTTGACATATCGACACCATGGGTGGATATACAAAGGGTGGCATCACATCCTGTCATGTTTACGTTCAAGCCTTCGAAATATAATTTCAGCTTCGTGATTAAATTGTTTCTTTTGTAAGTGATGTTTTAAATGCTGAACAGAGTGATTTAAGTCTAGCTTTCTACTATCAATGTGTAGCGAATCTCATAAGTTTTAGTAAATTCTTAATGCACTATAATAGTTTATACAAATATTTTTTGATTTATATACTATTTTAGATATTTATTTACCATTCTTATTATGCAATATGAATACCACATCACATAGTTCGCCTATAATACATGTACATTACTTAAATATGCTTCGATTTTACCCACAAAATTGCAATTCACTGTTAACATGGTGCGAATATTTTGTAATAAAATACTATTGTTATTATGTGCCAAAGGCAACGCAAGCTTGGGGTCGCATTTGGTTCAAAACGTACATGATTACCGAAACAGGCACCGTAGAGGCGGGAATGTTTTTAACCAAAAAATATTTTTTCTGTTATGAGTTGTATGAAACTATGACATGTAGTTCGTCAGAATTTTGTCATAAGTTTGGAGCAGCACCAGTGACAAAAATGAAACCGCGCTTATAGTTTTGCAGCATCACTGCTAGTTAAATAAAAAAAAACGTGAAAGTAGCAGCCTTGTCGTTTTTCTGCTCTGCCTATGACATGACTTTAATGCAATAATTATGTTGCAACTGTTGCACTGGAAATCGCATTTCAGAAAGCCTGTATTTCAAGACTTTCAAGGGGAAGAGGGCATGGTCCGGGTCCCCCCTGATACGCCCCCCCCCCCCCCGATCAAAAGTAGACCAAGCATGATTTTGCGTGCGTGGGCTGAAAGCACGTTCGTTTATTGTGTTTACCTTGATTAATTATTGACGTCCTAAAACTGAATTGAATACCTCTTTCCCGCAACTCAAGTATGATTTAAAATATAATTATGCATTTTAATTATTACTATGTAACTTTATTTTCTTTTAACGTAGAATCTCGAGTATTTAACCCTAACGACGCCAGGTAAAATTGGAATTTGGAAGGGATTTTTTTTGAGGGAGGAAAACCGGAGAATGGCGAAAAAATATGATTATATAATGCGGGTTGAAGATGATTAAAGAGAATAACACGTAACACTGAATGAATTCGAGATGGAATGATATAGAATCAAAATAATAGAATGTACATTGGATACTCAGTACAATTTACTTAGATCGAAGACGAGCTTTCGACTCAAGTTAAAGTCTTGATCACGTTATGAATCAAAATAAAATCAAAATGTTTGAAAAAGATATGGTAATTCTATCTAAAAGATCGCTGTCCAATCTATCTATCACTTTGGCAAATCTCTTGGAAATTGTCCGACATATTGACAGATTACTCTCATGGATGGGATCAATTGGTTTTCGATCCATCGAGGTTAACTGTCCACCCTTCGACATGACTCATGTCATGTGCAGTCACAATGTCAGGTCGCTTTGTGCTTCAAAATATTAGGTTTCGGATCAATGGAGTTCGCAATACGTGTAAAATACAAATATAAATACAAATATAAATATAAATACGAATAATAATATATGAATATATTCTATTGAAAGCGGAACTGTGCCCAGTAGATGGAAATCTGCGAATGTATGCGGTGTCCTTAAAAAAGGGAAAAAGTCTGATCCTTCCAACTACAGACCGATATCTCTAACTTGTATTGCAGCAAAGATCCTTGAGCATATTGTGCATAGCCACGTGATGAAGCATTTTGACTACTATAACGTTCTTACAGATTGTCAACATGGCTTTAGATCAAAACGTTCCACCGAGCTCCAACTTATCCTTACTATCCACGATATTGCAAGTTCCTTGCAACAAAACAAATCAATCCATGCTGCTGTGCTAGATTTCTCGAAAGCCTTCGACAAGGTTCCACACAGACGTCTATTAAAGAAACTAGAGCACTACGGCATCCGTGGAAGTCTACTGTCTTGGATGGAATCTTTCCTCACTAAACGCATGCAAACAGTCATCTGCGAAGGTGCATCATCTTCTCCCTGCTCAGTTACCTCTGGTGTGCCCCAAGGAACAGTGTTAGGCCCATTGTTGTTTCTGACATACGTAAACGATCTTCCCAATGGTCTAACCTCCAGTGTTAAACTCTTCGCGGATGACACCCTCTTGTATGGTATTGTTGTAGATGATTCCGACTGCGACAAGCTACAAGATGATCTCAACAAACTTGAACAATGGCAACATCGCTGGCAGATGGAATTTAATCCCTCTAAGTGCAACATCATCTGCATATCAACAAAGCAAAAGCCTCCACAAAGACAGTACACTTTTTGTGGTTCCTAACTTGCTCAAGTAGACTCCATATCGTACTTGGGTATTACTGTTAACAGTAAATTGAAGTGGACACCCCACATCTCATCAATCTCGAGTAATGCGAGTAAGTCATTAGGTCTAATAAGAAGAAATCTTTGGAACTGCCCAAGAAAGGTGCGTGAAACCACCTATACTACCATCGTACGGCCTAAATTAGAATACGCAAGCGCCTCTTGGGATCCATACCACAAGAAAGATATATCAGCCCTAGAGAGAGTCCAAAGAAAAGCTGCCCGTTTTTGCCTACAAAACTATAACCAAACCGCTAGTGTTACAGATATGATTTCAGAGCTAGGATGGGACACTCTTGAATCTAGAAGGAAGAGAAATAGACTGTCACTAATGTACAAACTGAGCCACAATCTTGTTGATGTAAATACAGAACAACACTTAATTCCAAATAGTGAAATGAGGACTAGAAATAGCCACTCTCTAAAATATAGAATACCTAAAGTTTCTAAGGACATCTTCAAGTTTTCTTTTTTTCCAAGATCAATATCAGAGTGGAACTATTTACCCTCAGAACTAGTAAATTCAAAGTCATTAAATGAATTCAAAACTAAATTAGATCGCCATCTTTAATATGACGCGCTTTGTTGTCCTGAAAATAAAGCAAGTTGTTAACTTGAACTATTATTTTTTATTATTAGAGCAAGCGCATTGAAACCGTGAAATTGATTCGAAATTGATACTTGCAGATGGTGCCTGTTGGTCACTGTCGCTCGGCCGGAGCATCCATTACACGGGGACACATACACAAGAGACCCTTGTGATGTTCACTTTGTTCTTTGTGTGGTGGATGCTCTGGATGAGTGATAGTGACTAATTGTCACTACATGGCTACTACTTGTTTGTGTCTTGTTTTGCATTTGTTTCAATGGTTTTAATGCGTTTGCTCTATTATTATTTTTATTACTCATTGTAACTTCTCAATTATTAATTATTTATCTTATTATATAAACATGTTATGTACAGTTGATGTGATATTTTACAATTTTTATCAACTAATAAAGATGTAGATGTAGATGAATGAAATAAGTATTTGGATGCTATATATTCAGAAAGGTCTTGGAAGGTAAAAAGACATCTGTAAGGAAACAACGCACAAATGTAAAAAGAAGCAGTAAGGGTCAGAGTAAAAGTCCTCACCTCAAAATAAAACGAAATGAAAAAAAAAATGAAAAATGTGAAATGAATAGAATCAAATCGAACAAAATGAGAATTGAAAGAAAAATAGAGTCAAGAAAAGATAAAAAGAAGTAACGCACTGTGTCAAAAATGCTAGGGGAGGATAAAATTATATATATATAATCACGTATGCACTCGATTGCAGAAACGTTGTAGTATACATTTATACATATATACAAAATTAATACCTAATTAGATGCTAAAACACGAAAAATTAATATCTCTGTACCCGTTGATGCATATCTCACGAAATAATATTTTTTAAGATGTTTTCTCAATAAAGAACATGAAAAATATTATTTGAGCGCTATTAGATATTATTAAACATATATTAGAGAGTTTTTAGGCTTAAAAAGTGAAAATAGATAAATAAATATAATTTATTAATATCTGATACTTCAAAACCTTATGTATTTGACGTGTCTTGCATCAAAGCAAGGCATAAAAGTGTTTTTGGTAACTTTCAACGTATGCACGATCATATTTTGAGACTTTTCCATTTTTGCATCTCATTAGGTATTTGTATATATGTATAAATGTATACTACAACGTTTCTGCAATCGAGTGGAGAGAGAGAGAGAGAGAGAGAGAGAGAGAGAGAGAGAGAGAGAGAGAGAGAGAGAGAGACTGAGAGAGAGAGTGAGGAAAAAAATGATGCTAGCTTGACGTACACAAGGTAACATCCATCAACGGTCTAGAATCTAAAAGCACTGCTCTCCAACTTATTAATAAATTATCCAATATCTAGTATCTCTTCAGTATTACTTAAACATCCCCCTAGCACCTTCTTTGGTACGCACATGTAAGAGGACGAGAGAGAGAGAGAGAGAGACAGAGAGAGACAGAGGTAAGTCCTATCTTGGCAAATCTCTTGGACATTGTCCGACATATTGACAGATTACTATCATGGATGGGATCAAGTGGTTTTCGATCCATCGAGCTTAACTGTCCACCCTTCGACATGACTTATGTCATGTGCAGCCACAATGTCAGGTCGCTTTGTGCTTCAAAATATTAGGTTCGCAATACGTGTAAAATACAAATACAAATATAAATATAAATACGAATAATAATATATGAATGAAATAAGTATTTGGATGCTATATATTCAGAAAGGTCTTGGAAGGTAAAATGACATCTGTAAGGAAACAACGCAAAAATGTAAAAAGAAGCAGTAAGGGTCAGAGTATAAGAGTTATGATAATCACCTCACCTCACCTCACCTCACCTCACCTCACCTCACCTCACCTCACCTCACCTCACCTCACCTCACCTCACCTCACCTCACCTCACCTCACCTCACCTCACCTCACCTCACCTCACTATAACTCAAAAGTCTTTTAAAAAGACAAAAAGAGCACGCACGCATAAACATAAACAATTCAAAAGCACTGCATGTATTCTCTGACTTAACAGAGCATTATAATCATACTTAAAGCTGGTTAAATGGCTATATATATATATATTACCAAACGGTCTTTAGAAAAGCAGTGAGGAAATAAATTTAAGAAAAAACATGTCTGTAAAATTGAAGTCTGTGGTGTTTTTTCTTAAATCTATCTATATATATATTGATTTTTTAACAACAGATATTGCCGTTGTCCTACGTCTAACGGATAACATTTCCTGAGGAATAAAATATTTATTCTGAATTAAATGCACGAGTTCAAATTTGAATTGATTTGATGCAAAGGTATAATCGTTTCCTCGTGCTACAAACTTTTGGTATTTTTCACCGGATTTGATATAAATTAATGTTTCTGTAACAAGGCACTTAAGACTCCATAAAAATGATAAAGTTCAATAACAAAGCTGAAGCGGTAATATTTGAAGAAGAACTCAGTAATATATACTAACCGCTTTTCAAAATGCTCTCACTTTAGCCGCTCTGTTTGATTTTTTCTAAGGATAAACATCTATAATTGCTTAACTAAGGGACAGGATATCGATCGAGGACAAATGTTATGAAGTGATTAATATTGAGGACTAGGGTGTGCTTCCGGACGATGTTGGAAATATTTCAGCCTAAGTCATCATTATTCAACAATAATTTTCGCAACGTGCTTTATTTCCCCCCGATATTTAAAGGAACATTTTGTCGTTCTTTTTATAAACGTCTTTACAAGTGCACCCGGGTTACTCTGACTTGTGGTAGCCGGGGTAAGTTAACCCTGTTTGTTTGATAGGGTTACTCTTCTAGATCTGCTCTGCTGACCTGGCACTAGGGTTATCCTATCTATATTTTCCCCTTGTAAAGCTGAGCTATCTATTAACCCTACCTGGCTTACCCTCCCTCACCATAAGGAGGCCTTTAGTTATAAATCCCCGGAAATAGCGAGGAAATGAATGAATGAATATAAATTGCAGTTATTTTTTTCTCGACAAACACGAAATAATGTTTTTTTCCCCGTTAGGCGCCAAGTCATTGCCAGAAATATGGGACATGAGCCTGCTCATCCATGCGCAATGATGCGTTTCAGCTTACAAAATAGCCGCCGAGTCTTATAGGAAATGTATGGGGAATATAGAGCTTCCTCTATTTACGGCGAATAGGGTTTTATTTCCTCTGAGCTCCACATCGCGACAAACAACCCACCCTACAAGCTACTAAATAAGCGTAAAATGATCATTGGATCATGCGACATATTGGTTCCCGGACTACTTGCCTTCGAAAGGCTTCGAAAGCTCTAGATTCCATACATCGTCTATAAATCTGGCCACACTTGACCCCAAAATCGTCTTATTTGAGCTCGAAAAAATTTAAAAGTAAAAGAGCTCCACCTCGATATCACCAAACGAGTGTTTAATAAATCCAAAACCGCTCAAAATAGACAGCATGCCTTCAGAATGTAGGTTCCCAAGAAGCTTGAAGTTAGGTTAAATTTTAAGCGATTCGACGCGTTGTTAGCTCGAAGTTTTCAGTTAAAAATGACAAGAAACCACAGAGAACTGCTCCAAACAGCTTCAAAACCCCCTAAATATCGCCATTTTGTTTTTACAAGCTCCTATTGACTGCTGAGATACAATAAGGAAGCTTAAAGTAACGATTTACGTTTGAAACTTGTTTCTTGTCCTTCATGGGCTTCCTGTGGTGAGGCTTATCAACAGAAAAATAATAGTTGTTCTTTTGATTGTCAAGTAACTATTTTTAATTGTTTTACTAACATCATAGTTGAATATAAATATGTGCTTGGAAACCATATAGTTATATTTTTCCTCTAGAAAACCACTTCATTTTCATTCATGCGTAACACCGCTGACAATGTCCAATATTTCTGGCAATGATCTAAAAGGCTTTTTTGTCGAAGTCAATAACACCGCGCGCCACTTTGTCGTGCGATTTTTTTTAAGCAAGCGTGAAAGGATAATGATAGCAAATGTTGTTCCGGTTTTTCTAATGGAAAAGCAAGCTTTCTGTTTAGGATAAATGTGATAACTAGTTCAACTACAAAACAATATCGGGTTGAAGCATTTCTAATTTGTTTTACAATCAGTAGAGGCGACTTGAATTTGGTAGTACTGAGTAAATATTTTGATATACAGTGTAATGAAACATCGATCTTGTCAGTTTTTTTTATCTTACTGCCTTAAGAATTTCACAAATAATTGGAAATCCAGTTAATATGAACTTCTTTTAGGTGAGCTTAAAATTAAATTTCCTTGGCAAAATTTTGACATTTGATGAGATCGAAAACGTCTTCTACTATGTGCCTCAGGCAATCCGTGTAGATAAATAGTATTTTGTGTTCAAAATATACCTATACCTTAGTGAAAATTGATGTATGGCAAATATTGCTTGCTTTTCAGTTATTCCCTCTTAAAAAACCGTATGTTTTTCAAATTTTTATTATTATTGTTGCTGGGCTTGAGTGGGCTTTTTGTTTTGCAATGTACTGAGTGCACTCGTGCACTTGAATGAATTCTGAAATTTCAGTGAACTGATTATTCATGAAGTTCCTTCTTTGGCTTTTAGCTTTTACCCCAATAACAAACCAAAGTTATCTTTGTATATGATCTTGGATTCCTGGTATTCAATTTTTTGGCTTTTTAATGTGTGTGATAACATATCCTTCACCGACAGTTGTTAGATAACCACGATACAGATTTTACCGTAAGCTCTAAAACATAGAATATTAGAACTTAGAAATTAGTACGACATTGCAAATGACGCTCTCTTTTTGCGACTTGAATAGCTTGCGATTATAATTGAAAAAAAAATATATAGTTTTCAGTGTTCTCTTTCTAATATAAAGGTAAATTATAAATTAACAAATGAATTTTAATAACTGAGCCCTTTTTTCATGGAGATAGGAGTGGATCAATAAGAAGATTAAATAGTTTTTATACCAAAATTCCCCATAAATGACTTAAATGAGAACCGAAGACAAACTTGGTCACAACTGTTGTAGCAAGTTGTAGGGTTGATTTACACGAAGCAATTCGTGTTGTCAAGCGTGGTGTAAGCAGATTGCATGCATGCGACAGTTGTAAGCAAAAGTTATACCGTGTAAATTGGCCTTTAGAGTTCAAAAATACGTGTAAATATCAAGTGACTTGGACAGCCAATAGTGGATGGCAACCAAAAAGTGCAAATTTTTTTATAAGATCTCAGGTTTCTATTCCAAATGAGAAAGGATCCTTTTATTGAGAATCATAAAATAGGATCAACCAAAGCTAAAACAATGCATTACTTACCTGTAAAAAACGATAAAAATCTAGAGGTGTCAATGGTATTGTTTGCTTGGTTTTTATTGTATTAGAACACCTCAAATTCTTCATCTGAAATCCTTGAAAATTGACAAGCGTAATCTAATCCCTATAATTAGTCTTTTCCTGGTTTAGTTGAATCAAGACAGGCGAAATACGATCAAGGAAAATGCTTTTGTTAGCTTATCTATCAACGTGGAAAAAAGGAGGCGAGAGAGAGAGAGAGAGAGAGAGAGAGAGAGAGAGAGAGAGAGAGAGAGAGAGAGAGAGAGAGAGAGAGAGAGGAGAGAGAGAGAGAGAGAGAGAGGGAGAGGAGAAAAAAAATGATGCTAGCTTGATGTACACAAGGTAACATCCATCAACGGTCTAGAATCTAAAAGCATTGCTCTCCAACTTATTAATAAATTATCCACTTTCTAGTATCTCTTCAGTATTACTTAAACATCCCCCTCACTAGCACCTTCTTTGGTACGCACATGTAAGAGGACGGAAAGAGAAAAAGGGGCTGAATAGGTTTCAATGGCTAATACAAGAATATATCGAGAGAGAATCTAAGAGCACTGCACTTCAATTTGTGAATAAATCATCCACTGTCTAGTATCCCTTCTTATCATTCATTCATTCATTCTTTCTTTCTTTGTTCATTCATTCAATTTTTTCTTCTTTTTTCTTTCTTTCTTTCTTTCTTTCTTTCTTTCTTTCTTTCTTTCTTTCTTTCTTTCGTTCGTTCTTTCTTTCTTTCTTCCTTTCTTCCTTTCTTTTTTTTTTCTTCTTTCTTTTCTTTCTCATTTCATCTTTCCGAGGACAGGCTCTAGCGATAACATCAGTTCCCCTGTGCCTATAATAGATTTGAAACCAATAACGGATGTGTTTTAAAGTCAGTTCATAATTACAGTCAGTTACAGCTATGACTTACACAGAAATCAGTATGATGAATACCAAATGATCAAAAATAAACTATACCAGAAGTACTTTTAGATAACATCAGTCAACAACTGATAATCTTGTTGGAATAAAAGCCGGTCGAGGGCTCGTATTTATTAGATTTAAAAAATTAAAAAAAAAAAAAATCCAGAATAGATGACATTGAGTACCGGTGTTTTGGCATGGATGTCATATCATTCCCATCATTTGCCCTACGATCCAAGTTTGGGCATGCACAGTCTTGATATCATCAAGATAGCATCTACTGAACGTTCCTGCAAAAGAAAACGACGAAACCTTTTTGGGACGTGCTTCACATGACTTCAGAAGAAAATGCTGTCATTTCGCGTTATTAAAATTGTTTCTAAATTTCATAAATTGTTTTGCTGTTGTCGAGGTTATAGAGGAAGTTGTTTCATAAAATTTATTTATCATTACTTGTACGTTGCGATAGATAAGTCCCAGAGCTCAGGGCGAGATATGACTTTTTGTTTTACGTTTCAAAAAGAAAATAATGAGTCTAGCGCTAGTTTGCTTTAACTTTATTTTTTTTTAAACATAATTTTCTTGTAAACTGTGCGGGGCTTTTGTTATTATCACACGGAACAAAATATTGTGAACAAAATTAGATTTCTTAATTGTCTAATTTTGAAAGAAAATGCTAGAAATGGTCAAAAGTATTATTAAAGAAAAGTCAAATTGGAGTTTCACAGAGGGCTTTTCATGTTCTCTATCCAATTGGAATAGAAAAAACTGCTTATTTTAATGGTTTGATAGTGAAAATTAAAGGTAGCAGAATACAATTATTTTAATGGAGGGAGGAAAACCCGGGAAACTTGAGCGGTGAAAAAAGCAACGAGCAGATTTGCTGCATTTTTGTTTTTTTTTATGGAGGGAGGACTGAAACATGAGAACCCAGAGAAAAACCCTCAAAGCAAAAGAGAGAAGCACTGACGAGCAGAAATGTTTAATGTTTTTGTTGGAGGAAAGAAATACCGGTGAAACATGAGAACATCATAAAGTACAAGAGAGAACCATTCAGTATAATCAATTATTTTTACCGGGAGGGGGGAAAACTCCTAGACAACACAGAGAAAGTCAGTCAAAGCACAGTAGGAAGCCAACAAGCAACTCTAATCTACTCACATATGATAGCAAGCAAGCTGCCTCCTTGCTTCCCCCACAACTCTCCCATATTTCCGACGCCCACGAAGACCTACTCTACGAGGAGCCATTAACTAGAAACTGGCGTCTGCACATGCACATCTTTCCATTTCTCGCAGTGATTTGTTCCCGGCAAAGCACGTCTTCGTCTGATTTTAGTACCCTGCAGGGTTTCTATAGATGCTACTAAGTTTTAATTTCGAAATCGTGACCATTTGAGATTCATTTTCACAGCTTGGCTCTAACTCGGCACATTCCATTAGAAGAACCTACAATTCAATATGTGGTTCCGTCGAGCCCTGACTTTGATCAGTGCAGAGGTTTAACTGTACCCTGACTTTAATTGATGTGCATGCCCAGAGGTTGTTTCAGGGTAGGTTGATTCCTGGTTTCATCTGTGAGTTAACCATGCCTTGACTTAGATCAGCCCAGAGGTTTTATCAGAGTTCGATCTGTGGGTTAACCCTGTCCTGTGGTTTAGACCAGCCCAGGTTGCAATTGTTTTCAATAAAACAAAATTTGAAGGTTTTTTGTGTGTACTTTACTCCAATCTACTTGAGCATCTGTCTAAAACATCTCAAAATCTGCCAACCTTTCCACCCAGTCAGAACAAGTGGAAAAAAGGGGTATTTCTTTAAGTACGTTGACATGATTCAATCGTAATCAGTGACTTAATAAAGCTGCCATACTGTCTCCTCAGCCAGGATTCTCGTCTATCGATACATTAATCCACTGTGCTAAAAATTATTTTCGGACTTCTTTTAAAAACGATATCGATATCGATTGAAAAAACTTTGTGTTGCCATAGCAACTTAAGTAATTCTGATCCAGCCTTACTTTCATATTTACTTAACTGAATATCCAACGATCGAGATCCGTGATTGGCTTACATCGAGCTATAGTTACAGTCAAACTAAGAAAACCGTGAACACCTAAAATATGCCTGAAATGTTTATGTGTTTGATCACAGCGCGCTCACGCAAAGTATTTTCCCGTTTAAAAGTTTCAAACTTCATATTTTAGTTTTATTCTCGTGAAATTAGATATTTCTATTCAAGACAGACGGATACACGACAGAAGGATTCAAAACAAACTCTTTTCATGCTGGTGGGAAACATCTTTTTTAAAAGCAACGGTCTAAATAAACATTCCTACTACGTATGGTGAACGAAGCTTTATACACGCAGCTCCTAAATTATGGAACAATATCCCTGAAGAAATCAAACAAGCAGAAACAATATCTATTTTCAAAACCAGACTGAAGACTTTTCTTTTCAAAAATAATTTTCAATTTAAATGTTATTTATTTTATTCATTACATTTGATTTTTATTGTTAACGCATAGGTCTTTCCAAGACGGAAAGGAATTATTGGCATACAACTCACAACATTGAATCATATATAATCACGTATCCCCGTGTTCAATCTTCACGAGAATAAGAATCAGAAACACAAGTCATAATTCCAGTCATTCTTCGATCTTAGAATAACTTATATCCTATCGGTAATCGCCTATCGACTTTGGTTCCGACAACCAGCTTTTTTTTTTACAGGAATCGGCATAATTTCTCAAAAAAAATTGGTTCCCAAGTCAGTGTTGTAGACGCTTTCTAGCATGTTTGGTGCTGACTAGTCTACTGTATATTTTCCAAACAAAAATAGCACCAAAACATATATATATATGTATATATATCACAAAAGCGACAAAAAGTTTGAAATTTGGCGTATATACGTATTGCGGAAAACCAAAGAAAGGCTAAGCAATTAATAATCTAACGCGTATCCTTTGAAACAAAATTATGTCTTAATTGAACGGATATTCAAAAAAGCCGCTATGATCGCAAATCTCAATTCGTAATAACTTAATATAGTTTGTCAATACAAAATATATATAAAACATCTTACCCTTGCATCTTTCCCGGTTTTGAAAAAGAAAAGAAAAAGGAAAAAAAACAGCAAACACTTAGTTTGAAGAATTTGTGGAGTAATTACAGAAGAACTCTCACTTTTAAGACCGTCATCACTATTATTATCATTCAATTTTTCAGAACGTCTGGCGCTTTTATCATTGATCGCAATCTTTTTCCCCTGGTTATCTCTTGTATCTACCATTCATTTCGTGATTTTTGGAGTTAATTATAGATAGGAATTTTTTTTTTTTGTAAAAAAATATTGTTGAGGTTATCCCTTGTGTCTGTGGACTATCATGACGTCTTTCGCAGAAGGTGGTATGCGTAATACTTTGTTTAGTTAATACCTTTGATCGGTTTAGACCTGTTTTTCTACACCATAATCTAGGATTTTGAATACATTATCTCAGATTTCACCTGTATATCGATGGGGAATATTCGAGATTTCAAGCTTTTTTATAACCCTGAATAATAATAATTATGATGATAATAATAATAATAATAATAATAATAGTAATGGTAATGGTAATGGTAATGGTAATGGTAATGGTAATGGTAATGGTAATGGTAATGGTAATGGTAATGGTAATGGTAATGGTAATGGTAATGGTAATGGTAATGGTAATGGTAATGGTAATGGTAATGGTAATGGTAATGGTAATGGTAATGGTAATGGTAATGGTAATGGTAATGGTAATGGTAATGGTAATGGTAATGGTAATGGTAATGGTAATGGTAATGGTAATGGTAATGGTAATGGTAATGGTAATGGTAATGGTAATGGTAATGGTAATGGTAATGGTAATGGTAATGGTAATGGTAATGGTAATGGTAATGGTAATGGTAATGGTAATGGTAATGGTAATGGTAATGGTAATGGTAATGGTAATGGTAATGGTAATGGTAATGGTAATGGTAATGGTAATGGTAATGGTAATGGTAATGGTAATGGTAATGGTAATGGTAATGGTAATGGTAATGGTAATGGTAATGGTAATGGTAATGGTAATGGTAATGGTAATGGTAATGGTAATGGTAATGGTAATGGTAATGGTAATGGTAATGGTAATGGTAATGGTAATGGTAATGGTAATGGTAATGGTAATGGTAATGGTAATGGTAATGGTAATGGTAATGGTAATGGTAATGGTAATGGTAATGGTAATGGTAATGGTAATGGTAATGGTAATGGTAATGGTAATGGTAATGGTAATGGTAATGGTAATGGTAATGGTAATGGTAATGGTAATGGTAATGGTAATGGTAATGGTAATGGTAATAATTATAATAATAATAACAAGTTATTTTTAGAAGTTTAATAGCCACTTAACAACCAGTTTAGAAATAAACGTTAATTGTATATTACAAAACACGCAATATAAAATAACTCGCTCAGTCGTTCCAGCACATTCCTTTTTGCTTTGAAAAGTTCCTTACATTTCTAGAATAGTCTAAAAGCCTTTAAAATAATATAGTAGCTTCGTATGTGTATTTAAGTTGAGCATTATATACTTTATATAATATGAAGAATATTCACAACTTAATTTCAACAGTAATATTTTACGTTTTTTTCCAGAATTATTTCATAGTTTTCAGATAATTCTTATCAAAGCACTCAGTGAAACTGTTATGACACAATCAAAGAACATTTTCAAAGGCATTTACACAAATGGCTTCGCCGGGGGGTTTGCATGGTATGGGGGGAGGTGATGAAAACTATTTATCCTCTAATTTCCTGTAAGCTAGAAAATATTTTGGTATTTTGTCACTTTGGATAAGAAAAAAAATGTTTTAAATCTTTTTTTTATATATATTGCCCAATTCACTTAAATTTTGTCATGCAAACGTTTCTGTACTTGGGTCTGTAGTAATTCTATCGTCTGTTCATGGATTAATTTTAACTCCTTTTCTGTGCAATTAAATCCCGATTTGAATAAAAAAAACTTATGTCAACTTAACTGCGAATAATCGATCACTCGGACACACTTTTCAAACACTTAACTAAAACGTCTTTAACTTGAGCAAAACTTTAGTAAAATTAATGGAAAATGCCATAATCATTTTAACGAGTAATGCTTCAAATTGATAGCACTACCGTCGAACTAGTATAGAGCATTTTGTTACCGGATTTTGACAGCATATGCGAGCATTTTATGTAAGCTTATTATTTAACAATTCTGGACGTGCTCATGAACGCACAGATCTAGAAAACGTTTTCTTAATATCTTTTAGCCCCCGGGGTATTTTACCTAACAACCTTGCTCAGCTCCAAATGATAATTACTCCTGTGCACGAATGACAAAAATGCACTACTTTACTGATAATAGCACCGAGAATCGTTTCCTAGTTCTCTAAGCGATATCTTCTTGTATTAGTCATCGAGACCCAGCCCCATTTGCTCTCTACACGTCTTTACACGTACCAAAGAAGGTGCTAGGGGGATGCTTAAGTAATACTGAAGAGATACTAGAAAGTCGATGATTTATTCATAAGTTGGAGAGCAGTGCTTTTAGATTCTAGACCGTTGATTGATGTTACCTTGTGTGTGTGTGTGTGTGTGTGTGCCTCTCTCTCTCTCTCTCTCTCTCTCTCTCTCTCTCTCTCTCTCTCTGTCTCTCTCTCTCGCTCGCTCGCTCTCTCCCTCTCTCTAGCTCTCTCCATAAGAAACGACGATAAATCCGGATTCCGGAAATGGAAAACATCACGAAATCAATCCCTTAATAATGGAAATGAGTGCAATTTGAAAGAAAAGTTCTCAATTGTATAATATACGAGGAGATTAGCCTTAGATATCTGAGATGTTTTCTTCGTGCTAATGATAATAGGTTGTTCTAGAGGTTGGTGATTATTCCCAATACGTCTTAACTAATTGATCTCAGAGAAAAACGCTTTCATTCTTAAGTAAATCGTATATATTTTTATCCTCAATTTCACCCTAACGACGGGTCGCCATTTTTGTAAGCAACCACGAAGATCTCTTGGCTTGTAAATGCTGCTTTTTTATTATGTGTTTTTAACCATTTCTCGCTGACATTAAACCACTTGACCAATCTTTTAAATAGAATTTTACGCAAGCAAACATTAAATGCGGTTTACCAACAAAGGGCTGATTTCCATGTTGCAGAGCTGAGCGCTGACAAAGTTTTGATTCAAAATACGTTTTATTTGCAATCATTGATATTTTTCATACTAGCGTCCCTTATCGCAGGAACCTGCAGCTACTAGATATTGGTAGACGATCTCGTTAGCGAGAGAAAGGGCGTTCTATTGTCTTGGTTGATTCACTGTGAAATAAATATAGACGCTATTGGCTAGTCTTATTCTCATTTACCATAAATACACCTGCCGATCTCATTAATATTTTTTTCGATAAAGGAAGCATGTTCAAACGTAATGGACACTTAACAAGGATTAAAAGCCGAGGATAAGTTACGCTGTGTTAGTGACGATGCTCTCAACCAAACTGGACACTTCATAGCTTGGTTTCCATCGTGTGAGGCGAAGAGCCATTCAAGGTACCTACGTACGATTCCAAGCAAGGCCAACAAAACAACAGCCGCGAAGGCTGCCAACAACAATCCAAAATGTTCAGTTCGCACTTGAATTTAACCGCCAATGCCACTAATGGAACAGTTCAGGCTAGTGTATTTGATACTTGTTATTCTGTTAAGTGTATGTTTAGTGATGGTGAAAGGGCAGCTATCATTTTTGCCTTTTTTGCAACTTTTTTGATTTCGCTGGTGGGGAATTCCTTCGTGTGTCACATCATTGCAAGATCCCGGAGACTTAAAAGCTGTACAAACTTCTCCATTCTAAACCTTAGCATTGCTGATCTTTTCCTGACGATCTTCTGCATCCCAATCATCACGATTGATCTGTATATCGTAGCCGATTGGGTCTACGGACTCTTTATGTGTCGAATGGTGGCATTTTTGCAGAATACCGCCATGGTCGCATCAATTCTTATTCTTCTAACAATTAGCATAGAAAAATTCCTTGTGGTCTGTTATCCATTCCAGTCACGTGTTTATCGGAATTTCTTTCGCTATATCATTTACACTGTATGGATCCTTGCTATCGTGGATTCGGCAGCCGTTTCCAACTTGAAGACGACCGTGGCTTTTGGCGGAAAGAATCATTGTATCTCTGAATGGCCAAGCAATACATTCAAGCAGAACTACCTAATGGGACATGCAACCGGGCTATTCTTTCTGCCACTTTTATTGATGACCTGTCTACACTGTGCTACGATTTATGTTATTCAAAAGAAGACAACTCATCGCATAAATGGATCCAAGGCTATGGTCCGTACCAACGGGAGAAAGCTCAGGCAGAAGCGCAAAGCGGTGACGATATTGGTGATGATTGTGGTGCTTTTCACGATTTCCTGGGGTCCTTTTCTCTCGCTCGCGATTTGGGATGCGTTCGCTGACGTGGAGGAAAAGATGGCATCGTTCAAAACTCTGAACCAAATGTTTGTCGTATGTATGTGGATGATGTTCTTAAATGCTGCTGGCCATCCTGTCATTTACTGCTTTCTGGGCAAAGAATATCGCAAAGCTATGAAGCAATCCCTATGGAAAAAGACCCCGTCATCCAATACGAGATTTACACCCCGGGATAATCAACCCGCCATACCCTTAAGAAATATTGACCATTCTTAACTGGTAAAATTATTAGAACATTAAGTGATAGCAAGATCCAATTGCTTGAATCCAAGAACAAATGCCATGAACACTAGTGCTGTACTTAAGTGAATCATTGAAAAATCGACAGTCAAAGTGGCGTCCAAAGGTAAACAGATGGAATATAAAGACTTCAACGTCCACGATCCGCTTCAATACGCGCCTAAAATACCTTATTTATCAAGGATGTTGTCGTTGTCTACTAAGCCATTAATAGCTGCAAGACCAACATGGAACGCCTCCACAATCAATATTGATCAAGATGACTTATATCAGAGAATATATCTTCAGAAAAGTCATCATCTTAACCTCCTTTCAAGCGATTCTCGCAATTACATTATCAAAAATGTATCTCATCTTACCGAGAAAAAAAAGTGAAGCTCTCGCTAATGAACTATCGAATTAAAAAAAAATTCAAGTAGAAAGAGTTTTAGGATTATTTTTAAGGAAGCACGTTCATACTTTTTAGAAGTATTGTATTTCTATTTTATTTCGTTTCCTTTCCTTTGAAAATCTTAAGATATTTTCCGGATTTTTCCAGCGATTTAACAATTTTAATCCTTTATTTATCAACTCTCTTATCAAGAAATCACAATTTCCTTCACAGAAACTGAAAGGAAACGTCCAAAATATTTTGTCTGGCTAGCTTAGCCATTGTTGATAACCCTGTTAGCTCGTTCACAATCGGCAAGACGTGATCAAAACAAAACCACAGAAAGTAGGGAAAAAATGAAGAAATGCAGGAACGGCTCATTAGTGATTTTAAGAGCTGCGTCAGATGCTTCAGGCGTTACTCTTCTTGGGCGAAGAGGAAACCCTTCAAACTCTTCGCTTTGGTCCGAATGTAAATTCCACTACTACCAATCAACGAGTGCTTCGAGAGAGTTTCTATACAACTTTTATGTGTAAAGTAAACCTGCCTGCTGATTTATATATCAAGACTTATGAGAAAAACTACCGGCCTCTTTGATCCCATTGAGTGAGTTTTATTGGACATTTAACTCCATTTAAACCGGGGTTTTGGAGGACGTAAGAGAGCATAGACTCAATATCAATGCACTCGTTGTTATAAATAATAATAAGAGAACGATTGCAAAATTAATAGAAAAAATGCCGCAATTTCTATAAATCTATAAATATCTTTAAAATTTTAGGCAAGTAGTTCAGTTAAGATGTAGGAAATAATATGGGAGGTTTCGGTTCATCGATATCATTATTTAAAGTGGCTGAGACTCTGCGTACTGTTTTTCGTGATACTGGATATACTAGCTTACCAGTCAACCGTGAATAACACACGACGAAAAACCATGCCAACTGAATATTCGAGTTCCAGCTGATACATCTATGCTTTATAGGTTAACTTTAAATGCCTAGCTGATTGTATTATATGAACTTATTGTTCTTATAGCCAACGAGGGAATCAAAACACGAAAGCTTGGTGAATACTAAATTAAGCGTTAAAAGATGCCAAAAATACAACGTAAAGATACCAAAAAATGATTTAAAAAAATATTTTCATCAGCTTACTTTATTCTCTCTGTAATTTTTTTAAATTTTTCCTCTTTCTTTCTTCCTTCCTTCCTTCCTTCCTTTCTTTTTTGTTATTTGTCTTATTTTCTCCCCTCTCTGTTTTAACTTTTCACTTAAAACTTATTTTTTTAATCCCATTTCTTTATTCCAATTTTCATTCCTTTCTTTTCTTCGCTTTTAGATTTTTCTTCAAAATCTTTCTTTTTATTTTGATCTACTCTTGTCAATTTGTATATATTTAAATAGTTATAATCAGTAAAAATAAAAGATTGAATTCGAAAATTGCTAGTCTAGGCTAAACAGCAGGGTATAGGTAAGCTTTTAATGCGAGTATGGTCAAATGAATATCTTTGACTGCAGTTTCGCATGCTGCAGTAATACCTGAATCATTCTAGAATAGTCTCAAGATGTGCCATTAAAATTCAATAAACTCTCTCATCTTGTAGAGTGTATATCTTATATAATGGGCTTGCAATTTTTACGATAAAGATTTGAAAGGCAGTATAAAAAGACCTAAACAATAAAATGCGCCGAGCGCTAAGGTATGACCACAATTAATGTATTCACATACTTCTATGCACGGGTTTTCGTACGTTAAATCGACACATTTCGACGCAAAGCTGGCTGGTTTTACCAAATAAGACGCGCAAAAGCTCCTTCGGCAGCAAAAAGCCCGTGCATAGAAGTATGCAGACACATTAAATGTGATCATGCTTTACCTAATTTCCAAAGTTAACTCCCCCAAGAATGTTTGCTTCGCGCCGCTAGTTATCTCAAAAATGCCGTCCTTGTGAACATGACTAAGTAAATTGCTCGAGTAATCGTGGGAAATGGCCTTATTTCATAATGACGGCACATTCCAAAGCAAAGCCACGCTAATGCACAGATGAAAGCCCCGACAATCACTGGCAGCAGAAAAAGACTATGGTAACAAAATGTTAATCGGCACTGGTCTACACGAGCAACCTTTCCTTGACAAGTTTTCCTTGACAAGGAAAAATTGATCGTTTAAATAGAGTGAATTGAACAATTTTTCCTTCACAAGGAAAAATTGTTAATCAAGGATGAAATTTGCTCGTGTAGACGGACAGCAAGACTACGGACAAAATGTGGCAAGGAATATTAAATGAAATTAGTTTCCAGCCTGTTACTTCACAGATCGAAACTTGTGAAGCAAAAATTGTTCATCATCTATACGAGCAAGGAAATCTTGTCAATAAAAAAAATTGTCAAAGAAAACTTGCTAATCGTGTAAGCGAGCAATGAAAATTGCCAAGGGCACTTGTCAAGGAAAACTTGCTAATCGTCTAAGCAATTCAATAAAAAATGTCAAGGATACTAATCAAGGAACAATTGCTCTTTTAGATGTAGCTTTCACTTATAGAATGTAATTTCAAAGACAAGAATATTGTTTATCAAGATTTTGGAATTTTATGTCAATAGTTGCTTTATGTCTGACGTCATGTCGAAATAGGTAGGTCAAATATACAGGGAGATATCTAGAAGCCAGGCCAATCCCTATTGTAGCCAAAAAACTGTCTTCTACTACTAATACAGCCGGAGCTACTGTCATCCCTATCCACTCTGTCTGCCTCATTTTTCCGTCGGCTACCATTGATATCAGTTGGAATTCAACTGAAGGAACTACCGACGTTTAAAGATAGGTACTTTACCTTTACCTTTACCAGACTTATCAAGTTAATCACATATGCGTGTGCAGTGTGTGGTTTAGGGGGGCGTTTGCGGGGGATGATTGGGTGTGGCTTCTCGCTGAGGAGTGAAATAGGAAATTCCCATTTCTCCCTAGTTTTTATCAGGGTTTTTGATATAATGTTCTGTTACTGATATACATCAAACAAATATAGAAGGTGCATGGAATTTTGTTGTAAACAGCTTAAATAAAATAAATAAAAGCCTGTGTGCCTTTTCTAGAGGTTTTGAGACAAACTTAGTATAGCTATTTTTCTTGGCCTTTTTATCTTCTCCCTCGCTCGCTCGCTCTCTCTCTCTGACTCTCTCTGACTCTCTCTGACTCTCTCTGACTCTCTCTGATTCTCTCTGACTCTCTCTGACTCTCTCTGACTCTCTCTCTGACTCTCTCTCTGACTCTCTCTGACTCTCTCTGACTCTCTCTGACTCTCTCTGACTCTCTCTGACTCTCTCTGACTCTCTCTGACTCTCTCTGACTCTCTCTGACTCTCTCTGACTCTCTCTGACTCTCTCTGACTCTCTCTCTGACTCAACTCTCTTATTGCTATCTTTGACTCCAAACTTTCACTTCAATAACATTGTCGTTCGCACGCTCAACAAATCTATATCCATATTTGGGAAGATTACCTTATTTGGAAGTGAGTGTATATCCTCTTTCGGTGATTTTTCTGCTATAACTTGCTATAACTGACTAACTTGCACATGTTGTAGCGATGAAATATTTCAAACTATCCACCATCTTGAAATTAGCTAGGTAACCTTTCCTTTGACAAAGGAAGCCCAAAAGTATAAAATCACAGGGATCCCGAGCGAACGGCAACATAAGTTTGATATAGAATTTCTTCTTTCTTTACTAGTCTTCGATTCGTTTGTCAAATTTAACCCCAACCGCTGACAAGCTTAGTTTGGCAACATAAGTTTGATATAGAATTTCTTCTTTCTTTACTAGCCTTCGATTCGTTTGTCAAATTTAACCCCAACCGCTGACAAGCTTAGTTTGTCAACTATTCAAACTTCGGCTTTAGAATTTATGGAAGCAGGGGTTCCAAGATAATATTATACAATGAACTCCCTCTAAGAGGACACTAAGAGCTGGTCCCGAAGTAGCCTGCATTGCAGGCGTTCCTCGTTGGTTCTTTTCGGGACGGGGAGGAAAAGAACCAACGAGGAACGCCTGCAATGCAGGCTACTTCGGGACCAGCTCTTAGTGTCCGCCTTACAGAGGTGTCCGTCTTAGAAGGAGCTATGAAATTTGACACCACAAATCTGATACCGTATAAAGGGACTAATATTTACTTTCACAGAGTAATTTTAAAAACATAAAATTATTATTTATTGTTCGTAAAAACTGTATATACAGTATAATGATAGTAATCAAGAAGGGAGCAGAAAGAAAAACAAGAAAGATCGACCAAAGCTAAACAAACATTCGAACATTAAATTACAGTATTTGAATTACTAAAGTACAGTACTACAGTATGACTTGTGTTGTGAGCGGATGTTGAACGTGGTCAATGTTTGATTCAATTTTAGCACCTCGTGGTAGATAGCTACAGTAGGGAAAACGCAACGATGTATCTTTAATTCCAAGTGTCCGTTTTGAGGGGTATTTCCGACCTAAGTTACGCCGAAAAAGTGTCCGCTTTAGAGGGAGTTTCATTACAAATAATATATGGAAATTCGGCCTAGACCAGGCAAAGGTGTCCGCATTAGACAGGTGTCCGCCTTACAGGGGTGTCCGCATTGAGGGAGTTCTAGGAAGTGAGTGAGTGTACTATGTCAAACCAGTATCAGTAGCCGTTTCAAAGACAATCTCTAAATCTGTAAATTATAATAAACGACAAGTTGGATAATACGGGGTTATTAATTAGTATTCTCTAAGCTAGACATTAGTATTCCTTATATAGAGAATACTAATAAGGCCTTTTGTTTTCTTTTTGTTTCAAGGTCTTATCAGTATTCATGTCTAACTTAGAAAATACTAATTGAATACACTTGTATTTTCCCTGAGCTTCAAGGATCTTTCCATTTTGACACCTCGGTATAATTACTCTATTGGATATACAGAAAATTATTCAACGTCACCTTTACCAAAATATCCTAGAGTCCTAAAGTCTTAAAGTTTTAAATTATCTCTGAAATATCGTAATATATAGCTCATGATAGCAAATTATATAAACGTTGTCGTCGGTAAAAAAAAAACCTAAACATTATTTGCTTTTTTACCAACAAACTAGGCTATCTAAAAATTAAGGAAGAGATGTCCAAGTCATAGAAGTTGCAAGTGAGTTTCTGATTGTTATAATGTCACGGTGAAATAAGTTTCATGATTCCGCTCTCAAATAAAGCTTTAGACTTTAGGTTTTTTTCATCCAGTTGAATTAGCTTTAATTGAATTAGCTATATATTATAACAGAAGTATATTATTTCTAAAGTAAATCTTACAACACAAAAGTATGACCACATCGAATGTATTCGCATACTTCTATGCAGACGGGATTTTGTACTTTAAACAGACAAATTTGATCCCAAGCTGTCTGGTTTTACCAAATAAGGCGTGTAAAAACTCGTTTCGCAGCATAAAGCCCGTGCATAGAAGTATGCGAATATATTAAAAGTGGTCATACTTTTGGGCGTCGCGCTGTAACAGGCAGTAGCTTAATATATATCTATTTAGCACTTGTACTAACTTTGCAAATCAACAGAAACGAACAGATTTTTTTTACGATATTTGGCCCAATTATACAAGAAACGAATTGCTTTGTGTCTTTTCCCCTAAAATCGAAATATCAAATTTTGGAAGCATTATATTTCTGTGATTTCTTTGAATCGATTCTAGACCACGTCTTGCTATTATTCAGCTTTCAAATGGCAATTTATTTGCGTTCTTTGACGTATTAGTAATTAAAATAAGTTTTGGTTTCTTACCGGCGTATGCACATGGCATTGGAGTATAATTTTTGACTGTTATGGACATACTACGGTCTTTTACATTCGCTCTGACATCTAGTCATGATCAAACTGTAATTCGAAATGAATATAATATTAACAATTTGTCAGACATTTTTTAACATTTTTAACATTTAATGAGATAAAACTCAAAAAGCGTGGTTTTTTTTTCAAACTTGTACTTACAATTTTGTCTTGAAATTATATTGAAACTTGTCGACAGAAACCTTGGCCGCTTACGTCTCTTCATGTTACAGTTACAACTGACTATGTAAATTCTCGATTAAAATTCTTAAATCTCGGGGGACAGACCATCACAAACATGCTCTTAATGAACAGAACAATTCATCGTATTTATGTTATTTCGAAGCTATAAAATATGTCGTATATTACTTTTATTCAAAGATTGATTTTCTCTTGGGAGGGGAACAAAAATACGTAGCAAACAAATGCATACAAACAATGGTCTCGTGAGTATGACTTTATATTCTAAATCGGTTAGAGAATAAACACTAGTGCTTTATTGGATTTAAAGCTCCTCGCAATGATAGAATTTTTTTTCAATTCTTTCTTTCAATGTTCGGAGTTCTAAATCCCATAAAGCACTCGCGTTATTCACTAACCCTTACTAAGAACAACATATATCGCAGTTATATAAAAATCTAACAAACAAGGAAGGTTTGTAAAAACACAAAAATGAGATTAATGTTCTTAAAAACAATTTCTTCACCGATGAAAAAATTGTAAAGCGGCTCAAGACGTTTTAATGATCACTTCAGAAGTCTAAACTATTATTTTAAATAAAGTACTTCAAATTGTTGCTCAATTTAGTTGATTTTAGGGAAACATGTCTCGAACTCGAGTTACGTTTTTCAAAATTGATTTTTCATTTAGATATAAATTTTATTTAAATTTTTTTTGAATTGCTCAATTTACCTAATTCTTTGTAAGGATTTTTATCTGGAATTTTATTTGGTTTTTCAATCTGGAACTAAGCTAGGCTTATTATCACTTTTAGCAATAGCGTTTATTCTTTATCCTTCAATAGGGTTTTCACCACTTAGCTCGCAGCAAAAGCAGTTTACAAGAAGCTTCTCAGTTTTGAATCTGGCCAGCAATAAGCTTTTCACCACTTTTAGCAGTGCCAGCTAACGAAAATCAAAGCTTATTCTCTACCGCACTCGTAGCAATACCAGTTTACGAAGTTTTTTTTTTATCTGGCAATCATTGGCTTTTCACCACTTACAGATAATATGATAGCTTCATGGCTTTTTACGAAGTATATTTTTTAATTAGCAATAGTTTATTTTTTAGTCTAGAAATAGACTTTTTACCGTTTTAGCCGGCTGTGACCTGTAAAACAATTAGCTCTCTGCTTGTGGGCCACAGCAGAGTTTTGACATCCAATTTCCTCAGTAACATCCGAACTGATCTAACATCCGTACGAATTATCAATATTCCTGTGGAGCTTCGTCAAATTCGATGAAAGATCATGCGAAAATGCTATATAAATTGATAATTAAAATCAATATTGTCGTTAGTATCGATAAAACACTTTTATTTAGTACGATGTAGTTTCCTGGACTGACAGCTACCCCCTGGATTTTTGTGCTAAAAACATCATCGGAAATTGGTTTGAGGAAGGAACTAGCGGAATACTATTATACCAATGGCTAACATGATTTATCAACTAAGTTAGAATTATGAAATAAGACGGAAATACGTTTGATAAATAATGATGGAAAAAAAATATTGCGTCTCATCTATCCACCTATCTGTTTCATTCAATCTATCCATCCATCCAGTCTACCTTCGATCAGTCCCGATTTGTCCATCCATCCATCTATTTATCCAGTCTAATCTCATCCCACCCATCTGCAATCAAATCATCTATACAGTCACATCTCATTCAATCGAATATATCCATCCATCAATCTAAGTAAACAATTGGTGTCTTGGGTTACCTGTGAGTAGTATATTATGGGATAAGTAAACAATTGATGTCTTGGGCTACCTATGAGTAGTATATTATGGGATAAGTAAACACTTGATGTCTTGGGCTACCTGTGAGTAGTATATTATGGGATAAGTAAACACCTGATGTCTTGGGCTACCTGTGAGTAGTATATTATGGGATAAGTAAACACCTGATGTCTTGGGCTACCTGTGAGTAGTATATTATGGGACAAATAAATACTTGGAAGGCTGTGAAAACGCTAACAAACTGTGCGCAGCGATGAACCTCGTGTGAAAAGTGAATTCGGTTGATCACCTACTGTCACTATCGCCAACGCTTTCCAACACTCACCTAAATCAATATAATGCCCTTACCTAGGTTGTTACCTATATTTGCGCTCTAGACTGACAATCATCTATATTTCTTGGCTTTGATATGATGTAGTTTTCTTCACAGAACAGTAATTTATTTATTTATTAGTAATTTATTTATTTAGTAATGCATTCCCTCTTTGGTTTTATCTGGAAATGGTTTTCTTATTGGAAGGAGGAAGAAATTTGCGTCCTTATTTCCAGTTGTTTGTACACAGTCCCTACTAAATGCCAAAAACAATACGACTGCCTACTATTGAACAGCGTTCAAATTGAGCCCACGATGTGCGCTGATTTAAATGTCTTTATTTTGAATGCGCGTTGAATTATGTGTAATACAGCTTTTTCTGTCAGCGGCACCTTTTTTTATAGTCAAGATTGTTATCGCCTGTCACGGATAAACAAAAAAATGATACTCTAGGGGATGACACGTGGTCTGAAATGGGAAACTTTACTGAGACCCAAGGTAAAGAGGTCTATTACAACTTCCATAGACGTGTGACGTTGATCTTAACCCATTAAGTAGTAACAGTACACTCAGTGTCCTGAAGGAGGGTCTAGATATCAACTTCTAGTCACGATCTTATCACAATTATAACTAATGACGAGTATTACAAAGAAATCTTACGAAAAAGGTTAAAACAATCCTCATCTAACGAAAACCGATTTTAGAACCTGGAGGGGAGGGATGGAGCTACCTAGGTACCAATCACCTCTTCAGATGATCTGAGAAAAAATGATAGCCAATCAAAATCAAGAATATTTGCAGAGATGTCACCCTTAGTTTTAGTCACTAACCTACTGGCTACAACATAAGAAAACACTGCATCAGGGACCGCGGAGCAGGGGGGCTGGGGGACTATAGCCCCCCCCCCCCCAATAATGGGAGCATGTCCCCAAACCCCCTAGGTCTTCCAGTATTTGGTGGTCGTTAGCCCCCCCCCCCCCCCCCCCCCACCAATCAAAATTATGCTCCGCGGTCCCTGTGCACGCGTCTTCGCTATTTAGTTCAGCTATTGCTGAGGTTTTGTGGTCTGAATATTTTTTGTGGTGTCGGTATAAATTTGGCATGTCTGAATAAGTGCTGGAACAGTTTTCGCAGGCTGTATGGCACCTGAGTTTTGCAGTGATGTCATCTTTACGTCACTATTTCAGATCAGCTGGGTGGAAGTGAATTCCTGGTTTATCACCTCAAATATCTCAAAAACTAAAATTCTAACCGCAGAAATGAATGTACTGTCTGTTAAGCTACGTATTTGTGTATACAAACGTTAAATATGGACACCAAGTATCAGAAATTTCACAGGTCTCTGAGAGGGGAGGTTGCACGGTACACCCAGGGGCGTATCCAGGATTTAAACATTTGCCAGCAGTGATCAGAACCAGAGTGTTGTGATACCGATTTCTTAAAAATATCAGTGACAATAGTACTGGTCTTAAGAATATATTTTTTATGTGAGTCAGATTTTAAAAAAGGTTTACATTTCAACATTTATTTTGTCTTCTTTATCTATAAAATGATGCACTTAACGTAATTAGTACAATATCAGTGATTTACGAATTTGCAAGCACGTACCCGCAGGCCTATAGGCTGCCTACGCCCCTGCACACCATCTAGATGATCGATAAAATCGAGTCCTTCTTTGGACCACCGTTTTGACCTTGCCTTGACCTTGCCTTACACATGCATGGTCAAAGACTTTAAATCCTGGATGACGTAGCTTCCTAAAGCAAATTGATTCGGTATGTTTGCGCTTTAGGACAAAGACATGAGATAAGATGAGCAACTCCTTCCTTCCTTACAGATAATCGTGCCCAAAAGTCTATAAAGTCATGAGATAAGGCGAGCAACCCGTTCCTTCCTTACTGATAATCGTACCAAAAAGTCTATATTTAGACAAGCTGAAGACGTCAGAATTGACGTCTTTATATATCGTACATAATTGTTTTTTTAAGGCGATTACGAAGCGCTGAACTTTTCAGTATAGTTTATCTTTATTGTATCACTATTAACGACCATTAATTTTGCACTGAGTTTCTTTATAATTAAATGGAAATAAGTGTCAACAAGATAGGTAAAGCAGTGATGATCAGAAATGTTCCGCCTGCATGAACAACTAATTTTAAAACAACAAGACAGAAATGAATTTTGTTAAAAGCCCTAGAGCCAAAGTAAAAAATGTTGACATACTTATTTATAAATTTCACGAAAGCATGCGCATGCGCAATGATGTGGATCGGAGAGCTAAACATATATGTTTGCTGTTTACTTTCAAACATTGACTTAACCAGAGTTGCTTACCGTGAACTTCTAAGTAACTTTAACTAATTATAATTATTTGCTAAATTGTTCAAGGAGAAGAAAGGAGCTCACGGTACGATACTTGCTATGACAAACTACTTCCTAGCGTCGACACACACGATTTGTAAAAACTATAATTAGAAAGAGAAGATCTACAAATGCCAAGTTTAATCATATTGTCATTTGCCTGATGTTTGCCACGTATTGTCTCGCGTAGTCTGGACATCAATCAAATAACTATCAAATAAGCAAACATACATTGGTAAATTAAATTAGGCAGTTTAAATTTGAAGCACCAAAAAGCTCTCCTATTATCTCTACAGTCTTAATGGCTTAGTGTTTTGTAGGTTAGATTAAAAACATTTGCCGTACGTAATCAGTGTTTCCATTTGATTAATTATTTGATAAATAAATTAAGCTAAAATAACGATAAGTAAGAGCAACGTTTATTTTATAATTATCAGACACTTGTATCGTAAGCGTTTAAAGACGCTGTACTGGGGGAATGAATAGTCACCGGCGAGAGAAAAACAGAATAAATCCACAACAGCAGTGACCTAGCAAGGTAAGGTTTGGTATTGTTACATCTTGTATTCTCAAGCAGTTCTTAATACTTTTCTATTTTGAAGTCATTATATTTAGGTTATGATACTGTATTTTAGTTCACGATCATGTCATGTCATACTTTATTTTAGTCCAAAATCAAGACAGTCTTAAACGTTGATGTTCATGTAAGATAAAGATCGTGAAAGATTTAGAATTAAGCAAGCAGTGCAGTCGTCCAAGCCATTAAACCTTTGAATTTCATCTTCCGCCATTAAAAGCTTTAAACGAATACATTGCTATTGATGCTAAAAAACTTGAACAACAGAAGAATGTCTCCGCGGATTCAACGTCTTTTAAAAACTCTATCTTAAAATACTTTGAATCTAAAACTGTAGTTGGATCGTATGACTTCTTAGCCTACGATAAAAATCGACAAACCTCCAGTGCTGCTCTTCTACTATAAACAGTAAGCTAAAAGGAAATGTCTCAATAATTTCCAAGTTTTGATCGTTTAGTTCAATGCGGTCAATGGCTTTTATTTGCAAAAATGAAGTACAATGTCGGTCGGAACAGGTGAACACCTTAATGTTGTCTAAAAACATTAACATTGTTTAGAATACAATATGTTATGAAAAGAACTTCCTAATGCGTCCGGAGCTCGTCCGGACACCGAGTAACATCACTTTCCTGTCTTTGTTCGTAGCGGAATATTTTCTTAATGTCATCTTTAGAATTTGATTCGCGATTCCTGTTAATGGTTATATTTCGCAAAGTTTTACTGCCAAACACGTGTTTCTATGAAAATGTCGGTCCAAATTAGACCTTCGTTAAATTCGCTTCAAGAGTGACCATGAAACAATGGCTCCAAGTCCAGGTTGGACTTGACGTGCATGTGTTTTATTAAGTTCAATTTCTACTTGAAGCCATTGTTTCGTGGATCATTGACACTCAGGCGAATTCGGGAAAGGTCTATTAATAATCAAAACGCTGTTTAGCGCTAATAAAATTGCCAAAACACATCCTTAGGTACTAAGAAGGCCAAGTAATTGTTTTGAAAAGAACTACTCTACGAGGAACATCGTTATTTTTGTCTACGTGCGATTCTAAATACTTTATTTCGTGTGAAGAGTTCTCCCAAATATATCTTGAGTCCCCGCCAGTTTATGTTTCAAAACCTTTTCAACAATGAAGACTTCAGGACTTTAAAAGTCTCAGGAAGAGAATTTCAATGTACTGTATTTCTTTGTGCTTCCTAATGTAATCCTGACCCTCTCTCATAATCATTTGTTTATTTCCGTTTTCAATTTATAGCGATTGTTATGCCGGCAGTAAATTACAGGGCGGCAAGGAGCCTGGAAAAAGAAAACTTGAAGTTATTTGGATGTTTGATAATATACAAGAGGAAATTCGAATCCGCAAAAACAAAAGACCCATTAAATATTTAGAGAGTACCCAGCGGGCTTTTAGGGTCAAGGACCTCCAGGCAACGTGCAAGTGAGCCTTATTATTATTATTATTATTATTATTATTATTATTATTATTATTATTATTATTATTATTATTATTATTATTCGGGGTATGAAATGGTGAATTTGATGAACATTAAACATATTAAACAGTTATCCATATTTTGCTATTTCCAACCATTCAAAAAAGACAAATTTTGAGGGACGTTTTCTCTCGTGGGCAAACCAAGAGAGAAAACGTGCCAGGCATGCTTTTATTCTCTGTGCAAATGGGTTGAAACGTCCGTGTGCTGTTATTGCGATATATAAATTTTCCTTTTAAAATTTTACCACAAATACACTTTACGAAAAGTCAAAACATAAAGCTAGTAGATAATGTTAAAGTGGAGTTTTTAGTTTTGCATTAACTCTTAAAAAGGAGGCTAAGAGGTCAATAAAATAATGTAAGGAAGGAAGAGCATGGGTTGAGTTCTAATATGAAATCATACGAAGCGCTTTTCCCTTAAAATTTTTGACAAAAAATGTGTTATTATTACGAAAACGTCTTTGTAAGCATCGATACTTTCCATACCTAGGTTGTCAGTTTGGAAAACCGCGGAGACATGAAGTCTGAAGAATCAAGTAAGAGCATGGGTCGAGTCCTATTATGACGTCATATGAATTGCTTTTTATTTTTTTAAATAAAATTTTTTTTATTTTGAAAAATTGCTTTTTAAGCATCGATACTACGGAAGGAGGAAGTCGATAACATTTATTATAAATTGGTCATGCATGGTGACTTCTTTCTTGATCTCCTGATGTCTAGATATATTCGCGGTTGATATCATAGGTGTTCAGGCGAATAGAGATGTACGTGGGTTATTGACTGGATAGAGCACTTAAGGAAGAAAACAGAAGGAAAGAAAAATGGAATA
Organism: Anthopleura xanthogrammica; assembly: GCA_964019055.1. NCBI lineage: Eukaryota > Metazoa > Cnidaria > Anthozoa > Actiniaria > Actiniidae > Anthopleura > Anthopleura xanthogrammica. The sequence goes on along the minus strand of OZ025219.1, from coordinate 6,972,881 downwards.
AAAAAAGAGAAAGAAAGAAAAAAAGGAAAGAAAGCATAGAAGTTGTAACGTAGAGACGTAGATTCTTGACTTGATAATGATGAGCACTGAAGGAACAAAACAGAGGGAATTAAAGAAGAAAAGAAAAAGAAAACAAGGAAAGGAAGGAAGGATTTGATAAATGAATAAGGATCGAAAAAACTCATAAAAGAATTTGTGGACAAGTCACGTAACTTGGAGGTGAAAGAAAGAAAGAAAGAAAGAAAGAAAGAAAGAAAGAAAGAAAGAAAGAAAGAAAGGAAAGAAGAAAAAAAGGAAGGAAGGAAGAAAGAAAGGAAGGAAGGAAGAAAGAAAGAAAGAAAGAAAGAAAGAAAGAAAGAAAGAAAGAAAGAAAGAAAGAAAGAAAGAAAGAAAGGAAGGAAGAAAAAAAGGAAGGAAGGAAGAAAGAAAGGAAGGAAGGAAGAAAGAAAGAGTCTTCAATCCCATTCTTGTCCTCAGTCCAAATAATCTTAAAAGAAGGTTGTAAGCAGTTCATTGTCACTGAGTAAATAACTTTGCTTTTTGACTAGTGTTGAAGGTTCATCATCATTGCGTAGTTGCGTCAATCGATAGCAAAGTATAATGGTTGTTAAAATGATCAAGCGACTTTCAGCAACCACCCAATCTTCAAGATGAACTCCAAAATAAACCTTGACCTAAGCCTGATCAACTTTTGCCCTATCGATTATAATCTCTACTCCTTTCTCTTCGCAAACGCCTTAAAACTGACTAAACCAAACTTAAGAATTCGATCGGTCGGTTAGGGTTTCGTTTACCGATTTGCTTGACTCTTAAGGGCATTACTTCAGCCGTGATTGGATCTTATGGAAAAAGCCCCGCGCCCAATAACACTAGCTAAGTATCTTAAATGCCATTTTTTCACCTTAAATAATTACTACATACAACCACGTCTTATTTACCGCAGGATTTAAAGGATTAGAAGTCTGACATATCAGTCCATCCACTATAGGGGTTATAAATTTTTTGTGCTTTTTAATCGGTTGCAATTAAGTGTGATTCTTATTGATTTTTTCTCTGTCCTGCGGTTGGTCTGATTCTTCAGTATCACAAACTAAAGAGAACACTGGGCCATTTTAATGCTCTTTCGCTCTAAGCCATTACTATTACTTAGAAAGGGCTTAAGAACCAGCATATTTTTTGTCTCGAAGTGGATGGTGCGAAGTAAACTCGGATTTTTCAAGTCGTATGTGGTACAAAAAAACAGGTATGGATTATTAGAACAGTTAGGAATATTTACAGTACTCAAATTTGTTTGGATTTTAAATAGCATTAGATATGGAGGATTCCACAAGGAACATGTGGATTGATTATTAATTCAAACCGAGCGGCAGACGCGCATATTTCGTGGAAATACAGAATCTTTGCTCATGTTTATACGCTTCCTTTTCGTGTTTCCTTCTCTATATCTACGAGATTCGAAGAATACTTGCTATAATTTAATTATTTATAAATTTAAAACTACGAGAAAGAACTAGTCTTTTATTCAAAGGAAGGATAATGGGGTTGTAGAGAGTGTGTTAAGAAAAAATAAACTAGAATATGGTTAATTTTTGATTAATAAGCACGGAATTTCAGTCGTAATTTCAAATAATATTAGCCACATAAAACCAATACAGGAGAAGAAAAGAAGGAAGATAAAAAGAGCAAATAAAAAGCTAGAGAGAAAGACAGAAACAAAGAAAGAAAGAAATTAAGAAAGAAAGAAAGAAAGAAAGGATGAATGAAAGAATCAAAAAGAAAAAAGGAAGAAAAAAAATAATGGTTACTGTTGAAGTGACATCAAAGACATCAATGTTATCATCATCATCATGTTATCAACGTTATTATCATTATTATTATTATTATTATTATTATTATTATTATTATTATTATCATTATTATTATTATTATCATTATTATTATTATTATTATTATTATTATTATTATCATTATTATTATTATTATTATCATTATTATTATTATTATCATTATTATTATTATCATTATTATTATTATCATTATCATTATTATTATTATTATTATTATTATTATTATCATTATTATTATTATTATTATTATCATTATTATTATTATCATTATTATTATTATCATTATCATTATTATTATTATTATTATTATTATTATTATTATCATTATTATTATTATTATTATTATCATTATTATTATTATTATTATTATTATTTCAACATATTGTCAAATAAATCATTATTATGGACAACTTTATTGGAACATTTACAACAGATTCCCACAACAATGCGGACCCAAAAGCCTAAGCAGTGTTGGTTTAAACAATGATAAAAGCTACTAAAACTTACAAAATTATGGAAAAAAATTACGAGATGTCTAAAAAAAGAAAACACTGATCCTTAAATCTTAGGTCCGGTTCGAGCGTCAAATCCCACACACGCCGAATCCATATTATTATCTATATTATTATCTATATTATTATTATTATTATTAATTTCCAATTTGCTTAACGTCTTGCTTACAAAACTCTTAGCTTACCGAGTCCAATCCATGAACCTTGGGAAAACTAGAATGTATTCACTGATTTATAAAAAAAATTGAAAGCGGATTATTATTATTATTATTATTATTATTATTATTATTATTATTATTATCATTATCATTATTTTTGCTGATCACATTTTGTCTTATAAATGCGGGATAAAACTGGCAAAAAAGCATTAGTTCACAGAGTGTGTTAGATGGGATGACATTAATACTCCCAAACTAATGAGACCTCTCTAATGGAATATCTAATGGAATATCTAAAGGTTCCTAATGTAAAGCGGCGTGTTTGTTTTTTAAAGCATGGGAGTATTTCCCTGTCTCTTGCACCTGTATTGTTAGTGTTTTTATTGCTATTTAGTTTTGAGAGATTCACAAATGGAGGTTCAGTGCTAAAGGGTGGAAGAACTAATGTATTATGAACATATTTTCTTTCCTAGAGTAAAAAGTTTATATATAGATAACATTTCTGACAACATTTTATCATTAATGTTTAGATTCAAAATCCATTAAATTAATCAGGAAAACGGACACCACTCCCAAGATAGTCGAGAAAGTGTTCGTATTCACAAGGTGTTCGAATTAAGCAGATTAGGCATAGTACTAACAATAAAACCTCATTAATACGGGCATAAAGAGAGACCAGTGAAAGTGTTCGTATTAGAGAGGTGTACATTTAATAGGATTATAGTTAAGCCTCATCAATAAGGACACGGACACCACAGAGGGACCAATCGAATAATATAACAAAACAGTTGTCGGTATTATGTGGTTTATTGAGCCTTTAAAACTACTTGACCTAGAGGAGCACAGAAAAAGAAATCCCCCATTATATATGCAGACAACCACAAAATTGATGTTTCCGTAATAAACCAGACTTAGCTTTTTTCCATAATAAATTCGAGTTTATTAACTCAAGTGGTTACGTCAGGGACTACGGAACACCCTAAAAAATGGTGGGGCTAAGATTGGAAAATATGAGACTAGTTTGGGAAAAGGGAAAAAGTGGCAGGGCTTTACCCTCCAAGCCCTCCCTATCTGTTGTCCCTGTAAGTAAGCTCAACATTATTCGACAAGCCAGGCCAACAGTTCTTTAAGGTGCTTAGCAGATGATCTGAATTCGATTTATTCGTGGGAGAGCGACTTTCTGACGTTAGTTCCTAATTCTTTTACAAAGTGCAGAATTTGTATTGGACATAATCCCCTGTGTAGCCTTAGGATAATAATCTTTTTCTTTAATGTCACGTGTGGATCTAAATCTGTATCGGAAGAGTAATAATCGATATCATCTACGTAGCGTCTACGTATCTAGTATGTAAGTCTGCAAGCTAGGTCAGCAAAGTAGAGGGAAATATTGTATACCTATCAAGCTAAAGAGACTTTGCACCATCCCGTGTTGGCAGCCATGACAGGAGGCAGGAACAATTGAATCTGATATGATTTACATAAGAAAGAATTGAGTTTCCCATTTGTTTTTATTTTATTTTTGTGCCTCCTGTCATGGGTACGTGATGGTGTAAAGCCTCTATTGACCCGTTTCGCTTTAGAAATTAGCAAACTTCAGATTCGACTACGAGTACGATAACGTGTACGAGTACGAGTTTTGCAATTGGCCCTGTGCGCGTGCTTAACATGCACTGAATCGTATTTAATTTCCTATTTTTAACAATCTTAAGTTTCAATCTACGTACTCCACCATGACTACGAAATTATAGTGCCAATCTTGGAGTGTTCAAACCTCGTACTCGTACTCGTTCTCGTACTTGTAGTCGGATCTGAAGTTCGCTATTTAACCAATCAAGATCCAGCGAGGCACAAAAAACTGAATTATTATATTGAAAACTGCTTTAACTATACATGTATACTTCTTGTCTGATCGACTAATTGCAATTGATCGGCCATTACATGGACCATTCGATCGGCCACTAGATGGACCATTTGATCTGCCTTTGATCGTCCATTAGATGGACCATTTGATCATCCATTAGGTGGACCATTTGATCGTCCATTAGATGGACCATTTGATCAGCCATTAGGTGGACCATTTGATCGGCCATTAGATGGACCATTTGATCAGCCTTTGATCAGCCATTAGATGGACCATTTGATCAGCCATTAGGTGGACCATTTGATCGGCCATTACATGGACCATTTGATCAGCTATTAGTTGGACCTTTTGATCGGCCATTAGATGGACCATTTGATGAGCTATTGGATTGACCATTTGATCGGCCTTTGATTGGCCATTAGATGGACCATTTTATCTGCCTTTGATCGGCCATTAGATGGACCATTTGATCAGCTATTGGATTGACCATTTGATCGGTCTTTGATTGGCCATTACATGTACCATTCGATCGACCATTTGATGAACCATTTGATCGGCCATTAGATTGACCATTTGATCGGCCATTACGTAGACCATGTATTCGGCCATTAATTGGACCATTTCACCGGTCTTTAGATGGACCATTCGATCGGCTATTTGAATGGCCATTACATGAACGATTGATCAGCCATTTGAGCGGGCATGAAACCGACCATTTGATCGACCATTGCACTAACCGAACTACATTAAATAGCACTTGCTTTCGCATTAACTCTCCATCACAAGGCTTTCAGACAAATATTTGAGGATTGATGAAGATCGTCGAGAAAAATATAGTTGACGTCAACGTTAATTACCACCACTTTGATCTATTTCCAAAAAAAGATTTTGGCGAACAAACAAAATTATGACTTCTTAAGGAGAAAGGCTTGAAGTTTAGGGAGGAAAGTAAATTAGAAATTTATTTCTTTAGTAGTGCTTTTATTAACTGAGTCAATAAAGTCTGACAAGTCGATTCGAGAAGTTTCATTCCCTTCAGAGTTGCAATGCGCGTGCGCTGTGATTTGACCGCTCATATATGTACATCATACAAATCACAGTACGTTCCGAAAGTAGTTTCATGCTATATGGCTCATAAGTATAGTTGTCGAAACAAATTGCACATCGTTTCGCCTGTATCTGAATCAGTAGCTAATATGGTTCAAAATTCTTTTTCAAATAGACCCAAAGAACCCTTTTCAAATCCTTGTTAACTCTAAACGGATCTAGACTAGTCCAATGTAATTCTAATTAACTAAGGTTTTGACCACCATTTGTCTAGCTTTTTTCCTTCCAAATGTCCACCATTTTGACAAGCATCAATAAAAACAACAATGTAGGAAAGTACGTGATGTTATTCTGAGTTATCTTAAATTAACATTGATCACACAAATAATCAAGCGGCACCGAGAACACAGACGTTCCACATAAGTTCTTGTCTGATTGTTGATTACACTCTACGAACAGAAAAAAATGTTATTTGGAGATTAGAATTCATAAATCCATTTTCTACGGGCTTTACGTTGGCGACTAACAAAGGCGTGCTGCATAACAAATAACAATACCTTTCCTGTTTGAATTTAGAAAAATAGTGGGAACTTTGTTCTGATAACTAATTCGATGACACGGAGCATGTGTAGAAAAACAGTTTTAAAATCATGTTTGTTGAACTAGGTAACCTGGTTTATTTATGTTAATTCTACAATGAAACGAGAATTACTAAGGCAGTGAAGTTTACAGAGTGACTATTTTGCAGCTGCTAGTCTCTTCACAAAATTGAATTGATTCTTATGTTGACTAAAAAATACTTTTATGAAGAATCCTGAAATTATACTTTTTTCAAATGAAATTTAAGGATAAACTCGATCGATCGTCTTAATCTTTTTCCAATCCTTTCTATCCAGTTGTTTCTTTATTATTTCATATCAAATTTCCGTACTTTCCTATTTATTTGTTTGATCTCTTTAGAGCTGTTTGACCAGTGGGATGAAAAAACTTAGCACAATAAGTGTTTTCAACAAAATACTAAAATTCGCAATACAACCATTTCACAATTTTGTATCATTCTGTTCGATTCATTTAGTTTTTTCGTTTAAAACTTGTGATTTCGTTTTTATTTTGATTATCGATTCTCATTTTATTCTAGTTTATACGTGTCTACCATGATATTTATTTACAATTTGATTTCATAAATATTGGAGAGGCTTTCTGATGGTGTTATTCTTTTCTTTAAACGTTCAGTGCTTTTTATTGGTCAAATTTAGCAATTTCCAGCTTAACTTCGCTTTCAATTTCATTTCAATTTCTCGTTTTATTCTTAATACAGAATATTCTATTTATAATTTCCTATAAATACATTAATTAGAGAGACTTTCTAGGAATTTCATCTTAAACTACATTTGCTTGTTATTGTTCATAATTGACAATTTTGCTTTTATTTCAATTCTATTTATTCAATTCTCATTTTATTTTTTGTAAAGTCTGGCATATGTTCATTTACAATTTCATAAATCTTTGAGAGACGATCGACTTTCTGATGATTTTTATCTTATGTGAACGAAAAGATTACTGAGAAAAATGCTTTTAGACAAAATATTATTAATCGTTTAACTAATTTCTGCCAAATGGCAAAGATACGTGCCCTCAACCACGACCTCTTTTACAAGTTTATTTACAACATTTTAAACTAATTGTGTACCCGAATTAAGACCTTTAATTTCCAGGAAATACAACATATTGTCAGTTGTCGGCAGCTTTTGAATCTTATCTTTTTGCATCGGCGTCTTTTTAATTAATTTCGGTTAAAACTTGTCCAACGGTACAGAGTTTACTGATATGTTATATGTAAATAGATTAAGAAAAGTGCCAAAAGAGGCAACTTAGAACTGTTAAAATTAATAGACCGTTGCGGTCTTCGGCCGGATGCAAAAAACTTTGATTCCTTCAATTTATTAGCCTATATGGCACAAAATTATATTGGACTGCACAACTTTTTACTCTTAGGCTCAGTTCAAACTTTGATCTTCTCATGTTGTCAAGAGTACAAATCTAGGAATACAATTCTCTAGTACCAGAATCCTTTTCGCAGTTCAACCTTTTGTTATCTTGCAATTCCCAAAGGAGTTAAGAAATTTGAATAAGAAACAGAATTCGAAGAGGATTCTGATGGTAATGGCCAAAGACCTGATAAGGGGATCCCGAATGGTGAATTAGCTACATATCTTTTGTATTTCGGCCATTTTCTTAAGCTATTATAAATTTTGATTCCTTACTCTTTTTTTTTTATGTCTTATATTCACACCAGTTTCAGTATTTTAGTATGCATTCACCATTTTCCACACACCGGTTACCTGGCGTGCTTACCATTTAAATCAATCCGACTGGAAATTCATTTGCTAATGGATTTTCCAGGTAAATGTTAAATACCCAAGACAATCAATGGCACACACGTCACCAAAAGAACCAAAAAAGAGCAGGAAAAGTGGATTACCTCAATCGGAAGACCAAATTTTCTGGAGCTTTACGATCGGAATGATACATAGGCACCCCTGGTCACATACGAAACATTTCATCAAGTCAGCAAGGTAATTTCAAAGGATTATTTAAATTTGAACCTTGCAGTCTAGGTTGCAGCTTTGTATTATGTATTTAACCAGCTAGTGAACCGATATATGGAAAGTGCTGAATAAGCTTGTCCATGGGCTTGCCGAATCCCTTAGGTCCCCTTGCCCCCGCTTTGAGGCTTTTGAGAACGTTACAAGCAAAGGTTATTATTTTTTTTATGGGAATAAGCAAGATATGACCGCCGTGTGGTTAAAGTCAATATATTTCTAATTTTTGAATTTTTAGCTGAAGAATATTTAGATTTAAAATTTTTTTTTCAATACTCAAACATTGCAATAAACAGAAGATTAATTTTTAAAATACTAATAGATAGACGTGGATATTTATAATCATCTAGGCAAACACTTTTTTAATTTCCCGAGTTGGTCCCTTAGTTCAAGAGCTTCCGCGGCTTCAACTCTCTTAAAATAACTTTGTAGCAACACTTGAAGTTAGAACTCTTGAAGCCCACAGTTATACCTTATATCTTATCGGCGGAAACCAAAAGACAATAAAAGGCAAACCCACGCAACAACTCTTACTAGAAAAAATCAACACGTGCACTAAAATAAAGAGCATTGCGCACAACGAAGTTTTTAGGCGTAAAATTCTTGTTGGCGTGAAACTAAATCTTCTCAAGCATATTGTTGATAAAAAAAAACTGAACTTATTTCAAAGCATTGAAAGCTCAAAGGAATTGAATGATACGTGTTCCAAAATTGAGAATTATGTTCCAAGATTGAAGAACGACTCCAGGCAATGAGATACGTGACGGCGCGGGTGAGAAACAGCGTCAAAGTAGCACATGTCATTCAAATATTACGTTTATTAAGAACCGAGCCGGTTTTGTCGTCAACCACTAAGAATTTAGTACCTACTATATTAAGCAGTAAAGAGTTTGTTAAGCAGAAATATTTGTTATCTTTAAGCACCTTTGTAATCAAAGTAATGCGCTTGGGATAAAATCCTTGATAACAAATAGTATAATATTTACTTCAAACCTGTGGCAAAACTAAATTTTGGGATAAACCAAACAATGGAACCTTAAGTATGACAGGGAGTCTGGACCCCCCCTGACCCCTGAGAAAGACAGACAGACAGACAGAGACAGAGAGCTCGAGACAGACAGAGACAGACAGACAGAGAAAGAGAGAGAGAGAAAGACAGACAGACAGAGACAGAGAGAGAGAAGAACTAAAAATATAGAAATAATTGTTCTTTACAGAAATAATTACTCTTGTTAGTCCAACTGAACCCTTGCGGCAATATTTTTAACGCTCTTAAGAAACCTAACTTGCAATATTATGCGCTAGTCAATTCTACCTCCCTTGACTCCTATTTTTTCTTGAAGTTATCGCTAGAGCTTGTTCCGATTACCTTACTTCGATATGGATGTACGTCCATTTAGGATACTGCTGGGTCGTGGGCTCGTCTTTGATAAGAGCTATTCACAAGTGCATTTACAGCAGAAACTTTATATTGATCGTAGCTATAGCAACACTTGATTGACAACTCTTTTATGAGAAAAGAATTCTAAAATTAAATAGCCTTGAAACATGTATATATAGTTGCACGCGTATTTTTTTTAAAAAGCAATGAGAATAAGTGGGCTTCTAGGATTTGCAGGTATGGTGTTCTAAAAAATAAGAATAATGCAATAAATAATAAAAACTCCGTCTGTCATCAATGCAAACAAATCCCTTCAAAAGTACCGAAATACAGTTCATATTTTTTTAAGATGGAAAATTGGACGCATGAAAAATTGATGTCGCAGTCTAAGTATCAAAAGCAGGATACGAACGACAAAGAACAGTCAAAAAAGCTACACTTGGTTCAATGAGTGTTTGCCTTGAGTCTTATGATCAAACAAAGTACGATGACTCCAAGCTAACTCACTAGACAAAACAGTCTCAAATTTGAAGCCTGTTGATGTAAAAAAAACTGCAATTTCTAACACAACAGCCGATTTTATTTATTTTTTTCTCAGTTTTTGCGAACGAGAACAAACTATGGCTAGTTCTTGATTATAATGCCAGTTGGCGATCAATCTTCAACAGTTGTGCAAGTAAAAATAACGTATATTTATTACAACTAAAATAAAAATACAGCTTGGCTAAGATTGCGATATGTCACGTTATGAACTTATCAGTTTTGAGTATACATAGGTGCTTTGAGCAAACAGTTAACGAGGAATTGTGTCAGTTGTTATGTAAAGCTTAGTCGACGTCCATGTTGGCAATTTGCTGGGCACTGTCAGTAAATGTCAGTAACATCGGACTAGCGCATCTGTTTTTACAAATTAAGCACTAGTCTGGCCAAAGTAATTTGAAAAAATGTCCTTGTTAGACGGTCTTTTCATTAAGCAGAGAAAAACTGGCAATCATTCGTGACAAGACGTGCAAAAATTACTTCTAAGTTCATAAAAGCCTTGTCTGAAATAAATCCTGGTCGTACTGTTGTCGATCTAATGGTGTTAGGAAGACACAGCCTTGCATTTGATAAATTATACATTGGTGGAGAACAGCTCAGGTAAGAAAATTTTATCGAAATATTGACGCCAGGCAAAAATAATAATTTTTGTTTTCAGAAAAAAAAAAATGAAAAAAACCCAGCAAAATCGGGGGAATATTTCTAAGCCTTACAAGCGTAACGTAGATAACAAACTTTTCGGGGTAAAATCACCATCACAATTAATCCAGTTTAATCCTATAGCTATACACAATATTTTGAACCCTTGAGATAAAAATATAGATGTATAAATTATGTACCGGATCCTAGCTTTGTTATCAAGAAAAGTTTCTTATGATTTTTCGCCTTGAAGTTCATTCCAGGAAACAGATTGTAAAGTCATAGACTAACTAGTACGTTGTTCTAAATATGAAAATGTCTGAATGTATGAAATTTATGTCGAAAAAAGCAAAGGAGCAAACATTGCCTTAATTAAGACACTTTGACACAGTTGGTACATTACTGCATATAAGGTTATCAATAATTCATAAAGTTAAGCCAAGATTTTAAGGATCTTTTGAGAATTCACAAATCACAATCACTAATTGGCCTCAACCACGAAACCTCAGGGCTGATAATGTTCTAAGTCAGGGCACGTCTAACTCATATGATCGAATCGGATTTGGCGTCTCGGTCGGGTAGTAGTGAAGTTCGGCATCATCAACATTTTTAAAGGTAAAACTAGGAAACTATTAAGTTGGTACGTTTTACACAAGAATTACAAGGGTTTTTGAATGAACTAGAACATGTTAAGGAAACCGTGGAATTTCTTACATTTTTATACATGTTTTACACAAGTTTGGCGGCTTTTCAACCCGAAGTCTTACCATAGAATTAAAAATATAAACGGGTGTCCAGAGTGCGTTCGTTTTACAGGGTAGCTCTACGGCCTAAGAGAAATTACTATCAGCAAAACTATTTATAATTAAGCGTCGGTGTTTTGAATATACAAATGAATATATTTAAAGGAATACATTAAGGGTATACTAGGGAATAAGCAATTTGATAAAGCTCTCGGCATTGAAAGAGCTGAAAATCCTTACCTAGAACTAAGACCAGGATTAATTTTTTCCCCTAGTTCTTGACTTTTACTCCAGGTTACCCAATATATTTCATTGCATTCAATATTCATCTTTTGGAATCTTCACCAAATTTAAAGGCAATTTTCTCCTCTTAATCAATCGTACCAGCCTATAGAAGAATTACAAACCGCTTAAAGAACAGTATTCCTGCACCATCTAAATTACAATCTAAATCCATAGCCGAGAAACCTGGATGTTCTAAATGCGCTAAAACGTGTGGTGTTTGTTCCTTTTTTATGCTAAAATACGAGATTTTTTTTCTAGCACAGCTACGGGACGGATTTACCATATCAAAGGGGATTGAAATTAGGCCCAGATATAAATACATATATATAAGAAATTAGAATTTTGCTGTTCGATGTGGGATGCATGCAGTTTAGCACTGAGCATGTGCACAGTCGCGCATCAGCTTACTTTCGAATTATTTATTTCAAAAGAATCAAGTAAAGATGTTAAGATATCAAAGGCGTATATATATATATATATTTAACAATTAGAAGACGAACTCGAGATTTCTATCGGCTGATAGTTGACGAGGGGCTCCGGCCCCGAGTCAACTATCAAAGCCGATAGAAATCGAGAGTGAGTCTTCTAATTGTTTTAGTAAAAATCTCAACTAAACTATACTATACTAAACTAAACTAAACTTCACAAAAGCGCGAAGGAAAAGCCGCCATTTTTTCAAAACAAGTCCGGCTTTCTCTACCCACTATCTATCGGCTGATAGATAGTGAGTACGTTAGCCAATCAGAATGCAGGATTTGCAATAGTATAGTAGTAGAATTTTACTAAATATATATATATATATCTACATCTCTACGCTATATAATACTTTATTTATACTTATTGTGGTTATTAACTGAAAGACTTCAAAATGCACTTTTTATCAGTCACGTGACAGTTATGATTGTATATTTGTATATATTTCGAGAGGTTAAACCTTCTTGGGATTGACTGTATAAATATGAAGTTTGTGAAAACAAAAAAAGTTATTAGACGTGTTGAAACTAGGATGTACTCGCATTGTTAAAAACTCGAAAAAAATTTCCTTTGATTCTATATTGTAGTGCACGAAAGGCTTCGACAAAACAATAGGGTTTTAGTAAGGAAGCCCCCTTTCCTGATAATGACTTCTGATGATGTATGCATTATCTTATTGGCATTTATCCTTACATTTTTAAACTGCAGATTCCAATGATTCCTCGGTTTTTCATGGAAAGCTACACGTAACAATTTCAATGCTCAATCAGAGTCACAGCTTAAGGTGGTGCCTTTTTAAGAACCATCAAGTGTTGTTCAGCTCATCTCTTAATGTTATCAACCTCAATTAATATGCGATGAATAAGTCCGAAGACCCCTCTGGTATAAACTACACGGTTATATCATCAGTATGTTGTTAGAAATACCGTTATCCATAATGGTAAATTGTACAGGCCCTAACACTGTGCCCTGGGGCACTCCTTGATTAATAGATAGAATTAGAGTTATAACACTATTAAAAAAATCTCTCTCTGCACGAGTCCTTCAAAAAAGTCATTTACCCAGTTAACTACACGAGGGTTAATACCAGGCACTAACTTATACTTTAATTTGTCTTGCTACATAGTAAAACACTTATGAAACTGAGCTAAACTCTCTAAACATTTTCCAATTACGTTGATAATATAATAAGGCCTTTTCCGTGCTATAAGTTTCATTGCCTAAAGCATACTGATCAGGCTAACAGATTATTTTATTTCTTAGCTAAAAATAATATTTCAATTAGTCTCATTAGCCCAACGGCGCGTCACTGATACGGGTCTATATATAAGTTGATTAAGTAGTTATGTTGGTTTATTCGGGAATTAGCTTAACGTTGGCACTTTTTCGCTTTAGTCCATTTTCGAAGCGATAATAACTTCATTCGAGAATCTCGATGATAGTACGGACATGTAAAAAGTATTCTTAGATAGGTTTGACAGTGGTGTCCTGGCATTTCTATGAACTTAAAAAATACATCTAAAATTTAGTAAAATCGCAGCTAGCTAATAATCTAGCATCCATGCAAGGTGAGTGAGCAAACATCATTATATGCATATATATGTATAATCATGATGAACTTAGTTGACGACCGTTACCGCTGAGATTTCGCTTTCTTCAGAATCTTGAATTTTATATATTTCTACTTTAATAACTTTTTGTGTTGAACATTTATCATGTGCGGGAAGAGCTGTGGGAATCTATTGGGTATTCAACGCACGACTAGTTATTATGGGGCTCAGATCTTTGTGTGCAGTTAGCCCGCTTCCTCGATCCCACATTGAAAATCACTTCGCCACTTGTGTTTATACACCTATTTAAAAAAGACGTTGTCGGTCGGAGATCTGAAATCTGAAATCTGAGACCGAAATGAGTTGTGGGCTGCGAGCTGTGAATTTGAATATGAAGGAAAGTGATAATTGTTTTGTCTTTACAATTGGTAATTCACAACAAGTTAATATCTAAATACTCGCTACCACCTTTGAGCGATGAACTGCGCTGCATGGCTCTCAGTGTCAGATTTAAGATTTAAGATCTCTGACCAACAACTCGTTTTTCGAAATATACGCTCGCCTCTCACTAATGCGACCCGGGTTGGAGTCCCGCCGGGCTCGGTGTCGTATTTGAGTAGAGTTGCTTGTTGGTTTTCTCCTGTGCTTCGAGGGTTTTAATTCGGGTTCTCCGGTTTTTCTTCCTCCGAAAAAATCAACTTCTAAATTCCAATTCGAATTTCAGTGGACGAATATCTACTCTGTAGAGATGCTACTGCTAAATCCAATTGTATTTCATTTTAAATATGTGTATATTATTGTTATTATTTTAAGTATTTGAATGTACTATTCCGTCTGGTCCGGGCTTATTGATCCCACACAATAGAAATACAGCCAATCGGAAAGCAGGAAAGCCGTTATGTATTCGTCGTTATTTCACTCTTCCTTCCAGTCATGCACTGCGCGTTGAATCTACGCATTTGTATTTTCTATGGTTTGGGATGAAATGGTTGAAGGCTCGTGTGTATACTAGAAACTATACATTCAAGTGACTCGTGGGTTATTCCACGGTATGCCACTCGAAACCATTGTATAACTAGTATGTATATAAAAAGACGCAAGCCATCTGCTCAACAAATTCACACCTTACCGAGTGCTTTTGTACATCAATGGTCTTTCAATTTGCTAAATTAATGAAAGTAAAGCAAATATCAGGTGTCATCTCAAAAATTAATAACCACTTGTCCGCTACAAGACTTCAAAAGTTACATAATAACATTGATTTCGTCTATGCTCCTTGTCTCACGTTCGTGAAGACGAAAAATAGGAAAAGGCAAAGAAGTTGATAGAATAAGAAGCATGTTACAATAAATATTGGCAAAGTAAGAAAAAAGTGCGCCTCGAATTTTTTTGTGGCTTGTTTCCTCGAGCGGCTGTTTGGGACTAGGGGACTATACACTATCATCCAGCAACCAATCAGCAAGCGGAATTCATTCCAGACCTACTCTATTGGTAAAATAGAATTCTGTAGAAAACAAACCGGTTGTTTACAAATCATTTCAAGTTTCTGCTTCTTAAATTGTATTCAATCAAGGTTGTTTTTAAGAAAAAGAAAATTAAACATTAATTATCTTGTTAGTAGTTTTTTTCTCGCTTGAGTGGATTTCACAGATGCTTATTAATTACTGAGGCAATTTAATTTTAATACACTTTGCATTGCACAGTTTAAAAAATTCTGTCACGCTGTGTTTTTTCCCCCACTCTTATCATGAAAGAAACATTGATCATTTTTCTATCCATAGCACAAAAAAGGCCTTTCATAAGCTTGTAGAAAAGTTGTAGGTTTAGGTGTTCCGTTTACATGGAACTAAGCTATCCGGATAAAAATCCAGACGTCTAACCGTGCAAATGAAAGAGGCGGTCCCGTGTAAATGGTATAAACTGGTCAAATTTTTGAACAGCTAAAAATTCGTCTGGTACCGTGCAAAGCAAGCCTCAATAATAATTTCCTAAATGAAAGCAAAGCAAAATTCACATGTCTCCCCAAAAGTAATGATAATAATTACTGGTCTACAAGACTTAAATATATTTATTTAGGCATATAGCTTGATAATAATTTTTTTTTTGTAATTTGTATATTTCGGCCTTTCTCCAAAGGCCATCAACAGCAAATGAACTGGATTAGGACGTATAATTTAGTTTAGAAGGCTCACGGGGATAGATTGTCCCTGTTCATTCAGGCTGAAAAAAAAAATTACAAGTCCTCTCGTAATATTGTATTTACGAAAAAACGCACGTTCCTACTTGAGAAATTTACAAATTTTTCAAATTTGCTTTATGGGATTTTATCACACGGCGGCCATGTTTATTCCCATGAGAGAGAAAACCTTTGTTTGGAACGTTCTGAAACATCTCAAAGCGAGGGCAAGGGGACCCAAGGGATTTGAAACCCATTGTTTTAACCAATATGGCCGCCGTGTGAGTTTGAGGCAATGCGGACCCGTGCGTACTCTTGCCAAAAATAACCTAGCTACGCCCCTGAATTATTCTACATAAAATGTAGACGAACCCAGAATAACACTCCTCTATGATTCACCCTAAGCAACAGAGAATTCGAAACTGGAATATTTTAAAATTTAAAATTTAAATATTGTTCAAAATACAATGACTTAGAAATAACGGTATGCTAGATGGTAAAATGTGGGAAAGACATATTGTGTTCTCAATTTTGTTCATTTTAAGTTTCCGCTTCTGAACTTTTGTCGACTCAAGAGTGTTTTTTAAGAGCACAAAATTTCAGTTCTGCAAACGAACTATTCAATTCATTGAAAAAAATTATCTTGGTGCGATTTCTTGTTAGTTATTTTGAGCGGATTTTATAGATGCTTATTGCTCAGTTTAATAGTATTACACGTTCCAATCAGCAAGCCCACACAGTTTCTTAAGGTAAATTTCCTGCCAGATCTCTTTGTTTCCTACCCTTTTTAAGAAGGAAATCTTAAGGTTCTCATTAAGAGAATAACTAGTGAGCGAATTATGAATTAGGAAGAAAAACTCAAAAATGGAGCAATTTGACTCGCCAAAGTTACGTAACATTTATGCAGCTTAAAAGGGTGCTAAGATTAGGAAAAAGGCAGTGTAGGCCGGCTCTGAGAGTTTCAGGTACGAGAACATTTCAGCTTTGTCCAACCTACGAACCAAGGTATCGATGAAATTTGTTTTTAAAATACTATGCGTTCTTTTTTGAAATTTCGGTTTTTATTTCCCCAATTTGGAGAAGCACGCGGGTGGCGTAACGGTGAGAGCACTGGTCTATCACTATGTCGTATGTGGTTAGAGTTTCCAGTCGGTTCTCTTCTGTGCTTCGAGGGTTTTCTTCGGGTTCTCCGGTTTTCCTCCCTCCAAAAAAACAAATTCTAAATTCCAATGCGTTAATGGAACGAGAGCCACAGGTTTGTTAGCCACCGGCCATTTTTAGTGCTACACTCATAAGAAAACAAGGACTTTTTTTCGTGCTGTCTTCTAATTTCAAATTTTTTTTTTTTTTTTTTAAATCTTTTTTTGATATCGTTCTCTTTTGAACCATTTGTAATTGCTGTCGATCATTCATATGCCATAGCTATTCTGTTTCCTAAAAATCAAAAGAAGGATAGGAATTGGAATAAATTAGGTTCAGTTGGTTATGTAATACTCAATCACTATAATATCAATACTTGATTTGTTCGTCCAAACGATGTGATGAAACGAACTAAACCTACGCACATGCCTTCCTCAAAAAAAAGTTTTGAAAGGCTAAGAAAGTAAAAACAAAAATTACAAGCAAACGATGATACTTACTCTTTAGCCTTCGTTAGTACTTTTAAGATTGTTTTTGTATTTCATGAATATTTATCATGTACTACAAATTATATTATAGAAGTACTTTTGAGATAACAAACCAGGTTAAATGGATGACTCTTATAGTTTAACTTTCATGTTTCAAGTCCCTTAAAAATTCCCGTGCTAAATAACATATTTCGTACTTGGCCTTTTACGAAACATTTATTCTATCATCATATATTTCATATTTATCTATTTCAATATAAGGTTGAATACTAGCTAATTCCTTTCATCCGGGTGCACTCTATACATATTCATCCCGTCAGTACCCCCCAGTGTAGAGTATGGTTTAACAAGTCAAGATTGTCCCTACCGCTGATAGTTGCGCGGTTCACACTGTTGTTTTTTTCCGACTTTAAAGCTCAGCAGAGCCGGTAAACGATTTCACCACATAAACAGAGATTTAAATAGAACTGGAATAGACTGAATGGATATCCTTTGATTTCGAATCCTTATTTCGTATTCCGATAACTTGTAAGGTACTGCATGTCTAGAAATGATAAATATGAAAATAGTCTAAAGCTTATTAGATTTCAAAATTTTGATGACTCTGATGACTGATTTCAGAGATTTATTTATTTATTATTAGATTTCGAACTTACTTTAGCAAGGAGTAGTTAGAAAATTTTCTTAGAAAGTTATTTTATGCGTAATTTAACGCTGATTCCAAAAATGAAAAGAAAAATGGGGGTGTCCCGGGAATTTTTAATTGTTTACTACAAACAGCTCATCTGAAATAGTGGCGTAGAAATGATCGACGACGATCGACGACGACGACGACGAGGTATCATGAGCCTACGAAAAGAAATTTATATCTGAAATAAATCTAGATTTCCAGGAGGTTTTTTTGATATTTTGTATACATTTCGTATGATATTCATTAATGAGTTTGAAAATGAAATTAAGAAATAACCGTTTTCCGAGTTGCTGGGCTATCAAAGATGACACTTCAGTTTTGCAAATTTTCTCGATTCTGATTGGCTAAAGCTTTTTTACTCAGACCAGCTGGAAGAGGTAGTGATTTCACTTCATATCTTATGTAAATTAGCAGCAGTTGTGGACTTTATAGCTGGTATTATATAACTCATTGCAAACCATTACAAAAGGAGAAGAAAAAAATGAGAGAAAACGAGAGAAATTATTAGAAAGGAAGGAAAAAACACCTGTTAGCAGATGGGTGGGCTTATGATCGGGTGGACTTATAACCGGGGGGAGGCTTATAACCGGGGGGAGGCTTATAACCGGGGGGAGGCTTATAACCGGGGGGAGGCTTATAACCGGGGGGAGTCTTATAACCGGGGGGAGGCTTATAACCGGGGGGCGGCTTATAACCGGGGGGAGGCTTATAACCGGGGGGAGGCTTATAACTGGGGGGAGTCTTATAACCGGGGGAGGCTTATAACCGGGGGGCGGCTTATAACCGGGGGGAGTCTTATAACTGGGGGGAGGCTTATAACCGGGGGGACTTATAGCTGGATTCTACGGTATGATGGCGAGTCCGGGGAACGAACTCATAATTATATATGACCACAACGGTGAGAGGCGGCGTTTTTCAAATAACTTCATTTTCATGGACAAATAACTTCACCACTTTAATTCTAACTGTCTTGAAAGGTCAACATGCTCTCAATCAGTCAACATGATTATCTTACAATTTTGTGATTTCTTTAGTTACCCTCTAATCGGTTGTAAGGAAAGCTAGTACGTGCAGTAATATCATCACGTTTCAACCTCAGCCTATCGATTATGTTTTTTGTCGATGAATTTCAGTTGTTGTTGAAGGTACCTTGTGATAGAGCGTTGTTCTGTAAGCCTTTCTCGGCCCACTAAGCGATAATATGGCTTGGATATTTTTGCTTTCTTTATAACTTATTGCGATTTTGAGCCGCCAATATGGGTTTATATTGGCGGCTAGTTGGGAAAAAATATATTCCGTATTTGCAGTAGTCACGAACCGACGAAGGCCAATACGGAATAAATTTTCTTCCAACGCCGTCAATATAACCCGTGTTGGCGGCTCTAAATCGCAATAAGTTTTGTATCGCGATTCTCCTATCGCGCGGTAATTCTGAGCCGACAATACGGGTTTATATTGGCGGCTCTCTCCTGATCAAACTTATAGGAGAATCGCGATACTGTCGAGTATCGACATTTCTGTCTACATACATCGTCCCGTGATCACTTATCCCGAATCGACAAAAAGCAAACACCTACTTCGACAAAACAGGTACAAGGTGAAATTTAATTTCAATTTTCAACAGCATTGTGCTTTCGTGTTAATGCAGTCTTTGTCTTGAATCCATGCATATCACCGTGATTAAATCTTCATTTTTCAATGAACAAAATAATGAAATAGCAGTTTTTCTCGGTTAGCTTGCTTTGCAGCTGTGTTTAGGGACGGACCATTAGATAATTGATGGGGGGAGGGGGTTGCGTGAATTTTAGTTGCATGATATTTATTTTTTTGTCCCACCCAGAACGTTTTTTTTTTTTTGCACATCATAACTTTGTACGATATTTAAAAAAAAACTAGTATGGAATCATTAATATTATCAATCATACATAGGGCAAACTTACTGATTGGTTAATCAAGGAGGGCTTTTGGGCAAAATTTGAAGTCAACATTGACTGAACACGTAAGAAAATCAACATGTAAAATTATAATTTATTTAACTGGCTTCTTGAAACCACACTACTACTGAAAGAGATGATAACTACTACTATTTCAGAATTGAAAACTCAACATTATAGTCCGAATTCTGCTTTAATTTATTATATTCTGATTTTCAATGCAATTATGCATTATAAAGGAACCATCGAGCGTAATTTTTATTGGGAAGGAGGCTAACCACCGCCAAAAGCGGGGGAAACGTAAGGGGGTTTAGGGGCATGCCCAACATATCTATAAAGTTCGTGCTATTCAATTGACCTGTGCATTCTCGATATTTTTTTTTTCGCACAGAAGAGCGTGCGCGATATTTTTTTTTTTTTTGAGGTTTAAGGGCTTGCTCGATATTTTTTGGGGGATTTACGCAACCCCCCCCCCCCCCCCCATCAACTATCTAATGGTCCATCCCTTAATGAAAATGTTTACGCAGGGGAAGCACTCATATTCGGCGAGTACACAAACATGCAAATTAAACATATCAACAAACGTGAACAAACTAAACGTTAATTGTTGACATCAAGTACGTGCACACATAATAGGGAGCTTAATAATCGCGTTTTTTTCTCCCGCAAACGGCAAACGTGACCAAGTTTTCTTTTCCTGTATCTCACTTAACCTTTTGCAAACTTTCTTAACAAAAAGAAATATTATTTTGTTTATCTATGACTTGGAGATTTTTTTTTACTAATTTTAAATAACTTTTCACTGGTCAACTGACGTTTCACGTTTGCCGTAAACGGGATTCTTTTAAAAACTCTCTATCAATGGCCGAGTTTAGAAGTGGCAAAGCTCATTTTTCTTCGCCCACATGCATTTTTTGTTGTTGCCCGGTACATGTTTCAGTTTAACGTCAAGCACATGGATACACAACTGACATGCACAGATTTTAATGACTTAGTTTATATTTGGGAAAGCTGTTTCCTAGCCCGCATGCAATAATTTTAACTCGTGGATACGCGAAGCGTTACATAACAAATCGATTTTTAATTTGGTTTAAGGGCGGTGCATTGTTGTAAACCTGTCCATTTGACGTCAAGCAGATGGATACACGACTCACGTGTACAGGATTTAATTTCCGAGTTTACATTTTTAGCCGCGTGTATTTTTTTTTGTGTGAGATGGCGGTACCTTGGGTACAGACACATATTGTTATAGGGTTGTTTGTACCGAAGCTTTTAGAATGCATACTATTTATTTGTCAAATTCAGAAAAGGCCTATCTATAGTTGTAAAATCATAAAGAACTTTAATAAATCAATAAAACTACGTAGTCTAGAGATTTCCGGTCGTAGAAAAACTTAATATTGTCTTGCCGTGTAAACACAAAAATATTTCATAATCACCTCACTGCAGTTCCATTATGTGGTACCTTTTAAAATTCTTTATGAGATATTTAATGGCAATCAAACAGTTTTGTTTTCTCTATATAAACAAGTGGGGATTATTGACAGAATCACTATTTTCCAGGAAGCGACCAGACAGCAACCTAGAGAGGACTTGCGTGGTGGATACAAATCCTGAAAGAGCGCTCCATATCTACATCAACGTACTTCAACCAAGAACTAAATAACTCGTTTAACTATAAAAGGTAAGAACTAGAATAATTGGGGATTTGTCAATTTTATCAGAATTTTATCAGAATTTTATCAGAATTTTATCAGAATTTTTATCATCAATTTTTTTTTTGCAAACGCTGGACTCGTCTTTGTCAGTTACAGCGTGGTTATACAGTCCATATGGGAATTTAGTTTCCCCTTGCTGCTGTCCCCCTTTTGTATATATGTATATATATATGTGTGTGTGCGTGGTTTCCTTTTTTTTTCCCTTTCTTGTCAGTGTATTATTTTGGGAAATTTAATTAAAAAAATTAATTAACTCAAAAATCGAATTGACAATTTGGCTGTTGCATGGGTTTTCGTTGCGAGGGAAACCCGCGGAAGAACCAAGCTGGAAAACTAGTCTTTGTAAAACTCTACAACATGATGCCAAGTCCAGGAATCGTTTTTTGTAACCGCGCGCAGAGGCCAGAAGCAAGTTCACTACGCCAAACTTGAAGAGTCAAAACTATTATGAAAATTTTATCAATCAATTGCCTTATGTTGCTTAAAACGAAACCTCATCGACCCCAGGTCTGCAAATTCTCCTGCAAACTGTTGATATATAATTCACTTCTGATATTGGCCTACAGTTTAAGTTTGACACATATTGACACCAAACTTAAAGAGTCAAAACCATTATGAAAATTTTATCAATCAGCTGCCTTATGTTGCTTAAAACGAAACCTCATCGACCCCAGGTCTGCAAATTCTCCTGCAAACTGTTTATATATGATTCACTTCTGATATAGATATTCTGATATTGGCTTACAGTTTACGTTCCAAAAGCAAAGTCTAACTTTCTGTCACGGAAAAGATGATTTCTGTCTGACAAACAAATGCCACAAACTGTACTTATTACTCATTTTGCCATTCCTTCATTTTTTCTTTTCTTTTTCTCCAGTCTTTCTTTACAACAGCAACGAATGTTTGTACTAAATTTGAGATCAAAATTCCCAAGTGTCTTTAATATTAGAAATGATCTTCATCATATTAGAAATCCTCCCTCCGACGCACAAGTGATTTGTGTTTTCAATCTATGGTCTTTAGGCCTCAACATAAGATTTAAATCATGTAAATTATAAGGTGATCCCTATTTTTCTCGTAATGAATGGCACACAGTTGCACATATGTTATTTTTCACTTAATAAAAAGCTTTAAGGTTTTACTTTAGCTGTTGATTACCAGGAAATACATTGTTCTGAGTTTTGATCATAAAAGCGAACGAGTAGTCCTTTTTTCTTTATGTTTCTCATAGCTTTTTATACGTTTTTGTTTGGCTTACATTCATATAATGTGTGTTATCAAGGGTTGCCGGCAAACATAATACCAATGGGAAATAAGAGTGGTCTCAAATAGGAAAGCCTAGCGTCCAAAGTAAAAGAGTCCAATTGCAAATTAGCATCAATCAAGTTGAAGTATAGTTGGAATTTACGCCAAAGTTATCCAAGGAGCTAAGGTATAACCAAGAATAGTAAAATATGAATCATAAAATCCGAGAAAAGGTTCTAGTTTCTAGCTGCTCCATATAATATGCATTTTAAAGTCGCCAAATTGAGATAGAAAAATCAAAGTAATCAAGAAAACCAACCAACCAACCAACCAACTAATAACTTTTTTTTTTCTTAAGGACGTTCGGGGGCAAAAGCGTTTCCCATGTTTTTCTTCCTTCAAATTTCGCATGGTAAAATAAACAATCATAGAAGTTCCATGAGCAAATAAAAAATGGGAGTCACCGTTCTCGTTTAGGAGTGAGATGATATCAAAGTACAACCTTTTTCTTGTCGAAAATCACTTGCGCGAAAGACGTACATACAAGTAGAGCAATAAAGTCAATTTGTTTTGTAGAAAAACTAAATGGATTGCGAAATATTTTTTTAAACAACCGTCTAACCACCTATAGATAAATATTATGTGTAAATATTTATGATTACATACAAATAACTTGTAGTTTTTGGCTCGAATTTGCAGCCACAGTGCATCATTTGATGCCCGTAGTGGAGATTGAAGTTTTCATTCAAATACGTGTTTTTATTAAGATTTTCCCATATTTTTTCTCCAATTTGGAAACACTGACACCTTATGTAATTTTTTATGAAATGATAGAATAAAAAATGGGGGTCACCGTAGTTGTTTTCGAGATATATCCGATCGAAAACGTTTTCGCAACGAGCGTGACGGAGTTTGATCTTGAAAAACATAGGTCACACGTGCGATGTCACGCCAGAACAACTGCGCACAAACAATGCCCGCGATAATTATATTATTATATTATTCTCATCAATAATGGTCAAATAGGTCTAGGCAAGCAGAAAAAGACTATTGTTCAAAGAGGATATACGAATACTCTGAAACATAAAAGCGGTTAGCCTTTCTTCCCACTTGTTTGCTGGAAAACCTTTGGATTTGTTGTAAATCATTAAATCCCTGTTTTTGAAAATGGTCTGTATCAAAATTTTGGAAATATATTGCTTTTGCACGGACTGTTTTTCACTAAGTTTTGAACTGCATGCGGACCGTGATAAAAGAAGCTTCTATCTTGAAACTACACGTAAGATTTAAAAAAGTTATGGTACCCGATCTTGCTTAGAATCCTTTGATAGATAAAACCTTTGCTATATTATCCATGTTACAAAACTTGTTTAAGTATCAAAAGCATATTTGAAGTATGTCTTCCTTAAAGGCTAAAAAAAGTTGCGTGTAACCTTAAGATGTTTTTCCCATAAAATCCATTTACGCCTTTTCAAAATAGTTTTAAATGATCAAACCTATCTTATACGTCTTATACAGGATAAAAAGAAATGTCATGTTGAAGTGCATTAGGCCATAAACTTAGAACGCAGGACACAAGCATATTTTTTTGAAGTTAGTGGTTGTGAAAATCCTTTAAGATCCTCGACAATTTTCAAAACTACTTTGGTATCAGTGACAAGAACTTGCAGGTACACGAACATGAATTTTGTTTGAATGGGGGAGGCTTCATGCGGAATATTTTTTGGCGTCAAACTAGGCTCTTGCTGGCTGTTCTCACATAGAGCAATCTTATAAACACAAAACTTGAAGAATAACAATCAAAAAATAACAAAAAAAATATGTCGCTATGCAAAACAATTGGAGTAAAGAAATGATACAAGCAAAAACTATCCTATAAGAGAAGTATATGGAGTAAAATCCTGAAACTAACTAAATAGGAGACAACAAATAGTTAATTCACAGACCATCGTTTTGAACAGAGTTATGATTTTTTTAATATTTACAACAATGGCGGACAGGACAAACAGTTCCGTGACTAACCGCTCAAAAACAATTTACAATGATTTAAAAGAGAAACCAGGGAAAACTTAAGGCCGCAAATCTATTTTCTAGGCTTTCAAAATCTTGATTTCTTTGTGAATGGCAATGCTATATTTCGTCTTTTTTGGACAGAATCAAACAGCCGTTAAGAGGACAACCCACTCCACCGTTTGATTAAGCTATGAAACCTCCTATAGATGTATAAGCTGCTAGTTCAACAATGGAATTAGATGGATTTTCTTCTTAAGTATAATTATTTTCTCGAGAGGCAAATTTTGATAAGATACGCTGATAAAAATCGGCATAAGGATAGTTAAGAACCTAAACAGCATGCACAATGGATCGATATGGCGAGCGATAGCATTGACATTGGTACACATCCAATGTTACAGTCCCAACTTATACTTTACAGGAAAACATTGGGCACAGTTTGCTCGGTTTTGAATATCACACACAAGTTAGACAGTCACTAATAAGATTATGGTGACTAAAATGTAGTTAATACCAGATTAGCATCGCTAATCTGAAGTGAAGTGAAGTTCTTCAGGGGGTGGCAATAAAAGGGAAGAAAACACTTATAAACCTGTGACCCTCGCGTACAATTTGGAGCTGGCGAAAATAACATATTTTGCATATTCATTCTATTCGCAGGTTATAAACAAGTTAAGGAAGAAAACTCTGTTCATATCATGAGCTTTAACAACACCTCAGCAGCTTTATTCAGCGAAGGTTGTCTTTCGGTGCGTTGCATGTTCTCCTTCACAGAAAACAGCATCATAGCAGCTGCTTTCTTTGCCGTCATCATCGTATCTCTGATTGGAAACAGTTCCATTTGTCATGTCATACTTACCAAAAAACAATTGCGTTGCACAGCAAGCCTTTCGACTCTTAACCTTGCGCTATCAGACCTACTGGTGACGATCGTATGCGCTCCTGTAATCACCATCGACTTCTACATCGCCAAGAGATGGATATTTGGGGAAGCACTCTGCAAGATAGTACCAGTTATCCAAAGAATATCCGTAAATGCGTCGATCATAAACTTGTTCGTTATTTCCCTTGAAAAATTCATGGCTATCTGTTTTCCGTTCTGTTTTCGAGCTCGCAAGAGGTCTTTTGCTTATGGAATACCAATTGTATGGCTTCTTGCCATCGCAGTGGCAGCACCTTCAGCCAAATACAGAAAACTGATAACCACGCCTAGTTCTTCGTTCTGCATACCGTTCTTCACCGATGTGGACACTCCCAAGATTTTTGCTGTCATAAACTCTTTGTCATTTTTCGTACCATTAATCATCATGATATGCTTACAAGTCACCACCATTCATAGTTTGAGAAAGAGAGGAATCACTAACAACATCTCGTATATGAGCCAGCACAACGTACGACGCAAAAAAGCAGCGGTTGTACTTGTTATTGTCATGCTCTCATTTCTCGCTTGCTGGACTCCAATTTATTTACTTTCCATGATGCATCAGTTCTCCGACATCGTGTATTCGATGGACGGAAAGACAATCAATATAATATACGCCGTCTTCACATGGATGTTCTATGCATGCGCAGCTGTCCATCCATTCATATACTTCTTAATGACACCACAAGGCAATAACACTTTGAAACGATTCAAAGGCAACAAGGGACAAAAAGCATTAAGAAGTAGGCTCATTTCCAAGCCCTCTACAGCAGGTAGCAATGTAGGGTCATTCTTTTTTACCCGAGAATCAAAAGTTTAGTGAAACAAAGACTGTGAACTATCTTGGGCAAGAAAAAGAATAAGGTATCAGGAAGAAGAACGCTCGCTTTCCAAGCCCTCTACTGCAAGTGATCAGTGTAGGGTCATTCTTTTTCACCCGAGAATCAAAAGTTTAGTGAAACAAAGACTGTAAACTATCTTGGGCAAAAAAAGGAATTAGGTATCAGGATTACAAATAAGAATTACAGGAAAAACAAAAACCGAAAAGAAAGAAGAATATATATTGAAATTTCATTGAGGTGAAGTAAATGTTTAGTGAAGTCCGATCGCGAGTTTAAATTAATGCTCTTTTCTGTATGTTTACTGTAATTATCAATCACATGCGACCTTTGCTGACACAGCTAATTGTTTACGTAAACGCTCATACAAAACTCGACCCATTTGTTTCTTTTCTGCTCTCACTTTATTGATTGGATTGTACTAAAACTCGGTTTCGGACTCAACATATTTATATGCTTAGCGTCCGGTTGAACGTAAAGAAATGAAAAGCATGTTGTTACAGTTTCACCACAGAACTCCACGATGCACTTGTACATAAGAAACAATGTACATAAGAATTATAGTTTACTACAAATATTTAATGCAATTAGCGTGTAAATATAATGCAAGAAAAAAGTGAGCTTGGCCCGCCCTTTGTCCAGCAATTTAAACCATTGACCAGGAGCAAAAAAAGTTAAAATATAATTAAACGCTTGCAAGCATATTTCCCATATGGCTAGGAAAGGAAAGGAAAGGAAAGAAAAGAAAAGAAAAGAAAAGAAAAGAAAAGAAAAGAAAAGAAAAGAAAAGAAAAGAAAAGAAAAGAAAAGAAAAGAAAAGAAAAGAAAAGAAAAGAAAAAGAAAAAAAGAAAGGAAAGGAAAGGAAAGAAAAGGAAAAGGAAGGAAAAGAAAGAAAAGAAAAAGAAAGAAAAGGAAAGGAAAGAAAAAGAAAGGAAAGGAAAGGAAAGGAATGCAAAGGAAAGGAAAGGAAAGGAAAGAAAAGAAAAGGAAAGGAAAGGAAAGGAAAGGAAAGGAAAGGAAAGGAAAGGAAAGGAAAGGAAAGGAAAGGAAAGGAAAGGAAAGGAAAGGAAAGGAAAGGTAATGAAAGGAAATACAGAAAAGAGGAGGACTTCTTTAAGAGCTTCTCATTAACGCTTGAGTTCTGGATATCTATTCCGGTTATTTTTGCAGATTTCTTACTAATTGTCGTTCCTTAACTTCTCTTGTTTCATTTCCTCTATTCATTTCCTCGAGCATGCAGTCCAACTTAATTGATTATCAACTAGTTTGCTGTAGTCAAGGTTAGTTTTTGTTATTCGTGACCCACCCACTTGCAAACTCACCCGCGCTTTATTGAATTCTATCATATATATACACCTACTTGCAAGAACGTTGTCATACAACATTTGAGCATTTGTAGTTTAGTGGATTAGGAATAAATTCAAAGTACAAAAGAAGATCATTGAAGCAGAACTCTTTCTTTTGTACTTTTAATTTATTCCTAATCTTGAAACTACAAATGTTCAAATGTTGTATGACAACGTTTTTGCAATTAGGTGTATTATCAATAATTAAAGTAGAGGTGATGTGATGTGTTGTGTTTTTTTTTTTTGCTTACATATCGAGTTTTTTTGTTCAACAAACTGTCATGCAAGTTAATTTACGTTTATATATTGTAAAATATCTGAGGAATGTCGAAACGTTATATTAAAATTACATGTAATGGTTACCATTTGCCTGGCTTGTCGCTTTTACTAATTTAGTTGTATTTCTGAAGATATAATCATCACACACAATTGAAACTACAGCAGAATGCAGGAAAACCGATACAGTCAAAACGGCTCAAGCTTACCCCCTAGGCTCCATTATTGATTTCATTATTCGAATATTGAGTTGATTATTCACTCTGAGTTTTTATTAAGAAATCGGAAGACTCCAAACTTCACATTCATTTCACAACTAGAATTATAAGGGATGGCCTTTCTGAAGAGTTTTTCTACCTTGGCATATGGCAATTGTTGAAGAATCCAATTAAAACTCACAGGCAGATAATTTATTTTCAAGCTTGGAGTCAGAGTGAATAATGAATTCTAGGGGAGTACGCTTGAGCCGTTTTGGCTGTAAATATTTGGCGATATTCAACTTTTTATTCCCATTAGTCATGAATAAAAATATGTCCCTTTCTGCACTGAATACTGGCCAGTGGCTAACGAATAAGTGGCCCTCGTTCCATGATCGAATTGGAATTTTAATTAGAAGTTGATATGATTTCTGCTGAGGGAGGAAAACCGGATAACACGGAGAAAAACCCTCGATGCACAAGAGAACCGACTAGCAACTCTATACGATGTCGAGTCCGTCTGTTAAGCCCATGTATATCTGACCACAGTGGTGAAACACACTTTAAAAGCGCACGCTTTACCCGCGCTTCCCAATATCTTTCTAAAAATATCTTTTGGACATATCAGATGTTTGTTCGAGAGGTATCCTTTACGCGATATTATTATTCATCAGGCGAGAGGTGCTTGAACAGAAAAACAGGTTAAACGCGAGCATCAAAAGAAGCGCCAGTTTTTTACCTTGTTTAATGAAAGAAAATAGTTAAAGTGTAAATTAATATATCTTGATATAATTGATCTTACCTTTTATATCTTATTCGAAATCTTATATATATTTTATCAGCTTGGGAATTGGCAAAATCCATGGCCTAGTACTTCAGATTTAATCCCCCGATCTCAGCTATGAATCAAACCATGGAAAAAAAAAAAAAAAAAAATCGAAAATAAAATTTCAAAAATTATCAAATTGAACATTATTTTTGTCTTCGTTATATCAAAGTCCAAGCGTTGGTCTGTTATCTTCGTGTGGATCAGTATATTCAGGGATCTTATCTTTACAGAGATATGTTCTGATTTGATAGCACGGGCTTAAACTGTATATGAGGTGCTATTCTATTCTATTACTTTATAAAAAGCAGGTAAAAGAGCAAATGAAAGAGAGAAAGACTTTTGAATGAATGAATGATTAAATAAATGAATGAATCAGAATGAATGAATGAATGAATGAATGAATGAATGAATGAATGAATGAATGAATGAATGAATGAATGAATGAATGAATGAATGAATGAATGAATGAATGAATGAATGAATGAATGAATGAATGAATGAATGAATGAATGAATGAATGAATGAATGAATGAATGAATGAATGAATGAATGAATGAATGAATGAATGAATGAATGAATGAATGAATGAATGAATGAATGAATGAATGAATGAATGAATGAATGAATGAATGAATGGAATGATGGATGGAATGATAGATGAATGGATGGATAGATAGAATGATGGATGGATGGATGGATGGGTGGGTGGGTGGATGGAATGATGAATGGATGGATGGATGATGGATGGATGGATGGATGGATGGATGAATGGATGGATGGATGGATGGATGTATGGATGGATGGATGGATGGATGGATGGATGGATGGATGGATGGATGGATGGATGGATGGATGGATGGATGGATGGATGGATGGATGGATGGATGGATGGATGGATGGATGGTTGGATGAATGAATGAATGGATGCATGGAGGGAGGGAGGGAGGGAGGGAGGGAGGGAGGGAGGGAGGGAGGGAGGGAGGGAGGGATAGATGATGAATAACGTTGTACCGTCTTATTCTATTCGAAGTATATTTTTAAAAGACGAAAATAGAAATTATACGTCTAATATACCTATTTCTTTTTGCTTCATTACACTTAAACCTTATTTAATCACATCTTTTTTAATTTAGGGCCGGAAGACAGAAAATAGGTCTTTTTAAAATTCAGTAATTGATCCTGGCTGTTCAGACATGTTGGAATCTTATTACAGCGACTCTCAAGAGGGCTTTGCTTCATTGATGATGGTGCCGGATAAGAATACTTATTTTAGCTCTTTAAGTAAAGCGTTTCGACTCGACTGTCAACGTCTCTTATTTCCTATAAACTTACTCACTGCAATGATATTCGACGTTGGTCATAAAGAACCCTTTCAATTTTTTCTTGGATCAGTGAATATAACAAGAGAAAAAATATATATATACAACGGTAATCACGATTTTCTCACATAGGATTTGTGCCTTTTTTTACTTTCGTGTTAGCTTCGCATACAAGATCGCTCAATTGTCTACTGCATGTGGCTAATCGTATTAAAGCCTTTTTCCAATCATTGTAATACCATGGTTCAGATACTAAATCAGAATGGACTATATGATAGCTAACTTTGGAGACTTGCATGCTAAGAACATTTGATCAAGGTTAAAAAAATAAAAAATAGAAAAATAATAATAACAATAATATTAACGATTTCTTGAAGCATATCTACAGAGTAGCTCTACATCTTCAATACTAAGAAAATAATAAATGTTAAAAAAAAGTTAAATTTAGACCCCAAAAATTATTTTATCATAATGTTATAAAACAATACAATAGTAGTTTATTCAGAGTGCAAATTAAAGTTGTAACACATGCAATAAAAGCAGAATAACCAAAGCAGAACAAATAGATAAATAAATGGGCATCCTGAAAGGAAGATAAGAGTTAGCCCTATGCAAAACCTCCCTGGAAAGCGACAAATATACGAGACGAAAGTAGCGACTTGAGGAGATAGTAATAATTCTTAAATAAGTAAGGACAAGTATATGGCAAATCGTACTGTAACTAGACAGTTCTGATAAATAATGGCTGCTAGGGTTATCAGGTTATCAGAGTCCAGGAAAAAATAAAGATTCAAATCTAAAATTTGGTCGAAAGGAAACAATTAATTCCACTAGATTAGATACTTCCTATACCTTTCAATATCTCTATATTTTATTTTATTTATTCATCCATTCTTTCTTTCTTTCTTTCTTTCTTTCTTTCTTTCTTTCTTTCTTTCTTTCTTTCTTTCTTTCTTTCTTTCTTTCTTTCTTTTATTGCACTGTTAATGTTAATTTTATGTCGTTTTTATTTTATTTCATTGAGTTTATTCAATTGTTCATCCACTTTTTCGTTTGTTAGTTCATCTACACACAGAGGTGAAGGAAGATACACTATCAACACACGTGCATGAATTGTACACCATCCGTTCTTATATTGTCATGACTTTTGATTTTCCAATAAATAAACTATTAATATTATAATATTACTAAAGAAGAGTCTTGTTGTGAATCAACGTTGGTGTAGCGGTAATCCACTCTATCCCTGGTCTGAGCATCACATATGAGTAGAGTTTTGATAAGAAGGTAAATTTTACACCGTAAAAAATAAGAAAGATCACTTACTGACGTTTCGGACGCGCGCTAGTCCTTCGTCGGAGTAAAAAAAAAGTAGAGTTTGTTGAGTCTCTCTGCTTGATTTGAAAGCCTTTATCCAGGAAATGCTCTCCCCAAAACCCAACTCGAACGGAATGTCGAAGTTGATTTTTGGAGATAAGGAAAAATATATTGGAGAATTCAGACAAAACCAACTAAGCAGTAAAAGAACTAACTTGAAAATATCTGATATACCAGGATGAGTAGGACAGAACGAAAACTGAAAAATGTACAAATAAATAAGGAAAAAATGATATTTCAAATATGATAAGGAAATATGGGAGGAAAGAAGGAAAGGGGAAAGATAGTTCAATGATGTAGAAAAGATGAGGAATTATCAATAAAATAAATAAATTTCAAAATACCACACATTTATTTTTCTACCTCCCTGATAGTTACTGTTCCTACGTGGGACAAGCAAAAATGTGTTTTTGATATACAGCAAGGAACAGACACCGATTGCTGACAACTGTAAATGTCTGTCTTGGTATAAATGCCTCCTAGAGGTATAATAAAAAAATCGATAACTACTAAAAAACCTTCTGAATTCGAGTTCGTTTGTCAGAAATTCTATATTCCATTGGGAAAATTACTCATTGTTTAATACTAGTAGGTGGTTATTCAATTTCAAGCAAAGCCGGGATCGGTGTATTTAACAAGGAAACTTCAACAATAAGGCTATTATTTCTATATGTCTAGTAGACACTTTTTTTTTCACTTTACACAATCTACTCAATTTACTTCTTTAATCCCTTGAGTTTTCTTTCTTTTTTTTCCTGACAAATTATTTAATTAGTTTTAAATTTTAACGAGAAAGATGACATTTTTAAGTTAAGCTGCTTAAGAAGAGATATATATAATAAGCCAACAAACCTTCGAAATTAATAACTTTATCTCTCTTAATCTTTCGGTTGTCATTCATGATTGAGTAATCCGGGTGGCGGGGGGGGGGTACATACTATAGTGGACTATACGGGGATGCTCCCCCCGAAAGGCCACAGCTAACGAAAAGGATAGGGAATATATATAATTAGTATAGAGAAGGGTTTAGAATTTGCGAGCCTCGTAGAATAGGTATAGAAAAGGATAGGGTTTCACGATGCTAGTATTAAAAAATGGATGCTAGAATTATTATTCATTTTTTTTTTAAAATACAGATTCTTGGCGAAAACCAAGAAGACTATGGTAGGCATTTTTCAATACATAGATTCTTTGGGAAATCAAGAAGATTCTTTGCCAAAGGTACGTATATAAAAAGGGGTACCTTTTTTTCGAATGTATATTAAATAATTAAGATGGACTTTTTCAGGGAATGGTCCGAAATTTGGTGTATAAAAGGGTAAGGGGCGGGACAAGAGTCCGGGTGGAGCGTCCCCGTACAGAATGATTCGGATCCCCCCTAATTTTAAAATTTTGATATATTTCCGATCCTGTCAATCGTCTACCTATCTTGCACGTTTCCATCCCGTTTGCCATAGATCCGTAATTCCTTTAGCAATTAATTTCAGCTTTCCAACAGCAATTTGGTCACGTACGTGGGAAATGTGTGGGAAAATAAACAGAAATCCATTATAGTCTATTTCCCTAATGGATTATAGTCAGAACTGGTTAACAAAATATGCCAATATGCATGCTTACAAACTAAAAACGATTTTTATTTACGATTTTAGGTACATCGTGGTGTGGTATTAAAAAATGGGTTCGTGCAATTTTAGCAACACTTTGACGAAAATCTTTCAAGTTCGGCTGAAGCTTCACTGATATAAATAAGAGATAGAAGATGAAAAGCTATAGGAAGAAATGATAGAAAACTTGTTCAGTAGTCACAAGCTTGTGCAGAGGTTTGAAAAAAAAATCCACCCGACTTCATTGATATAATAGCTAATGGTAAAATAAACACTGGTTAAATTTTTTCCTTCGTATTCATTGAAAATTATTAGTATTTTTTAAATATTTATTAGGAATGTTAATTTTATTTTCCTTTTAGTTTTGCCCCAACAGTCGGCGTGAAGATCAAATGATTTTTATTTTTTCCCTCATTCTATTTTATTACGTTTAATGGAGAATATTATATTTTTTACATACATGCCCCAAGATAGATATATGTATGTGAATATATATAGATTTAGTATTAGTATTAATACCCATGTGATTACAGAAAATTGCGCGCGATCATCGCTTGATGTTCACCAATCACCTACGAGCCTCCAATCTTGGACAAAATTAGTTGTTACAAAACGGTAATTTCAAAAAATTACTTCATTTCTCACTTTTAACTTTCTATTTCCAAAGTATCTCCCCTCCCACTATCCACTGTTGCATCTTAAGGGGCTACCAGACCAAGGAGACAGTACAGTCAACAACATTGTTCAGTGAAAAGTGCGAAGAGCATCGAAAGTTTTCCATGAAAAGGGCAATCGGTAACAACAATTTTGCTCAAGATTGTCGGTCAATAATCACCGATAGTCAGCTTGACTTCGGTGAATAATTGTTAAGGATATATTTTTTCCTACCCAGAAAATAAGTTAAGCATGATCAAATTTGAGTATATGGAGTATATGGAGTATATTGAGTATATGCATGGAGTATATGGAGTATATGGACTATATGGACTATATACATTGTAAACAATTAAGTCATGGCAAACCGAAATTTAAAAAAAAAAAATGATAATCCTTGGCCCAGTTCAAACATCGATCTTCTCATGAGCCGAACCCAATGACATCAAAGAAGACCGCCTTATTATCTATTTTTTTAAATGCCTTCGGCTCATGAGAAGATCGACGTTTGAACTGGGCAAAGAATAATATTTACAATATACAATATTTGGTTAGATCAAACCTCACGTTCTCTCGCTGAAATCACAATCAAGCCATGGCAAGACAGTGTTTACAAATAAGTCTGGCAAACAGCATTTGGTTTAGTCAAACCTCACGTTCTCTCACTGAAAACACAATCAAGCCATGGCAAAACCGTGTTAACAAATTAGTCTGGCAAACCGCAACATTTGGTTTAGTCAAACCTCACGTTGTCTCACTGAAAACACAATCAAGCCATGGCAAAACATGTACAGTGTTAACAAATTAGTCTGTCAAACAGCATTTGGTTAAGTCAAACCTCACTTTGTCTCACTGAAAACACAATCAAGCCATGGCAAAACATTGTTAACATATTAGTCTGGCAAACCGCAACATTTGGTTTAGTCAAACCTCACGTTGTCTCACTGAAAACACAATCAAGCCATGGCAAAATATGTACAGTGTTAACAAATTAGTGTGTCAAACAGCATTTGGTTTAGTCAAACCTCACGTTCTCTCACTGAAAACACAATCAAGCCATGCCCCACAATAGGCAAGTTAACTCGGCAAATCTCACGCTCTCTCCGGCTTCAGTTTACCAAACCATTAGCCTATTTATTGATTAGCTGACTTTGTTTATGTCATATATACAGGTTTAAGTATGTTCATTTCCTTTATAATTGACTATAATTGTCAACAATTTTATAGCTCTGTCAGTTCTCTGGATTTTTCTTTGCATCAAGTTTAAGTTTAGTACGTTAATTGTTCAGATAGAAGTATCGTTAATTTTAGTACTTTGGACGCCCCTGAAGCTACTTTTTTGAGTTTTTCGCGTGATGAAAGCCCATTGTCTCCGAAGTGCATCCTTGTAATAAGATGACATTAGGCTAAATACCACGGGGTGTGTGGAAGCGCTGAAGAAGTACAATACGTTGATTAATACATGCAACGTTAGGTATGTTTTCATGTCACGTATCATTGAATAGATAAGTGGTAGGCCAAATACTTGATGAGGTGTTCGGCAAATGATGAAAATCAGCGAAATTATGATGATCTTTTTTGTGGCGATACGGGTGTAGGAAGTTTTGGAGGACCTCCGGTTAGAGTGGAGGTCCCAGTTTTTAGCCTGGCAAAGCCTAGCGACGGAGAACATGTTAAGTATCGTAATTAGACAAATAGGTAAGATGGATATGAGAATTACATTGGCGTAAATGAAATTATTCTTAAATTCAATACTAGGCCAGTCCTCCATGCAGTATGGGGTTCCATGGATGACATTGTACTTTTTATACTGAACATAAGCGATACCCTGGATGCCTGCTATTGTCCACGCCACAACACAGGAAACGATCAAGATAAGTCGCTTTCGTTTCAAAAGTCTGAGGTAAAATGGAAAGCACACGGCTGCGAAGCACTCAAATGTCACAATGAGAAGATTGAGGATTGAGGAAGTGGAAGATAAAATCTGGATAAATGTTACAATCTTGCAGAAGGCAGCTCCGAAGATCCATTGCTCGGCGATATACAAATCTGTCAGCATGAATGGAAGACAGAATATCGTCACTAGAAGATCTGCAATGGCAAGGCTGATATGGGATGCACTCGTCTTGGAACGGAGCTGATTGTCTCTTTTTAGAAGAAACAAGATCAGGATGTTGCCAAGAAGAGAAGCCAAGAACAGCAGAGCAAAGACGCTAATAATCGTTGTCCTTTCGGTTAGAGATAAAATACATTTCACTGATATACAGGTTTCAGATCCGTTGTAATTGTCTCTTGAGTAGTTCATTTTTTTCTGGAAAGAGATGCACAAAAAGTGACATTAACTACCTTAAGTTCCAGTTGTCTCACGAATGGCGCTTTGGATTTGAATGGCGGGTATTATATAGGAATATTGACCAATCAGGGACGCGGGTACTAGACAGTAATATAAGTATTGCTGTCAGTAATAACGAAGCAATTTCCTCAGTGCACTTGAATTGTGTATTTGTACGATGTTAATGAAAGATATTAGCAGACATAACAAAGTAACTTTATTTAGATTGAATTCCTAATACGAATTCAACGCAATCAAAATACAAAATTATGCTTGTTGGCAATAATATTTCCAGAAAAAATGTCACGTTTACGTTAGTTATTTATAATATCTTAAAAACAGTTGGTAATGACTTATGGTTTGCTTTCGGGCCATGTACAACAACATAGTTTAACTTATCGTAAATTAAAAAAAGACATTATGTTTTCTCGATCTGTATTACTTTCATTGCTGTACATTTAAGTTATAGCCTTTCCACTAACTTTTCCAAAGGCCTTTTCCTGTTGTAATCAAATACATATCTTATTAACAAGTGTTGGCTTTCATTACATTTCTCAAGATTGCTTATTTTTTTCCCTCCCCTTCTTTCTTTCTTTCTCTCTTTCTTCTTCTTTTTTTCTTCTTCTTTTTCTTCTTTTTTTCTTCTTTTTTTCTTCTTTATTAATAATTTCTTCTTTTTTCTCTTTTTCTTCTTTTTTTCTTCTTTATTAATAATTTCTTCTTTTTTCTCTTTTTCTTATTTTTTCTTATTTTTTTTCTTTTTTACGTTGAAAGGATTATCTCAACCTAATTTGAATAGCGTCTGAGGTAAAATAGAAAAGCAATGCCTCTTGTTATCCTTTCGTCACTTTAAATAACTTTGTTTTGAGTGCGAAAGAAGATACGAGGCTATTAATCCTATCGGGATTATCTTATAAGTTCGAATTAGAATTTAGAAATTTTGATTTTTGTGGAGAGAGGGAAAAAAAAACAACCACGAAGCAAGGGAGAGAATCAACAACAAACTCTACTCATATACGACACCGAGCCTCGGAATCGAACCCGGGTCGCCGTGGTCAGAGGCGAGCGTTCTGAGTCATCGCTACGCCCCCATACTTCCAATGTTTCTACTGAATACGTTTACAAGCGATTTTTTTTTCTTCTTTCTTTCTTCTCTTTGTATCTATCTATCTTATATTTAATTTAGATGGGCTATTTCAACATAGCTTGAAAAGTCCGAGGTAAAATAGGCAATCGACTCTCTTCTTGGCACTTTGTGACGTTTCTGATATGTTCTCGATTCGGAATTCAAATCAGTCAAAAAAAGTCGTGATCTTTTGAAATGGCGTTCTTTGAACAGACCGCAACAATTCTAAAATAAAACTTTTAATCCTGCCGCAACATGGTTTTCCGCATTGATTTTAATTATTTTTTAGCGTTTTTTTTTCCTTGAGTGAACTTAGTAATGAAGTTTGTAAAATTGGGAACCACAAACTTATTAACCTTGATTTGATATTGTTTCTTTGCGGTTATTCATATCATTTAAAGTAATCTACCAGTAATACAAACAGTCGTCCAAAACATTGACTGGAACTGTTACTAATCTACGTTCAGCTACCAAGATATTTTGTCAACAACTATAACAGTACTACCTATTTTGCAATCAAGGAAAGACTCATTTTACGTGATCATCTCACTAATGCAAAAAGCGTCTCAAAGTAAAGTAATCAACCTGAGCGTCTCTCCAAACATTGTCATGACTTGAGTTTTTTCGGGGGAAAAATATGGCTTGAAGGGGCTTTAAACTGGAGCACTGAAGAAAGCCGATTTTCAAGTCCGCAATCAATACTACCATTATCGATTTTCATATTCTACTTAAAGTGAAAATTAACAATATTACATGGAGTAATATATAGTAACTTCTTATTCTAAATTGAGATATTTGAGTTGATTTGTCCGCCTTGAGACAAAATTCTATTTCCGTTAATTGTGCATTAGTCTCCGATTTTTGGCAAAGCCGAATATTGAGATAAAAATGCAGCTTTTTTTTTTTTTTTTTTTTTTGTAAAAATGCAAGAATATATTCAAGCAAGTGAATGTACAAGAATATATTCAAGCAAAAACAGGTATTCGGACCCAAGCTAAGGAATGAGGGAGGGTTGTAGGGGAGGGGGAGAGAGGTTGTTTAAGAGATGTGTCATTTTTTAACGACTGTATAACGAATGGTATGATACATACAGAATGGAGAAAAGATTGATTGTGAGTGAAGGCAACGTTTCGAAACATGAGCTCATTTTTTTGTTTTTTGTTTTGTTTTATAAAGGGTCGTGTTGTCTCTTAAAATCATCGTACATTTAAAATAAGACTGATTGCGCAGGCCGAATCAGGATCGATACATTAAAGCGATGAAATATCCGTTTCAGGCTTTTAGCTAAAAGAAGCACCGGGGTCTTCAACGAGTTCCTGTTCTGGAAAAATTCGTTCATGTTAATGTAATATTTACGTCATTAGCAGCCAAAAACATTATTAACGAGAAATATTACCCCGTGAAAATTAATATGTATCGAGAAAGAAACACTGTTTACTGAAGGTAGGGGAATCTAATGCTCAATATATAGATTTCCTAAACACCGCTGTGACTCATGCTGGCTTATCTAAGTGGAGATAAACAAATTCATTTTTTTTTTTGCCCATTTGTGATCACGTTTCTGCTTTATATTTAATGATTTAAGGGTTAATAAAGCAGAAAAATGCATAGATCGTGATATAGTAATGCATGCATGTATCTATCTATTACATCCATTCCAAATTCTGTCTTTTCTATTCAGTCATCTAGGCATTATTTTTTTTACCAGAATAAGCCAGTTCACAGTTTAGGAATCGTTATCAGTGCGCATGCGATTTTATCCCGAATTTCTCACCTTCTTTTGTTTAATTAAAAACAAAAGAAGGTTTAAACAATTAATTAATTGATTAACACAAAAGAAGGTGAGAAATTCGGGATAAAATCGCATGCGCACTGAAAACGATTCTTAAACTGTGAACTGGCTTATTCCATCCCATTATCCTGTCATCTCTCATCTCTCCAACCATCAATGTTCCTGAAGTCTGTTTAGTCCACTCTTCCACTCTATCCATCCATCCATCCATCCATCCATCCATCCATCCATCCATCCATCCATCCATCCATCCATCCATCCATCCATCCATCCATCCATCCATCCATCCATCCATCCATCCATCCATCCATCCATCCATCCATCCATCCATCCATCCATCCATCCATCCATCCATCCATCCATCCATCCATCCATCCATCCATCCATCCATCCATCCATCCATCCATCCATCCATCCATCCATCCATCCATCCATCCATCCATCCATCCATCCATCCATCCATCCATCCATCCATCCATCCATCCATCCATCCATCCATCCATCCATCCATCCATCCATCCATCCATCCATCCATCCATCCATCCATCCATCCATCCATCCATCCATCCATCCATCCATCCATCCATCCATCCATCCATCCATCCATCCATCCATCCATCCATCCATCCATCCATCCATCCATCCATCCATCCATCCATCCATCCATCCATCCATCCATCCATCCATCCATCCATCCATCCATCCATCCATCCATCCATCCATCCATCCATCCATCCATCCATCCATCCATCCATCCATCCATCCATCCATCCATCCATCCATCCATCCATCCATCCATCCATCCATCCATCCATCCATCCATCCATCCATCCATCCATCCATCCATCCATCCATCCATCCATCCATCCATCCATCCATCCATCCATCCATCCATCCATCCATCCATCCATCCATCCATCCATCCATCCATCCATCCATCCATCCATCCATCCATCCATCCATCCATCCATCCATCCATCCATCCATCCATCCATCCATCCATCCATCCATCCATCCATCCATCCATCCATCCATCCATCCATCCATCCATCCATCCATCCATCCATCCATCCATCCATCCATCCATCCATCCATCCATCCATCCATCCATCCATCCATCCATCCATCCATCCATCCATTGAGTCATTCCATCAATTCATTCATTCAGTCCATCCACTCTCCTATCCCATTTCATCAATAATTAACGTTCTACTTAAGCATATCAAGCTTCCTGCTTCCTATTTGATTCTTTGATATTAATTCGCAACTTCAACATCCCCATAATGCTTTGCGTTTTGGGGGGCCAGCGACGAGACAAAATCGTTAATATTACCATAAAGATTAATAAGAATTGAAGAAAAAACATCTAAAAACACTTATGCGTCTATCAGAATTAGGGGGGAAAAACAGAAAGAAAGAAATTTGAATAACTTTATGAGTAAAAGTCATCTCTTAGTTAGTAAGACCAAGCATTTCGTTCTCCCATGCCATGCGTACGCGTGTGGAGTTAGCTGTGATTAAACTGATACTGGATTTTTCAATGATAATAGCAAATATACTCAACATCAGCACGAAAGGTTTGAATTTTCAAATATTTTGTGTTATTGTTGCCCCCAAAAACGCAAAGCATTATGGGAATGTGAAAGTGACGAATAAACTGAAAATATTGTTGCTGCAAAAAATAGTCCCCTCCACAGTTCTCTACGCCATCTTGAACCTGGAAGCCGTGCCTTTGCATCGAAGCGAAACGAAAGGTTAACTTGCAATGATAAAAACTCATAAATAATTCATGAGCCTTTGGTCCAATTGGTACGACCACACACGTGCATGGATCTTTTTAACCCAGTAAGTTTTATCTTTTAGTATTCTTTATATAAATGAGTACTTTACGTAAAGTTCTCATCCTTATTAGAGTTCTTTATATAACGAATACTAATGAGGACGACTTTATCAGAGATAAAGGTGCATCCAAGTTTATAGGAATACTTAGAGCCACATCAAGGTCAGTCTCACATACGACCACCAACGACCCACGAAATTAAGTCGACTAGCAATCCCGTCTAGCGACTGGTATGCTATCTTCAAAATATGGAAGCCTTTTTGGGACTTTGTCTACACATGACAGTGCCGTACAAACTTCGACTGCGCACGACAGTTACGTACAGACTTCTATCGATGTATAAAAGTCCATGTTCGTGACATCTATATATGGTCGCTCTAATTCGACCAAAAGTTTGTGAATTATTCATGTGCTTTATCAGGTCTAAAACCCCTTTTTTCTATTTGATATACCGCCGTCCACGGACGAACCAAACCGGTTTAGAAGCCACGGCAGTTAGATAGGGAAAGGCTCTGTCGTGATTAGACAATAAAGTCGTGTCTATTTTGCTTAGTACCACAAACTAGTTCTACTAGTCTACTACAAACGAGTTCCTAAATTTCAAATTTATGGACTAAGTTTTATCTTACATTCAAAGTCAGAATATTTAAGACATTTATAAATGCTTCACGAAAATCACCAGTACATCAGTTAACTGAGGTCAAATAACTGCTACTTATCTCCCTCTTTTTCCTGCAAAATCTTTAAAGAAACTGATTAATTTTGGCTATTACTATTTAAGATGAACTAGAGTACCTCCTACAACGTTTCTTATTGAGTAAGCAGTGTTATTAAACACAGAGGGGAAAAACACCAACAATATTGATTACGACCCATGGACTGTTCATTAAGTGAATCAAGGCAATCGAAGAACAAAGAATCCGAAAAAAATTGCTTGAAATGGAGTGCATCTTGTATCTATATAATATTTCATTTCGCTTCCCTCCTTCATTCCATTTCATTTTTCATGTACTTTAAAAAGAAAAACGCCGACGATTTTTTCTTCCTTGATCCTTTAAGACTATAAATTCTTCATTCTTACACTATATGAATATGCTGGAAATTCAACAAGATACTACAAAAATATATTTCTTGACGCTAATATTATATCATTAATCTTTTTCTTTTTTCGTGCGAATCGAAAAACCGTAGGCACCCAGAAATTCCAGAAATCGTGTATCGTTCGTTGAGCAAGAAGTACGACTGATTTGTAGTCAAACAAATTTCGTATACTTAGATAGTCGTTTCCATAGGCGGCGCGAAAGGGTGGGCCGGGGTACTAGAGCACCCCCACTTGAGATGGGAGGGGGAGGGGGGGCTGAGCACCCCCATTTTTTAACGGTGATTCTTAATTCCCCCATATGAGCATCTTTTTTCTTTTTCTTTTTTGCTTCGGCGATTTGGACAAGGTATTCTCTTTGATCCGCGATTATTTAGTTTTAGTTTTTTTTCTTTTCGAAATTTTGGCGATGACAGCTCCCCCAATTCTTATGTCCTTCCGTCGCCTATGGTTTCAGATTGTTCAACGAACAATGATTCAACGATTTCTGGAATATATTCCTCGGTGCTCACGGTTTTTCGATTCGCACTGGAATATAGTTTCAAAATTGTACTTTTGGTTATAAAACTAAAAAAGAAATATGCTATTCACTGTTTTCTTCTTCTGTGCTTTCTAAAGAGTTTGGATACATAACTGATTTTTCACTACTGCAAAATTTCTAAAGCCTTCTAATGATTATTTTGATTTCGTTATATATATACAAAATAATATAAATATGAATAATATATTTCCAATCAAGAGAGCATAAATAAGAGAGGGAAATTTCTTAATATCGCGCGCGCATGTAAATTCCCGGTTTGGCTAGTTTTAGCATTCGCATAAAGTCAATT
Source organism: Anthopleura xanthogrammica (assembly GCA_964019055.1). Lineage (NCBI taxonomy): Eukaryota > Metazoa > Cnidaria > Anthozoa > Actiniaria > Actiniidae > Anthopleura > Anthopleura xanthogrammica. Next base: position 6,929,456 of record OZ025219.1, on the reverse strand, counting down.
TTCATCTCACCCTACTCCAGTGCGTCAAAAATTGTGTGCTTCATCCAAACCTGGAAGTAGCGAAAGCATGTAAAGATGTATGGAAAAAAAACTGATAAATTTCGCGTCTTTTTGAGTGTTCCACAGCCTCAGACGTGTTTTATCAAAGAACAGAACATAACCAATCCTGACCTATTTGCTTCTGTCATATAATAGATTTTTCCGAAAAAGTGAGAAAAATCGACGAAAAATATGTTGTTTTTGAACCAGCATGCATGCACACGTCCATGCCATCAAAAAGTCAAAAATCAAACGACTGCGAATGCTAAAAATAGCTCAACCGGGAATTCACATGGCGTGTGCGATATTAAGAAGTTTCCCTCTCTTATTTATGATCTCTTTATCCAATCTGTGTGGGCTTTCTAGGGTCATAGCAGGCGAAGGCGTCTTTCACTGCACGAAGCTAGTGCCAAACTAGCAATCAAGATAATACTAAGCGCGAAAGTCAAATCATTAGCCATATATATTATCCACACCATATGTCAACCTTCATCTTCAACATTAATATTGATACCTTTTTGTATCAGATAAACTTGTAGTTTGAAGTGCTATCATTAAAACGAGTGACAATTCTTAGTTTGCTATTTATTTTGGAGATTTAAGAACAGTCAAAAAAGTCAGCAAGACTTCCTGCCTCAGTAGATTCGTCCCGTTTCTAAAATGTGGCGCGATTTTTCTATCTTTTACACAGAAATAGAATGGCATTACTGTTCATTGTAAAATAATTCAAATAAAACGCGCACTGCATGTATATCGTTTTATATAATCAAAATAGATCTTGAGAAAATAACGTCAACAAGCGCATAAATTTCCCCAAGAAAAAATGAGTGGAGTGATGGAGAAAAAACTCTTAAACTCCAAAGATAGAATCGCGTATTTTTCTTTCTAAAATGGATAAATTTGGAAAATAGGACCACGAGAAGAAACTAGAGGAAGATCAATCTTTGTCATTTAATCTGGATTTTTCATTTAAAATCGATGATATTTTAAAAACGTTTCGGTAAATCGTTGATAGCAATGCGAAACTTCACTTTTTCGATTCAGGAAAAAAAGTGAATAAATAAAATCTATGCATAATGACAATTTTGTTTCTAAATTTATTTGTAGTTAGACAAGTGAGAAGTTATTTGTAAGATTTGTATTCTGTTATGTAGTGAAACCGTAAGGTAGATAACTCGATGGGTTAGTAAGTCACCCTCTTTAAATAAAGTTTATTGTAATGTAGTGTATAAAATTCTAATAAGCTCTAATTTTGCTAGAAAATCTTTTTTTGTTTCAAAGAAAGGAAAGAAAGAAAGAAGGGAAGAAGGAAAGAAGGGAAGAAGGAAAGAAAGAAAGAAAGAACTGAGAAAGAAAGAAAGAAGGGAAGAAGGAAAGAAAGAAAGAAAGAACTGAGAAAGAAGAAAGAAAGAACTGGGAAAGAAAGAATGCATAAATGAACGAAAGAAACAAAGAAAGAAAGAAAGCCAGAAAGAAAGAAGAAAGAAAGAAAGGAAGAAAGGAAGGAAAAAAGGAAGAAAGGAGGAAAGAAATAAAGAATAAAAGGGAAAATAACATTTACCTGATAATGTACGAATTTCTGTGGCAGAATTGTCGTGGTCTAACTTGATTCCAAGTAGGTAATTTCACCTTATTCGTTGATCAGTTGATCTAGTAACGGATTGCAAGCCTGCCTGGAACGTCTGTTTATATAAGAACCACCCAACGTACGCCGAATCATTTTCTCTTCCGCCAGATAGCACGCAATGCATTGTTTGTCAAAATTAAATTTTCAGTAGCTTTTATCATATCTTTTAATCAAAATGAAAACTTTTCCCACCAACTGCGAGATATTATTGATAAAATTTGTTTGTTTGCTTAGTTTCCCTCTTATCGAGTTTGCTTTCATGAACTTTGCGCAAAGCCGTCGTTTGTTGACTCAGATCAAATCATTGAACGTTTTCTCAGCTTATCTTTGGATATATATAAATGCACGTGTTTTATTTTAACGCGGTAGCAATAAGTCTGATCATATAATTATATCCAATACATTATATTGTCGGAGATTTATAATAATAAAAAGGCAATAAGTGTTCAGTTGGATATTTTGTTCGGCTCTCCCTTCAAGAGTAATGATTCACAAAGGTTTTTTTTTAAAAACCACAATTTTTTTTTGGTGCAATATCGCATGAAATAATTGTAATTGGTAATGATATTAATCGGCATTTTTTAACTTACTTAGTCTTATTTGAATTCGGTTTCATTTCATCCTCATTTTAAAAATATTTTATTTTAAAATACTTGGTTTAATATATTTCTACTTTATTTTGTTATGATTTATTTTATGATATTTCATTTTCATTTTATTTGTTTTTCGTTTTTAACTCCGATCATGTTTTAAGTATTCAGTAGAGAGTTTAAGAATCCCGTTTACGGCAAACGTGAAACGTCAGTTGACCAGTGAAAAGTTCTTTAATATTAGTAAAAAGGAATCGCAAAAATCTCCAAGTCGTAGATAAACAAAATAATATTTCTTTCTGTTAAGAAAGTTTGCAAAAAATAAAGTGAAATACAGGAAAACGAAGAAAACTTGGTCACGTTTGCCGTTTGCGGGAGAGAAAAACGCGAATCTTAAGCTCTCTATTACTATAGGTTTTTTTACTTATATTAGAATTTTAATTATATTGTTTTTTATTTTATTTTATTTTATTTTATTTCATTTTATTTTATTTCATTTTATTTTATTTCATTTTATTTTATTTCATTTTATTTTATTTTATTTTATTTTAATCTTTCCCATTCCATTCCATTCCATTCCATTCCATTCCATTCCATTCCATTCCATTCCATTCCATTCCATTCCATTCCATTCCATTCCATTCCATTCCATTCCATTCCATTCCATTCCATTCCATTCCATTCCATTCCATTCCATTCCATTCCATTCCATTCCATTCCATTCCATTCCATTCCATTCCATTCCATTCCATTCCATTCCATTCCATTCCATTCCATTCCATTCCATTCCATTCCATTCCATTCCATTCCATTCCATTCCATTCCATTCCATTCCATTCCATTCCATTCCATTCCATTCCATTCCATTCCATTCCATTCCATTCCATTCCATTCCATTCCATTCCATTCCATTCCATTCCATTCCATTCCATTCCATTCCATTCCATTCCATTCCATTCCATTCCATTCCATTCCATTCCATTCCATTCCATTCCATTCCATTCCATTCCATTCCATTCCATTCCATTCCATTCCATTCCATTCCATTCCATTCCATTCCATTCCATTCCATTCCATTCCATTCCATTCCATTCCATTCCATTCCATTCCATTCCATTCCATTCCATTCCATTCCATTCCATTCCATTCATTCCATTCCATTCCATTCCATTCCATTCCATTCCATTCCATTCCATTCCATTCCATTCCATTCCATTCCATTCTATTCTATTCTATTCTATTCTATTCTATTCTATTTTATTTTAATCATTATTTCACTACAAAACCATTTAGAAATACAATATTGAAGTAATCAGTTGCCCTTTTCGCATTTTCGTTTTCTTTAAAACATAGCCGATGCTTTCGAAGCCATAAAAAACTTTATATTTATAAGTGTGGCGATAAATGACAACGGGGATTTACTTGTAAGACTGAATGACTTTATTACAAAAGAAGAAACAGCTCGTGTTTTTTTCTAAATAATCTACCACTGGTCTAATTTTGTATCATAAACCGATTGGAGAAACATGTTTTGATGGAAACTATTTTCATAGCAAACACGGATGTTCCATAGTGACATGTCCCCTAGTTCGCTTTCGTTGTTAATATCTTCAAAACCAAAATATTGTCGTCATTTCTTGCTGGTTTGAGGCAACCAGTTTAGAAAACTAAATCGAGCCGAGCAATCAAAAGAAATTTCAATTTCTTTCTGAATATCAACATATCTTGTATCTCCGCCTATGTCTTTACAACTTTACCGAATTGTTCAACTGCGGTATGTTGTAAAAACTTAGCACGGTTTTGGTAAAGAAAATACAGTAGTCGAGCCAGCGCACAGTCGATTGTCTAGAGTGTCGCGCATGTGCAGTAAAACCTATGTTACCAATTTTAATCAACAAAGCGGATATTAATATTTTTGAAAGGTCGTATATATACGAATGGTTTTATAGATTTGTCTATTATTTAATCAGTATACGTATAAAAAACGACGGATAAAGATTCGAATTCAAAACATTACAAAACTACCAGCAGTAAAATGATATAATAAGAAAATCGGCTTTTTTCAAGTTCTTTGCGAGGAATAACTCCAGCGGTTAATTTTATTAACTTTTTAAAGGAATAAAAATTTCTTTCCTGGCCTAGCGACAAAGAATTCATTCTTTTTTTCTTTCATTGGTCAATGATGTCTTAAAGTTGAAAACGTATATTAATTTCCGAATTCATTTTTACTGACACCTTTCGAGCAGGTCGTCGATTCCATTGTCAAGAGCCAACGAAATTTCATCTAAACAACTACCACCTGGTATCAAGGGCTTCCTATTTACAAGGGTCAAGGAACAGCTACTTGGTAAGGGGTCGTATGAAGTCGTGACGCATGCGCAGTAGCTTACCAAGCAAGTTGTTTTACCTCTTGCCTGCATTCGCCGAGGATTACTTCATAGTGAGTCATCGCTCTTGAATTTGACATTTAGTAAATAAGCTTATCCTACGGATTGCTTCTCGGTACGGATTTTTTCAAACTTGAACAAAGGGAAAACGTAAGTAATATATTCGTATTTTTATAAGGATTTCTCTTAATTTTCTTTTAAATTGGTAGAACAACTTGTCAGGATAGACCAATTATTCTAAGGAATTAGAGATTTCCTGTTATATCTCGAGTGTTACCAGTCTTCATCTGTCATCATGGTAGCTTAACGCACGTCCCATTGAATTGAATCGAATCACCAATACTTACTTAATCATTGAACCTTTTCCACATAGATATACTTAATGAATTAAGATAAATCACTGAAGTGATCCTGGAAAATACAATCTTCATACATAGTCCTGCGACGACAATGATTTACGACCGATAAAATTTCAAATTTTGAACAATTCAGTCTTCAATATATTAATTTTGGAACTTGAAAAATGAAATAATTATTTTGTTTCTTTCCTTTGCTTCAGTCATTCTTCTTTTCATTTCGCCACATTGCAACCGAACATGAAAACGTCCGACATTCTTCAAATGTAAAACGTGTTTATAAATCTGATTGTTAAATCTGCAATATATTATCATTCCACCTGCAGTAAGAATTCTTTTAAAACTGCACAGCTTCAACGACATGTTCATGTGCTAGTAACCTGCTGATGAATTTCGAAAATCGATAAAAGCAGTTTTCATACTGGAGTGCATTTTAACTTGGACATTTTTAGTTGTCTATTAGAGTGTTCCAAATGGTCTTTGCAGCAGTAGATATTAAAGTGACTTTCAGCTCTTCTTTGACATCATTGTATAGTAAACATTTCAAGTGCAGTAGCGAAAATCTAAAACCGTTGACAAACAGTGGACATTCTCGTTGAATACTGCTTAGTACTTAAAAGATTTTTAACAGTAACTACTATAATATTTCATTGGCTGTAATCTATGATTTTAAGCTATAGTTTTGCAGTGCATCTTTGGGAACGGCTTGCAAGGTGCATTCAGGAATGAGTTAAAAGATCATATAGTAACGATGGGTGCTCACTACCTTTGTTACCGGTTGAAAGTTTTCAGTTAAGACTGGTTTCTAACTATCCTAGGTAACGACTTATAGGGATTATTTTTTTAATGGGATTTCTCGCTACCAGTTAAATTAATTAAGGGACGGAGCCAAGGCTGGCGTAACGGTATAGTAACGGTAGTGCACTCGCCACTTAGGTTGCCTCTGGAGTATCGGGTTCGACTCCAGGACTTAACATCTCAAGTGAGTAACATGTCATATGAGTAAAGTTCGTCAGGTGTCTCCCTTCCTTTTTTTCTTTGGCGGTTTTATTTTTCCTCCCTCCACAAAACCTAACACGCTAAAATAATTCGATTTGTAAAAAAAAATAGCCTTGCGGTCCTGTTTCAGGGTTTGACCAAATTTGTATTCATAGAATACGAAATAATCATAGAATACGAAGCAACATAGAAAAGGAAATCTCCAAGCATCTGGCTATCCCTGAAGTGAAATCTATTTTCTTGTAGCTATTCAAACTGTTGCCAATCTTAAAACAAACCTTCAGATATATACTTTGGCTGTGAAGAGATTGGACCACCAGTGTGCTGTCATTTGGTTCCCGCTAACAATATTTTATTTATGATAATACCATGAATGGACCAGTTTGCAAATATTAAACAATTTTGTCGATTTTTAAACGGTGTTCTGCTCCTTGCGACCAAAAGATTTAACTTCCGGGAGAAAAAGCTCTGAATTAAAGAAATTGGGTTTTTTATTTCTTAAAAAACTGAAACTTGTTTCGACGAGATTGCATCCCGTAGGGATAGCTTTAAGAGTTTACTGGTACTGCGTTAAGTTAACAGTAGTTTCAACAACATTTCATAATTTATTGATCAAGTCAAGAAAACCTGAACAAATTGAGGAAAGGGCTGGAATAAGGTAAAACAAAATCTATGGAAAAATTAGCCCTATTTTCTATTAATTTCTATGACCAATGAAATATACGATATTTACATATTATTTATTGTTAATATCTGGTTAAAACTAGTTCAAACGTATAGTCAAAGCTTTAGTAAGTATGTTTTTTTTTCCGATTGGAAAAAAGATAAAAAGATCGATAGAAAATATATGAAAGTCCGAGGATATAGGAAAACACAGAACTAGAGGAATTGACATCTAAGAAATTCTTATTAATCCATGGAAATCTCAAAATGGATAACTTAGCGATATTAAAGATCGATAGAAGATTTATGAGTCCGAGCACATAAGAAAACATAGGACTGACGGAATTGACATCTAAGAAATTCTTATTGATGAATGGACATCTTAATATTGATAACTTATTGTGGCAGCGCGACGTTTATGTGAAAGAGATTTAGTGGAATTTAAGCGATTCTTATTGTCATAATAAATAGCTTTTAGTTGTTTACTGACATTAAGGAACTCTTCAAAAAATTGCTATTCCATTTTTACAAGAGAAATGACTTGAAGAAAACAAGCTGTCGCAGTACTGTTTGAAGTTGTTCAGCCACGTTCAAGAAGGATTTCATACAAAGTTGATCAAAATTAGTGTTCGATAAAAAAATTATATTAAATTAAACGAAAGACATTTTAAGCAATCGATAAAATGTGAGTGAGCGATCTACAAGACCTTTATGTAACTGTTGTTATTTTAGCCGTTTCAACAGACAAAACAATTATTAAGTCTATAGCTATATATCGAAAAATTTAACTTTAGATACTCAGTACAATTTACTTAGATCGATGACTGCATAACGTGATAAAGACTCTAGCTTGAGTCGAAAGCTTGGCATCGATCTAAGTAAGTTGTACTGAGTATCTAAAGTTAAACTTTTCAGTCCGGGGCGGTGGTTGTTGCAATTGGTCGCCGTATTTCGATTCGGTGTATAGGATATAATTTTTCTTAACTATATTTTTGGCATGTAGTAGACTGTGAAGCGCCATAGAGTACATATATATGGCGCTATATAAATGTAGAATATTATTATTATTATTATTATATTATTATTATTATTATTATTATTATTATTATTATTATTATTTTCGATATATATTCAATACCAGTACAGATGAATGTACATTCTATTAGTCTATAGCTAGTTTATTTATTTATCTTTTATCTTTATTTCAGAAAATTTGTTCAAGATGAAAGGTGCCACTGCTGTAGTATTGCTTTTATTATGTGTCGTTTCGCAATCATGTAAGTATTATGACACATGTGGGTTGATTCTTATATTGATCATGTGCTTCCTTAAGGATAAACCGGTAATGGCCATATTAAAAAAAAAACATAAATTAAAGTAATTTAATTACTTCGTGACCGAGGGGAGTTGCCCAATTCTCCCTAACCAGGAACTCGAGTACGAAGTGTTCAAAGATGCGCCCTTTGAAATGAAAATGTATATTGATATTGGCGCTATATAAGTTAATAAATATCATATTATTATTAACCTCCTAAAACTATTAGTGTTCCTTATTACGGGTATTTAAAGCTATAACTAAAAACAAACATAAATTATAGTAACTTATTTACTTCGTGACCGAGGGGAGTTGCCCAATTCTCCCTAACCAGGAATTCGAGTACGAAGTGTTCAAAGATGCGCCCTTTGAAATGAAAATGTATATTGATATTGGCGCTATATAAGTTAATAAATATTATATTATTATTAACCTCCTAAAACTATTAGAGCTCCTTATTACGGGTATTTAAAGCTATAACGACACAGAACAGAAAAAAGTCGAAACATACATCGAGGTCCTGAGGATCGAACCGTGGATCTTATTAATTATTATCAATTATTTAATACTGGCAGCCAGTGATAAGGCATTCAGCAAAATTAAGGACAATATTGTTTTTTTTTATGATGAGGATGATAGGTAGAAACTGGCAATTTTCACTAGTACATCACGTGATCATTTCCCGTCTTGTTGAATGCTATTGGATAGTGTTGATATTTTTTGAGATCTGTTGTATAAGAACTAACAAAATGTATGTACCAGCCTTTGGTTTAAAAGATCGATGTTTTTATCCTTTGAATAAGAAGTCGTGGAAATTTTCTTACAATGTTGGCTTGAAACTTTTTATTCAAAACGTGTGCGAATTGACCCTCGAAGTTGTGCGAAAAGGTCACTTTTGTGCGAGAACGACTTGTGCGAAACGACCGGTACTGCAATCAGGTTTGTAAAAAGTCATCATTTGAACTAAATTACCTGCATTAAAGAAGCTTACATTTGCTACTCAATATCGTGGCAGAGGTAAATTGCGAAAAAAAAAAACCTCGTGGTTAAAACGTGTTGTTCTGGTAGTAAACGGAACTAACCGGCGCAGAAAGCGTGCTTGATAATTCCAGTGTTCTTGGGTATTTTGGTCAGAAATATATTCAGTGGGATAGAAGTAATAATATGATATATATTCATGTGCTACATTAATGAAGATCAGTGAACCATCTGTCTATAGCTTTGTGGGAGTTCAAACACGTTATGGTACTTATAACAATAACAATCCTAGAGTCCAAAAACGGCTTTATACATACGATAAAATATATAAAATCTAATCAAACAAACAGTATAAACTAATGAATAATGAATTAACCTTAAATATATCAAGATAGAAAGCTTTTCAAAAAGGAAAAAAGCTTTTAAAAAAATAAAGTAGTGTCTTGCAATCCCTAATCTCATTTGGAAGATCAATCCAAAGAGTTGGAGCTGCAACCGCAAAAGAACTTCTGGTTTAGTTTGAAGCAAGGATTTGGTTTTGGATCCGGAACGCTTCTAATCAATTAAGAAATAGAGTATAAAATGTTTGAAGATCACATTTCGTCAAAGTGAACCATATTTTGCCGCAAAAAGGGAATATGATATTTTGATAGCAAGATCACAGTAAAAGGTTGCCAATAGAGCTAATATATCGACTTTGAGTAAAATATCAGTGCAGCTTACGAGTGTTCACTTGTGGACCGTTAACTTCTATCCGGCCTCCTACTCCATAATTTTTCAGATCGTTAAACTTCAAGGAATCGATCTATAACCAAATTTCTCTCCTACTCTCACTGATCAAACCAACTGTACGTCTCTTTCCAGAACAGAAGAGGTGGATCAGGGAACTTCAGAAACGAAGCCTAGAGCACAGAAGCAATGAAGTTAACAAATTATCTGTCCACAGAATTTCACCTCCTCAAAACGCGCCCCTAGAGAATATAAAATTATTTTCTTTTCTGAGTACAAATTAACGAGAAAGAAAAATAGGGTTTGTCAAGCTTGTTCTTTTCTGTTGACTAATAATTATCAATATTTCAAAAGCCTATTGTGTATGAAAAGTGGCTACTCAGCAAGCGAGGTAAAGAAATGGATAACCTAATTATTTGAATTTCATTATCTGCTTTAATTGACGGTCGGAGTCATCAAACGCTGACTACCATGTGCTGTAAGCCAGAAAGAATTCCGATTCTGCTCATGAACATTTTGCACTACGAGACCGAAAATGATGTCTAGTAAAACCAAGCAATTGATATCCGCTGATATCTCTTTCAAATACTAATCTCTTTCATACATATTCTGGCCGACTAGATTTTTCCTCTCAATTATTCGGATTTTAGAGCCTGCATGGTTTCCATATGTGCTTTTCAATGCTCTTATCCTACTTTTATCCAAATACTAATCTCATCCATACATATTAGACTTGACTAGATCTTTCGTCTCAATTGTTTTGATTTTAGAGCCTGGTTTCCATATGTGCTTTTCCGGCATTGCTTTAATTTATACTGATTTTTCTTGCTTTTAATGAAAGACAGGTAATTACAAAAAGAAAGAAACCTCGCGGTAAAAACACTGTAAAAAAAAGTACAGGCAGTGAGAAAAGCTAGGAAAAACAGATGGATCCGTTAATTAAACAAAGAGCGTCAAGAAAAACAAGTAAACTGAGTAGGTTTTGTGCAAAAATGGCCATAACTACTTAGATAAAACACAAACAAGGCTCAATAAGAAATCCTGATGATATTAGACCATTTTTTGGGAGTACGAGGGGAATACTAAAACGGAACACGAAAACATCGTCACATTGCGTGCTTCTTAATGAACTTTTATGTTAATGGCCTTTCATTTTGGCATGAGATACATTAAAAATTAAATACAGTTAGTGGTCATAAGTACCTTGTTATTAACCTCGTCTCTATACAAACATTACACTCTTAAGTAAACAGAAAAATAATCTGAATAACATTCCATATACAAGAAAGCTTATAGGAAATGTATTCATCTTAAAAAAAAATAGCACGAGAAATATTGTCCACATTTCGACGAGTTTGTCAAACTAGATTCTTCCAATAAGGAAGGCATTATGAATTAAGACTAATGATATCATTAGATTATGACCTGAAAGTTAAAGAATGTAGCTAATTCAATCCGATAGCCGCTCAGCCATAAAGTTGGTATTCTTAGTAACCAACGCGGCAATGATTAAACACACAAGGGGAGGAAATCTTTCCGGAGTTCTCATACTTAATCATTATTATTATAATTAGTAGCTTTATTATTCTTGATGTTGTCAATAAAGGTCGCTATTAACGTTTTCAATATACCAGTCTATAGTTTAACCAGAAAAGCGACTGCGGATCAAAATTTTTGTCAAGAGTATTAAATTTTATGCTTAAAAGTATCAAGATTTCATTTTAATTTAAGTATATTTCTACATTTGTCATAATAGTTTTATTAGTCGAGTTTATTGTACTTATACAAAGGTTTAGTTAAGTGAAAGCAAAAGCTTAGGGGAAGGTAACAGTAATTAAACCGGTTATACAAGTGTTCTGGGAAGAGTCTACTATAGTGAATAAAAATAGTGTGAGTTGGAATTGCCAAAAACCTCAAAAATATATATTAAAAGATCAGCAACGTAAGGTTCTATCAGATCACGTTCAGATGTGATGAAGAGTCAATAATTATTACCTTTTTATCGAAGTTCCAAACAGCTTTTCGCTCGTTTGCGACGTCGTCTCTGTTATTATTTCACGTCTGGAGGGCTCGGGGCTCTTCTTGATATGAAAGAAAATTGTGTATCAAAGAGCCTTAAGTTACAGTGCATAATTTATAATGAAGTCACGTGGCGTTCATATGATTGGATGAACGAACAGATCAATGGATGCTAATTTATTTTCAATTATATTTCAATTTTCAGTCGCTCAGACAGCAGCAAAGCCCAAAAATGGTACCAAGCCAAAACCTACGCCAAAGCCCACGGTCCCCCCTGCACAGCTGAAATGTAAGTTTTATTTATTTTTTCTTGTTGCCGTGTGAGATTTGAAAAGACTTTGTCAAATTGATCTTCATGATATCATGTTCTGAAGTGGTCAATGTCTTTGCTTATGAGATGTTTTTATCACTGTGTGTAAAAGAAGACGATACTGATGTAAGGAGTTTGATACTGATTTGAAGGGTTTTCATGTATATAACGTGTTATTACATGTTTTTTACCACTCGAGTTTTTTGTTGCTCGCTCCTTTCTTCATTTTTAGATACGCCATTTGCTTAATAAACAATGTTATTATATTTTCCCCCGTTTTTGTCGTTGATGACGGTGAGGTGCCTTGCCATGATCATGAATGAATATACCTCTTTCAGTAAAAGGAAAGAGGGGGAAGTGTAGTAACAGTATACTTTAGAAAAATGGAGGGAGAGAGAGAGAGAGAGAGAGAGAGAGAGAGAGAGAGAGAGAGAGAGAGAGAGAGAGAGAGAGAGAGAGAGAGAGAGAGAGAGAGAGAGAGAGAGAGAAATTTAGAAACCACACCAGGCTTAAGATTGCTACTTACTATTCATATTATGCAATTTTATGATAAGGGTAATCAAGGAATTGAATATTACACAGGAAGCAACAATAAAATAGAAAATGGTAACATAAATACGTACATCACAGCAACAAAAAACAAATATACAAATATGATTAACTTGCTTTCAGTTGTTTTCGCAAGAAGAGCAAAATGCCCACTTACGGTATCAATAAATTTTTCCCACGCCCAGTCATGTTTGTTACCATGGAAATTAAAATGTTTATTTATGTTAGGGTAAACTCTTTGAATGCCTGCAGGCTACCGAATTATTTTTTCTTCCATACACCATCGCTGGTGATCATGAATTCTGAAGAGTCTATAGTGACACATGTGTTTGGCGCTTCAGGGTGCCTGATAAACCAACTGACTTACTTAGAGCTTAGTTTTTCCACTTTTGTAATTGTAATCAATTCTATAATAATTCTTATAACGAGTAAAATAAATTATTATTATTATTATTATTATTATCATTATTAGTGCTACAGTACTGTACTCAGCAAAACTGAGTCACATTCATGTGTTTGTTAAACGTCGTCCTTCCCATTTAATTTTCTGTTTCGTAAATATTTTATATGTCGTCCAAAACAACACCAAATTAGCCATATATTTCCCTGTCCTTTGTGGAGAGACAATATCTCAGTGATTGATCATCTATATTTGTTTACTTTGTCTCATTTCCTTTCTTGAGACAATGGCTCATCATCGTGCAAATAAAGCTCAGCATGAGGATATTTAAAGTACGCTAGTGCTACAATCGAAGTGTTATGGAAAGCAAACTTCCTGTATTTATTGAAAATATTCTTTTTTTTTTATTGCGTGTCATGTCATGTCATGTCATTTTTATTTCATGTCGTGAATTTTCTTTTCAAGACAGGCAAATATTAGTCATTTATAAAGTCTTGTGGAAAACATTGCCAAATCCCTTGAAAACCCGAGAAATCCATACTTACTTATACTAATACGACATACCATGATCACCATACTATGCTACACCTGCCTATAATACCATAACGGCAAAGCTAGTGATGTACATGTTTATTCATGACATACAGGTGATTTTGAAACGACAAGTAACTTGATTCAAAAACTAACCTTCAAGCTGAATAAAAGCTCATCCCACACAAGGTCAACTTGCCTTTTCTTTCGTATTGAACAAAAAGGCCTTCATAAATAACATAACATTGGTTCCCTTGTATGACGACATAACATTGTTGGTTTTGCCTTTCAAATACTTCATTAGACAACTACCAAATTAACTATCTTGATTCAAACATCACCACTTTTCCCACATACTGTATAGCTGATTTGTAGTGATTTTTTAGATTGTAAAACCTAGGCGCATAACCTGCTGTGCTTCCTAATTAACTATCAAAATATCGCGTTTATCGAACCGTTTCACACAAACAACATTATTATTGTGAAGATAAAGTCAAAAACATAAGCAAAACAAAAAAAAAACATTCCTGAGCATGCGCAATAAAGCGTCTTGCAGCTTTTAGATAGAGTTTATTAACAATTTAAACCAAGGATTTTTTTTTCATTTTTCACTCTTTGACACAAAAGAGCGAACGAGCGAACGTGTGAACGAGCGAACGAGCGAACGAGCGAACAAACGACCAAAAAAGCGAATAAAGGAACGTCTGAGAGTGAACAAAGAAATGAACATACATCATCATCATCATGTTTTCCCCTTGAGCGCGTTATCGGCCTTAGGGCGCCTCTGTCTGGATATGGTGGGAAATCTTGTCTCCAGCAGTCGCTTAAAGTCTGATGTCTTCATACGAATATATTTTAAACTTTTTGTCTTTAATACTGAATATTTTTCTCTCGTACGAAGATTCTTACATTTTATCATTATTTTCGCTATTTTCGCTATTTTGCTTTGTTTATTGCCATATATGTACTTATACACTAATATTTCTTTATTAAATCCTTTTTAGGTCGGGTATTTAACGTTACTATCAAACTGTCAAACACCAGCTTCAACGAAGATTATCTAAATGTGCACTCAAAAGACTTCGTCAACACAAGAATAGAGCTCGAAGCAGGAGTAAGTAAATTCAAGAAGTCTTTCCTGAACAACAACCATGTTTTATATGATCGCGTGACCAAGAACTCTTGAAAAATTTGTATAGTCAGTCGGCTTGAAATTTTTTATCAGAAAAAGAAAAATCGAGAAATGCGTTTTTTCTTTCGACTACTAACGCTTTTTTACTACTTAGAAAGCAGCTAAATATTATAATTTCAGTTCTTGATTCTTGATTCTTGATTATGAGGACTATATTCAGTTAATAATTTGTTGGATACCATCGCATCACGTGATCATCAGCAACCTATCACGTGACTGGTTTTATGAAATAGCAGAAACTTGAATGAAAGACCTCTGTCACTGGATTACTCAAAGTGAAAAAGGTTTTGGGTTGTTCCCTCAGACGTTTAATTACAAAAATGGTGTTTTTTCATACACCTTAAGGGTGGCAGTACAAAAATAGGTTAACAAGAACCCTTGTAGGCGTAGCAATGAATAACTAGACGTAATGATCCTCTGACAAACCGCAAAGAAGTATTATTAATCACTCTTACAATAAAATGAGAATTGTAATGACGTTCACTAATTTTAAACATATTTTTTCTAAAAATGCATCTTGAAAGTTAAGGACCATTGGAAAATGTGAAGTATTTATTTTTTTTATTTTGTTTTTCTTTTATTATTTTTTCATTTCATCTCCGGCAGTAAATGAAAGATTTTGATCTACATTAGGCATACAACACTTGCAGAAGCGTAGCGGGGGAATGATGATTAACGATCGGTTTCTTAGAACCCAATCCTGTTGGACGTTAATTTTGCCAAAAAACTTTTAGTAAAAAAAGCGATAAAAGCTAAAAAGATATCCCTTTATCTGCATTTGGAAACAACACTTCATTGGGCCAAGATTTTAATCTACGTTAGACATACAGCACTTGCGGAAGCGTAGCGAGGTGAATGTTGATTGACGCTAATAGTTTCTTAGAACCTATCCTGTTGGACGTTATTTTTGTCAAAAACTTTTAGTAAAAAAAGCGATAAAGCTAAAAAGATGTTCCTTTGGAAACAATACTTCATTAGGCCAAACCTATTTTTTTCAGGTCAACTTCCTCAGTTTAAATACATATTTGATGGAAAGAAAAAAGAAACAAACAAAGAAAAACGAACAAACACACACACAGAGAAGAAAAGAAAGAAAGAAAGAAAGACTTACAAACAGGCAGACACACTGACAGACAGACAGACAAAACGAACGAACGAACGAACAAATAAACTAACAAAAAAAAGAAAGAAAGAAATTTCTATTCACGGAATTGCATTCTTCCTCTAGATACATTATTGAACCCGCCATCCATCACGTGACCATGCCCAGCTATTTTTACTTTCACCCATATTACGTGTCTTTAGTCACGATTATCAAAATACTAGATTCCTGTTAACAAATTCTAGTTGAATGTGTATCAGTAGAAGTATCAGGGAAATCGATTAGATAGATTGGATCTATGTTCGCAATCACTTTATCCGTCTTATCGACGTTATGATAAATGGTTTTAGAATTTGGCGAATTTATTATGTCGTCCTTAAACGCTTATCTTTATTTCCCAGATCCACCAAGCTTTCGATGGATATAAACCTTTCCAGGCTCTTACAATACATCAATTTACGTAAGTCAAGGTTAAAGACGGAAATCGTTAACCAAACAAACGAACCATATGACGTAATAGGATGTATAGAGAGCAGCAAATAATTAGATGGTAGATTGTTTTAATGTTAGAGTGTTTTCATAATTCTGCGACCTACCGACTCCAGTCTAGCATTTTGAGTGAAAAAATTACTTTGTGGTAATGGCTGTCTAGTCACGAGCATTTCCTTATCGCTCGATCGGAATGAACTCGGCCCGTCGTAAGTGTGATTAACGGAGGCCAATACGCCAGACGACTGGAGTCGGTTAGGTGGCAGAGTTATGAAAAGCGCTGTAATCTACTTGCGGATTTCACATTAGGGAGGAATAAAGAGACGCAGGAACGGATCTAGGATTTGGGGTTTAGGTTCACCTCAGTAGTAAAATTAATGTTAATCTTGCATTCTCAAAGGTTTTATCTCCCACATTTCTAAGGCCACTGGTTTAGAAAAGGCATCACAGGTACCCCAGGAACCATCTCTGGATCCGCCCTAAAAATGGGACTCCAGAATGAAAGAAAAATAATGGAAAAAAAATCCCGAAAGATCATGACGCAAAGACTTCATTTTTTCTATATACATCTCCCCTCTTTTTAGCTTCAAGCGTTCCTTTTCGTTTAAAGAAATAATAACTTAAGCCTCTTATCTAAAAAAAAAGGGGGGTGCTATCAAAAGTACAGCGTGATGATTAATGGTCTGTAAACCTTTAAGATGATAAATGATTACTTTTTTAGTCTCCCTGATCACTTGATCTCCCTGAACTCAATATCATCGCCTGAGGCAAACACTTTGATACTAATCTAAATCGTTTGATATTTTAGAAAATCCGCCGACGGCAAGGTCCGAGCTCATGTCTACCTTGAGTTCAAAGGAAATGGAACTCACCTTAAGAATCTGATAGCCGCGTTGGCAAAGGGAAAACTTGGAGTTTTGACAGTCCAGGCAACTTTAATCAAAGCAGGTATGCCACTCCTAAGGAATATCAACCAATATAAATAAATAGATTCCTCAAAAAGTTGGGTGGAGGTTGAGGCGAAGAAAAGACCCAGGGATTTTGTGTATACCATAAAACAGAGGAAGCGCAGTGAGGATGAAGTTTGAATTCATGATAGGGTAAACTGGGAGTTATAAATATGTTGCGCTAAGATGATATCGGAGCCTTTTTCAATTAATTAATTAGAAATTAGGAAATAAACATAAAAATCCTCATTAGGGGATATATTACCTCATGACTACATTCTGAAGGGGAGGCTCCTAGCAACGAACTCCTTTTTGATATATATATAGTAGATTTCTATTTGTATCTACACAATTACGTAAGGTTGAGGAGGTGAGCGAGGTTCCTTATGGCTACACCGCAAAGAGAAGGCTCCTAGCAACGAACTCCTTTTTGATATATACATAGTAGATTAAATTTTCTATTTGTGTCTACACAATTACGTAGAGTTGGGGAGGTGAGCGAGGTTTCCTTATGGCTACACCGCAAAGAGAAGGCTCCTAGCAACGCGGACATTTTTGTTTCTACATAAAGAAGCCTTAAAGTTTGATATAGAAAGTTTACACAAATATGTTGGGCTGTAGAGTCAAGAAGCATTCAATAACTCACGTACCTTGACTAGAGTCCTCTTCGTGCATGACTGATTCTAAGATCGACTTGTTGGAAATATTTGGGCTCAAAGTATGTTTGACAAATGTTCCTATTAAAAAACAACAATACAATATAAATTTTTTTCCTTCTTTTTTTTCATCACAGGCTGTTACGTTAACACTCCAGTTCCCCAGATGTGTGGGTACCCATGCCCAACATTTTGTGCACCAGACTGCTCTTCTCTATGCTGCGGCCAGTACCAGCCCCCACCTGTAATGCTACCTCCCCCACCACCACCACCACCTCCACCACCACCACAGTGTCCTGCTCCATGCAGTCCATCATGTGCACCAACATGCGCCCCGTCATGCTGCTATACCGCCTATCCTGCTGGACCTTATGGGAAACGTCATCACGCCCCAAAACCAAACAAAGAAGATATTCAGAAACTTAAAAAGCATCTTTTAAAGAAGCACGTCAAGAAACAACATTAAATTAAAGTCCTGAAAAGATGATCCCCATTTAAAAAGTCGTTATGAAACTCCCGAGTCCTATGAACAAACCCTTGTTTTGACTGTCATTTCAGTTTACAAAGATGGTTAATGCTGTTTACGGTGTTTCCCCATGGTCCGTTCGTTAAGGATTGTAATCTTAGCCTCCCACCGCATTAAGCTTTTAGACGACATTTTATCTCAAACTCCGTTTAAGGTTTCTGCTTAGTAAGCTCACGAAAATTAAAGATCTATCTAAAAAAGAAAAACATATTTAAAGTTTTGCACCATGAAGGATAAAAACTTTCAAATTGGATGTTATTTTTGGTGTTGGTTGTCAGCAGTTTTTCCTTGGGAAACAAATATTTTCTCCGCGAAAAATACTAATCTAAAAATGCGGGTGATAAGAGTAAACAAGCCTTCAATTTGTCAAAATTCAACGGATAAATGTTCGTATACTTTCCAAAATGTCTTTCAAGAAGGGATGGAAAATCACACAAATCAAGGTTATTTTTGGAAACTTCAGAAATATTTTTAACATTTTCCATTTCATGACATAAAATCGCATGGGAGGGATTACTTGACACGTTTTAGTGTGTGTATGTATATAACAACATACTAGAGTTACATAAGCATTAAGGAAATGTAAATTATCATTAAAAGATGAAATATTCTAAACTGATTCAGTTGTCTTTTTATAACATAACTAAGTGTAATAAAGGCTAACAAAAGGGAAACTGGGAGCTCTGAGATTTCCAGGAAAAAGTTACTGGAAATTGGAAGCTAGAATGGATCGAAACTACGACCCTGGAAAACGGTGTCGTTATACACGCATCAAGAGTTCCGCGCTACTGCTCTAAGCGCATGCTCAGGGGATTATAAAGTGGGATAAAATTTGTAAAATATGCTATATTTTAGTTGTATCTTTCTTGTCAAGTACAATTTTCACTAAATATTCAAGGCCGCGTACCGTTAAGCGAATTCTGAATCAAATATACCGAAAAAGTGCATATTATACAAAATATCATCCCACTTTTTAATCCCCTGAGCATGCGTATTGAGCAGCAGCGCGGAACTCTTGATGCGTCTATAAGCCAGTTTAAAGTTTAGAATCGTTTTCAGTGCGCATGCGATTTTATCCCGAATTTCTCACCTTCTTTTGTTTAAACCTTTTTTTTTAATTAAACAAAAGAAGGTAAGAAATTCGGGATAAAATCGCATGCGCACTGAAAATGATTCTTAAACTTTGAACTGGCTTATAGGTATGGACTGGATCCGCGCCTGTTTTTATTCTCTTGAATTCTGTTGTTCAAATAAGACATTATGGGATGTTAAGGGGCAATTATTGGAAAATTTATAGTATCACAGCTGTCAAGGTGTCTTTTTATATAATTTAAGGTTATCCACTGAGAAACACATCAAAAAACTAATTGAATTTTTTCTGGTAGTTGGAGAGATATGTGAAACACCAAAACGTAAAATTATTTGAGAAAGTAACCTTGCCACTCTATGCTTCATAAATATATCCACGTTTGCCCCCTTGGCATCCCATAACTTAAGGAGGCTCGAAATGGATTTCCTTGAACGAGCGCGCGCGCTCTTAAATGACGTAGCACTGAATCATTTGAAATCATACTTAAACTAAGATAACTAAAAAACTGGACGGTAAACATTTTCAAAACTTTGCATGTGGCTTTTATTTAATGGTTCGTAAGTGATAAGAAAAAAAGAAAAAAAATTCTGTAATGGGGAACGTCCTAAAATAAACTTCATTGATTTTTGAGAATTCCTCATTACAGGATTTTTTCTTTTTCGGTCTAATCAAAGATTGGATCATGAAGTTCAAACATGCCAATTTTAAACGATTTTCAGCGTGCGTTTTTGAGTTATGACTTTTTAAATGAAAAACTTTGCACACATTTGAAGTGCTCTATCGTTGTCATAGCAACGTGTTACGTCATATTTTTCTTTTCATCCTAACCTTTACTTTATGGTCTTTCGTCTTCTGGGTCAACTTACGGTCAAATATTAGCCATATAAAGTTTTTCAGGGTCATTTTTGTTAGTCTATATGCAAGTTCAAAAACTCTTTCTAGCCTCCTTAAGATGACTTTCGAATTGATAAAAAGGCCTGTTCAACAAACTAACGCAGTCCCAAACTAGTAATCACTATACATTATCGATTAATTATTGATTAACATTTACTCGGGACCGACGAGAAAAGAGATTTTTCCGGTTATTCATGTCTCAGGATGTCTTACTTTTGCGAAAGCACACGAGAAACACTTTTTTGGTGGATTAGCAAAAGTACCCCTGTAACGATGCGCAAGAACAAAATAGAACATTTAAAAAAATCTCTTTTACTTTACCTTTGGCATTCACTGTCACCCTGCCTTCACAAAGTCCATCATATATTGCTCAAATTTTATACAATCCCATTTTATACAATCGCTTCCAAAATATCCAGCGCCAAGAAACCTAGAAGTGATATTTAAATTTACTAAGCCTAAAACAAAAGTTCTTATGAAACCTCTATAAGCCTTCCTATTCGACCTGAATTAATATTTTTTTCCTCCATATCCGTAGATTATTGAAAAAGTATAATATTTGTCCTTCCTGTGCACCTTCAGTATCTTTATTTAGTACAGAAAGTATACTTAGAATATATCTAACAATATAATAAAATTTTCCTTTCTCTAACTTAATTTAGCGCCGCTCATTTATGATTCAGTGTCAACGTCTTGGGTTAAGAGAAGTCTGCAGAAGTCCGGGTTTTTGTGTGTGCAGAAACAGTTCTCGCTGGTGTAGATGTACACTCGTGGAACTCCATTCTGATCTTAATTGAAGCTTAAACTAGCCTGAGAAAACAGACGCCGTTTCGCTTCGAATATAATGCCCCCGAGAAACTAACTTTCGCGGGGGGATGAGGAGCGAAACGACGTCTGTTTTCTCAGGCTATGCTTAAATTATCTCATTCTCGTCAAGATCAGTGCTAACCCGCAAAACTGTTGCTATACTACATTAATTTTAATCCTCAATCTATACTTTAGGAAATGCATTAGATACAAGGATTAAAGAACTAAAATAGGACTGTGGTATATTAAGGAACCAGTATCTGATCGATTCCATTGGGCCCATCAAGGTCAAAATGGATAGAATGACTTTTTGTTGGTGCGTCCGAATTCAAAGTATTTCGCAATGCTTCATATGCCTACTACTACGTATACATAACTACCTCATGTTTGTAATTTGTCTTTCCAATATCTGATCAGTTAAAGAAAGCCTAAAGGCCCTCACATACGGCCCCAACATTTAACCCAAAAATCGAAAAGCCCGGGGGGGGGGGGGGGGCACTCCCATATATAGCCTATACGGGAATGTTCCGCTGGATAGGGTATGGTTTTTCGAATTTTGGTCTTAGACAGGGTATACAATTTCCATGATATTTTCTTGAATAGGTTCATCATTGGATAAGTTAGGGGTACTAATGTTTTCAAGTCTTAGATAGGGCATTTAATTCTAACTTTTTTTCGAAACTAGTTCTTTTCGCCGCCAAAAAGCTCTTGCCACGTGACTTTCAACTATGCCGGCGTATTCAGGTTATATAATTTCTCTTGAGTCTCAGATATGGTTATAAGGTACAGTGTTGTGTCTTAAACAGGGCATGTTTTTCAAATATATAAAGGATATTACATGGGTACGCGGAGATACAAATTTTATCTTCGAGTGTTGAAACGTTCTCTCACAAGTGAGCGCAGCGAGCGAGTTAGAGATTTTCAACACGAGAAGATAAAATTTGTATCTCCAAGCGCCCATGTAATATTCTTTTTATTATATAATTATCAATGAAAAAGAAAATAAAGCTTTTTTGAGCTTTTTTTTCTGCTATAAGAAGTATGTTACCATAGTGATGATATCTTCACATGTGAAAATAACATGTTATTTTCACATGTAAAAATATCAAATTTTTGAAATAGAGAAATATAGGTATTTCATTGATAATCATATAATGAATTATTGTCTTAAATAGGGTCAGGGTCTTCGGATCCCATCGGATCACTCCCATCACTGAACCACCCCTATTACCCCCCCCCCCTCCCCCGGTCGAAAAGCCAACATTTTGACCCAACCATGATTAATGGTCCCACCATTGACAAAAGTTTGCTAAATTTTGGAACAAATGTTAGGTCGTACAGACCTTTCTATGGAAACGATTGAATATATATGGCTATACATTTGGCAGCGAAACTTAAAGCACTCCGGTGGAGTTGTGTGTAGTTTGGGGTAATTAACGGGTGGACCTCGAAGCAAGCAAACGAACATACAAAACAAAGCAAAAAGAAACAAAACAAAACGAAAGAAAATTAAAGCAAAAAATCTAAACTAAACTGAGAAAAAGGATAACATGGTGGGGCCAAAAAGAAAAGGAGGTTAAATATAGCCAGATAGCCAGAAGGGAAAAGGAAACATACAAGGGCCGAGAGGGGAGTGAGAAGGGAAGGGAAGGGAAGGGTATTAGGGATGGACAAACACTGAAAGGCCAAGAAGAAACAATTTGGGAAAAATAACGATTCCATGGTTTCCTTAAACTACATTCTTTAATCCGATACTGAACTAATTAGTTCGCATATCCATCCTTCTCCCCATCCCCCCCCCCCCCCCCCCCCATCATTGTTATGCTGCTGTAACCAAAACTATTTTTATAAAACATAGGAACATGCTTTTTCAATATATTTTTGTTGGTCTTGAGTTACTGCGATTCTCAATATTCTGCGAACTCAGACATTTCATCGGCTTGTTGTGAAATTGGGTTTTTGCTGCCGTCAATCAAAACTAATCAGTCGGTACATTTTATATTTTTGACTGGCGGCAGCGACAAAACTAAATTCCAACGGGAAACTCGCAACTACCAAGTTTGCAGAATATTGAGAATCGCAGTAATATCAAAAATGTCTGTTGTTTTCTGAGCACAGTATAGGGAGACTCTTTAGAATGATATCTATCAACACAAGAATAGCATGTTAGTTCCCAGGCTAGGGGAGGCCCATGGAACGTTCGTGACTTAAGAGATCTGTCACGCAATACGACACATATCGGCTGAGATTTACTTCGAGCAAAGATTCAAGAAGTCTGCAATTTTACATACTATTAAAGAACACTAAAGGAGAGGAAACTTATGTCAAAGTGGAATGCAAATAGCAAATTACATCAAGTAAGTAAGCAATTTTTCGTGCGGTGCGAAGTCAACCTCAAGGTTTGGAAAAACCAATCTAAAGTCTTCCAACGAATCGAAGTGGTTTTATCTATTTGATTCATGAATAATTATAATTCTCTAAATTAAAATAATTCCATAAAGCTCATCAGTTAGGGCATAATAACATTTCTTTAACGTTGTACTTGGCTTGAAAGAAAAATCCAATTCATAAACAAGCACTCACCTATAGCTGCCGTAGTCGAGTCCCCTTCGCCCGCCTCGTCCTGACTTCCACTTGGATTCAATCGTTTTAAACTAAAGATTACGAGAGAAAAACTAAATACAAAATTTCTCAGAGATTAGAGCATGAATATAATTTTGAATATAATTACCTGGACAACTAAGAATCCATTGGCAAGAGTTAAAAAGCTTATTCAGTGAAGAGTTCATTTGTGTCAGCCATATTGCATTCCTGAAGTCAATGCCTAAGAACGGTCATAGTTTGCACTTTTAACATTTTTAAGGCATAAAATTTTACTTTAACAAGTAATTTTTATATTTGCTAAACATTTTCAATTCAAATGTATGTACTTTTAAGCAGTTGCGACGTGATTTTCCAACGAGCTGATATTTTTTAGTTTGGCAAAGGTGCCAAAAATGGCAAAGGTGCCAAGCCAGCGCACAGGGAACCCACTGTGCGTTTTGAACTGGAAAATGCCATTATCATTCAGTGTTATCTTATTTTTCTATTTTTTGTTTATTATTCTTTTTCTTATTCTTTTTCTTTTTCTTTTTCTTTTTCTTTTTCTTTTTCTTTTTCTTTTTCTTTTTCTTTTTCTTTTTCTTTTTCTTTTTCTTTTTCTTTTTCTTTTTCTTTTTCTTTTTCTTTTTCTTTTTCTTTTTCTTTTTCTTTTTCTTTTTCTTTTTCTTTTTCTTTTTCTTTTTCTTTTTCTTTTTCTTTTTCTTTTTCTTTTTCTTTTTCTTTTTCTTTTTCTTTTTCTTTTTCTTTTTCTTTTTCTTTTTCGTTTTTATTTATTTATTAAAATTTCAATTAGTTTTTCATTTATTCTCAAACTTTGGCCTTGGTTAATTTATTTTTGTTTTTATTTGTTTTTTTCATGGTTTCTATATTTTTTCATACGGTCATTATTTTTAAATTTTCCTTCTTATCTTTTCCTCGACCTTTCCTTTTATAACCTTCTCTTCTCTTTCGGGTTCTTTTCTTTTCTTTTTATCTCTTTCCTTTTTTATTCATTTCTTTTCTATTCTATTCTGTTCATTTTTTTCTTTTCAAGGGTTTCATGGATTCTTGGTTGGCCTGGATTTTAAACAGTTATTTCTTTAACTAGTAGAATCATAGGCTCGATTACTATCCGTGGTGGTTTCGGTGTGCCTCCGATCCTCTCCCCACTCACGGCATGCGTTTGGGATTGTTATTCTAGCCAATCAAAAACTTGCCACTCAGAATTGAGTAGCACGATTCTGATTGGCTAATATTCTGGTAGACTATCCAGAATGGCGCATAAAAATATTTAGTTATCAAGTATTTGCCAAATAACTAAGTGTTTGCTTTTCTTTCCAATGTTCTGCTTTAGTGATATCTACTACAAAATAGCTGCAATTAGACAATACATCTTTGATTTGCATGATTTTTCATTTTAATACAGCCCAGCCGTGAGTGGGGTAGTCTCCTTCGCAGCCGTCATCAATTTCGGTCCCAGATCCTCCCGGGCCCTCTCCACTAACGCCGTTAGTGGAGAGGGCCCGGGAGGATCTGGGAACAAAACTAATGACGGCTGCGTGGGGAGGCTTGGTACAAATTACACCCTCACGACTGGAACTAAGCCTAGTAAAGTTATTGTAAATTTTATTAGGGGATATGAAAACCGAGAAAAATTTGGAAAAATTAATGAAAGAATCAAACATTTTGCCATGACCATTTTATTTTCGTTCGCATTCAACCACCTTTGCTTATATTATACACGCTATTGCAGGAAGAAATTTATTTAATTTAAATGATATAATTTCGTTCGTTTTACTAAGACACTATTCAATTTGCAATATAATAATCTTTACCAAAATGTATGGCTTTTGGTCGGTTAATTAAATTCAATGTTAAATTTTATTTCCCTTTCGCTTGGGAGTTACAATTGATCTTGGAGCTTAACACTTGAAAGTAAATGACTTGAAGTATATTTTCTGAAGTGGTATGACGTAATGTTTATTAATTTATCATCTATAATACATATTAAGAATCTGTTTTGGTAAATTTTTAATAGTTTATTGTTTGGACATATTTCGGTATTATTTTGGAAGTCGCAGTTCTTTGATGTTTTGTTGTCTTTCCATTATTGAGTGGCTTGTTCTCTAATTTTCTAAAAGAAAAAAAGTAATATTGTCAAGAGAATATTTGGAATAACTGCAGGCAAAAGGAAAAAAAGGAAAATTGATTGAGGAAAGTAGAACCAGAAAGAAGCAAAAATCAGACACAATTAAAGAATAAATGAATGAAAAAAACCCACATTAATTTATTGATTGATGAGCAATTGTTCGTTTAATTGAATGGATGGATGAGGGGGTGAATGAGCGAATGAAGAAAAAGTGCCACAGAAAAAGAGTAGAGAAAATTTAAAAGTAGCAGAAAATAATCAAAAAACGTGCCGAAAATAGAATTCATAAATTTCAAGGGGCGTCTATTTCCGCCTCCATAAAGTTAGAAACCCCTACAAACCACACTTATAATAAAGTTACTCTTTTGCTTTTTAAGAACAAAATAAATAAATTCATAAAGTACTTGAGCAAATAATAAAGTTACAGAACAATGAAGCATGAATTGTTTAAGTTTTTCCAATCCATAACATTTCTTCTGGTGATGAATGAACTCTTTGAAATGTTAAGATAAAGCACTTAAAAAACGGCTCCTATTCAAGGCGGCTTACATTTTATCAAAACTTTTGAGAGCTTAAGTTTTCGAACGCGCGTACGTTTTTGAAGTGCCGATTGAGCTATTTCGAGTGCGCATGAATTGCCCCCTAGTAACTTAGTATTATTTAAGTAGTTTGCAAATCAATTACGTCATTTTATTACAAATGTAATCACAACGAGACAAGACTAAGTTTGCACCACACTTTCAAGTTTTCTTTTCTTTTCTTTTCGTAATCATCTAAAGTGAAAGTAAATATTTTAAGGAGTGATGATGATTATGTGTTGGCAATCGGCATTTACATTACGTTTCTGACTTTTTCCATTGATTCTTTCATTAAAAATAAGAACATTTTTTGAGCGAAATCGCTAAAAAAAATATCAATTGATACAGAAAAAAATAAAAAGAAGGAAAGAGAGTAGAACAAAGAAGAGAAAAGAGTGAGAGAGCGAACCTACGAACAAACGAAAGAAAGAAAGAAAGAAAGAAGGAAAGAAAGAAAGAAAGAAAGAAAGAAAGAAAGAAAGAAAGAAAGAAAGAAAGAAAGAAAGAAAGAAAGAAAGAAAGAAAAAGAGTTAATACTGACATTCAATTTCAAGCCACCTACCAACTAATGATCTTGCTGTGCATTGTTGCCTGTCGACTCTTCTTTTACCAAACTCATCAAGTTTTTCCATCGGCTATTGGAGAGGTCCGTTTCGTCTTCTTCGAACATCGGAGCCTTGTGTTTCCTTTGAAAACTTCTCCCGAATCTGAAAAACTTCCTATGAATCGAGTGGACTTCGATGACTGTTGTAGCGAGAAGTAGACACGTGACTAGAAGAATTGTGCAAGTGGAAGTCTTCATAATGTCTGTTCGTAACAAATGAGAAAAACGTCAGAAAAAGTGAGGAAATCGAATATAGGTAACACTTTTAGTTTGACGGAGGAAGGAAAACCACACAACCTCAACCCACATAGGATTTCCTAATATTTAAAAATTCTAATGAATGAAATGGGGAGTGAGCTTGAGTCAAAAAGAATACATGCGAGAAAAAGCAAGAATCCGAGTATTCTGACTAAAAGAAGAAGAAAAAGAAGAAGAAAAAAACAGACAGAAAGACATACAAACAGACAAAGTAGATGTAGGAAAAATAAAGAGTTAGAGCTAGAAAAATAGTACATTGAACAAATAAGCAAAGGAATAGGTGAATAATGACTACAGTAGTGAAAGGCGGTAC
Organism: Anthopleura xanthogrammica; assembly: GCA_964019055.1. Classification (NCBI taxonomy): domain Eukaryota; kingdom Metazoa; phylum Cnidaria; class Anthozoa; order Actiniaria; family Actiniidae; genus Anthopleura; species Anthopleura xanthogrammica. Next base: position 6,901,779 of record OZ025219.1, on the reverse strand, counting down.
GTTGGGACAGAGTGGGTGTGTTGAATACAACAGGTGAATACGAAGGAAATTAAAGTGTAAAATATTTGTAGCTGTACTGATGTTTTTGGACGTTAGTCCTCAGTTCGTCTGAGTAATAGATGGATGAATGGATGGATGATTAGTTGAGCGAACGAATGAACGAATCAAGGAAAAAATGAACGAAGGAATGAACGAAGGAACGAACGAAAGAACGTAGAAAGGAAGGATTGAACTCTAGAGAGAGTTTCAAAGAAAGTAAATCACTTAGTATAACATGAGTGAATGAAACAAGTAAAATTATGAAACCATGAAAAACTCTTTGAGGAAGGAAAAAACATGAGGATTTTCTAGGGATTTTCTAGGGTTTTTCTAGGGATTTTCTAGGGTTTTTCTAGGGATTTTCTATGGTTTTTTCTAGGGATTTTCTAGGGTTTTTCTAGGGATTTTCTAGGGATTTTGTAGGGTTTTTCTAGGGATTTTCTAGGGATAAATAAAGTGCATATGACATGACATTTTTTGGGTCGTTTCTACAAAATTGTTTTTGGTTCTTTCAATCGTGATTTTAATTGAAATCGAAATCGAATTCAACACCTATCATTCTTCTAGAAAAAATCCAACGAAAATTTTATGTCATATGCAACTTGACTTTATTAAAGAAATCAAGAAAGATTTTACAAAATCAAAAAGTTAATAATGAAAGCTAGCTTGCGTGTTAGGCGTTTCACTTCCAATAAAACACCCAATGTATGAAACCAGTTATTTAGAAAACACAAAAGTTAAATAAAATACAGACGTGACTAGAATAAGTATAGCTGTTTACGGAATATTAAATGTTACTCAAAATCTTCAAAAGTGTAAAAAGTTTTTCTATCATAAAAATACCCAAAAAATCCAATTGTATTTCAAGGAAATTGCAGAGAGCTGACTTGATTAATAACATTCATCTAGGCTCTTTCTTTCTTTCTTTCTTTTTTTTTTTTTAATTTTTTTAAAAATTTTTTGGGGCTCTTCCATTCTTCTCTGTCGAATTGATTCTTTGAATTCTTTTGCCTGTTTTCTTTCCTTTTTTTGATTTGGCCTATTTTCCTTTATTTATTTATTCATTTTTTAAAATCTCTTTCCCGTGGAATTAATTCTTTGAATAGACCTTTCCCGAATTTGCTTGGATGATCACGAAACAATGGTTTCGACTTGGAACCATTACTTCGTGATCATTTAAGCGAATCCTGGAAAGGTCTAATTTTATATCATTTTCCTTTCTTTTTCCCCTTTTTCCTTTTATTTTTTTCATAAAACAATTTTAAATTCCCATTTGCAGATTTAATAGAACGACAACAAGGACGTACCATTCTTTACGTGTCAATAAATAGAGGGAGGGAACAGAAGGTCGTTAACGTATAACTAGTACAACGAAACTGAACGTTTTAAATTTAACTGTTTTTAATTCTCAGCCTTAAAGTTGACAATGAATTTTGACTGACCGCACTAGTATTTTCCTTAACAGTTTAAAGATGAACTGAGTCGAAAACGATAAAGTTTTATTAACACAAACAAAGAAAAGATTCTAAAATATCAGGCTAGAAGCATAGAACAAATCAAAGCGATAAAGCACACTTTGACTTATAAATGAGTATTATTCTTATTGGGACAGGTGGATGGACAAAAAAGTCACTTCACACATGAATCAAAAAATTGTAACTTACTCAAAGATATCATTCTTTTTTCTAGATAATATTTTCAGCATTTTTATGATTTTCTTTTGAATTCCTTTTTAAGGAGGGGGAGACAATATTTTGTACGGGAACAAGACAAGTTACGAATTACAGGTAAAATTATAGCAGGATGACCAAATAGGCTTCTAGATATATATGGAATTGCTTTCATCGAGCTATCTCACCGACACTAAAATGTGTATCACTTTATAATTTTCTTGTTAGGAAATGCGTTTAAAACTTCCTTTCGGTTTTGGGTTATATTTATAAAAATACATTCTGATATCGATGAAATATGTAGATTTGGGTAGAATTTGTGTGTGTTTCGTCAGACCGGTAGTAACTCTGCGTCTCTCTAATGGAAGGAAAGTTAAATGTTCTGTATGTGTACAGACTGTTGGCAAATACAGACGTACAAATGAAGGTTTGATGATTGAAACGTTTATCTTGGATGCGCTTTGATTTTAATAACTACAATATAGTATTTACTTTGTAGGGCAACATAATTAGACTAGGTGTGATCAGCAACCACAAAGAATCGAAAAAACAACAACACAAGAATGGTATTTCATAGAGGTTGCAATGAAAGGAAGGGAAAAACGAAAATAAATTTTCAGAGTATTTCTTGGAAATTCGTACAAGTGAATTAAAAAAGTTGAAAATGAAAGTGATAATTTTGAGCTAAAAAAACATATTGGTTCAACTTACCCTTTTTAATCGCAAAGATCCTTTATTAAAGAATTTGATCAAAGTCCCTTGAGTAGAATTTAGAATATGCCCTTCCTTAGGTTGAAAACAGCCACTATTGCAATGTCGTACGCTTCTCTGTTCCCTTTATACTTTGAAGCCAACGCCAGCGCTTATTTAAAACACGCTCGAGGATTTTGATTGGACAGTTCGAAGCCCAAAGATAAGGACATCGATTGGCGATTTAACTAACAGCAATTTCATGACACGCACTTTGTGAGACAATGTCTATCATGTTTGAGATTCCAAATCTTGAATGTATAGGTGAGTGTTGAGAGTGCATTGTTTTATTTGGGCGTGTGTCTTTTCTGTTGTGTATAACCCGTGGGCCGTTTATCAGAAAATTACTTCCGAATTCATCACGGAGTTCGGCAAAACAAGGCTTTCACAAGATCGAGTAGCTCCAATGACGCGAGTGCTCCAAAATGGAACGCAGGAGGGACTTCCAAGTGGAAGTCAATTCTCGATTGCGAAATAATTTTTCTTCATTTTGTTTCATTTTATAGGTTGAAATTAAAAATAGAAATCTACTCTTCAAGGAAGATTTTGAAGATTATCAGCACCAAGGTGAAGTAACCAAGCAGAAATATTTGATGTGCCTGAGAAATTTTCCTGCAAACTGTCAGAGTACAATCGAGTTAAAATAATTACACTTGTAGCAACAATATTAAAAAAACCGAACTTATTTGAAAAAGAGAAATGTTATATTGTTTTGTTCTTTATAACCCTTTTAGATGATTTCTTTTTGTTTAAAACGTAAGTTTCCCAAAACACATTATCTTGTTGATACAAAATGTTATACAAAGGCAAGTTTGAGGAGAGAGAATTGCCCGCCTACCGACATTTTTATTGGTTGCTTTTGCTATTTTGCCAGAAAGTATTTTCCCTTCTTTTAAGACCGTTCCTTAAAACGTTTTCAGGATGTTGCCATTCATAGAGTGTGATCAATTCTCCGTGGGATTAGTGGTTTTATTCAACAAACAAGAGCGCCCTACCACAGCGGCATCACAAAGGCCTTATCTTCCATTCCCGCGCTTTTGAATCAGGATGGAAACCGGTAGCATTCCCACCGCGTCTGCATCTACAGGATTATGGCTTAACTTTAAGCATAATAAAAGTGTTGCTTTAACTCTCTTTATTCCTTAATTTGTTCAATCCCCTCTAGAATCAATGGAGTTTGAAAGTATAATCTCCTAAAAAGTTTATAGCTCATAATCTTGCAGAGATAAGGCACACACACTGTCCCGGTTTTTTTGTGGGATTCACAATTTGTATCATATAGTAGCTTTCCTTCCGCTAAATCCAGTTGGAATTGAGAAGTTGATTCCTCAACTCACCTTCACTTAAAGTCAACTAATGAATGTTTTAACAGATAACTTTTGATATTTCTAGAAACCTTTAATCTTTAAGGTTTTTTTTCATGATTTTTTATGATTTATTATTCGCTTAAATTTTATGATTAAAAGCTACATTTCGAGAAAAAATCTATGTAATTGGAAATAGCATGATGTGGGTAAATCCCAGGGGTTTTAAAGCACTACCTTAAAACAAAAAAACCTTTATATTCAAGATAATTTATGAATTAGGGAATTTCAAGTGTTATATATTATTTCTTGCAAATACTTTGGAAACAAAAATAACATTTGAAACGTTAAAGTTAGGTTCAATCTCATGTATTTTGAAAATAAATAAAAAAGTTTGAAACAAAGTTGAAAATTTAACAATATTTATGTCTGTCCCTTTTAACTTATATTTTCTCAAAGGAGTGCTTTTTTAAATTTTAATTAAATTTATTCTAAATTCTACTTTTTTTCTGTGACAGCTGAATTCATCCCAAATTCCACTAAATACTTTTTAATAATCTCTTCTCATTTTATTCTACACAAGGCGCGTTAACTTAAAACCAATATATTTTTCCTCGTGATTAAATATTTTCTCAGTAACATTGAGTTATATTTCGAGCGAAGCTGCTAAAAAAAATTCTCAATCGATGTTGTGTTTTTGTTTTCATTCTTTTTCTGAAAAAGTAATTTTTTTTTAACGAAACTCGCCTAGAAGACGACCATTAAATTTCAATTAATGAACTCGATTCTACGCTACCTTTGTAGCTGGAGTTCTTCGTATATCAAATCTTATTCTAATAATACTTTTTTATCTCAAAAGGTGTCAGTCAAATCGAACAGAAGTTCATAAACATAGGAAAACTTTAGTGATTTTTTAGCGTTTTTTTGAAGTAGCAGATTTTATTCTTTATAAGAATGTGTCAAAAATGATTGACCGCCAACGGATGCAATCAAACAAACGGTTGAAAGTGTAAATTAAACCAGAGAGAGTCCGCCACCTGTGAGTTTTGCGGAATTAATAACAGTGTTTGACATTGTGTGGACTTCACTAAAATCTCTAACTTAAACAATGAATTAACTTCCCCCAAAAAAAATTCTTAAACTTTTCTTTTATGGATAAAACTTCAAGGTATTTTGCTAATAGTTTTATCTGAAAAATCAAATTTACTTATAAACCTAAGCAAATAGAAAATAAGTTTACAATTTAGGTGCGTTGTGTCCAAAAAGATCTCCCAAATTTATTTCCTCGTGTTAAACAAACACGGTGCTAATGTTTGGCAAATATAATGTGTTATTTTCACTAATGAACTAACCTTAGCTTATGAAGTAACTCAGAATCACTGTTTCTTATCTGGTCTAAATAAACCCCGAAAACTATACAATCTTTCAAAATTTAAGTTTCCTTGATTTTATTGCATTTTCTCTTTTATAATTATTTATTAGAAATTCATTTCAAGCGGAACAAAAGGTTTGTTTTCCATGCCTGGTTATGGAAGTTCGTATTTAAAAAAAATTATAGCTCGAGTGAAGGCTGAGTAAAAATAGAGATTTTTTTTTCGCGCTTTTTCTCTATCTTTATCTCAGATACCCAGGTGCATTTCACTTTACCATGAATTTCAGTCTTGGGAGTTTTGTTATAAAAATATTATTGGTATTAAATGGTGTATACTGTTTGGGGCGTGAAGAAGTATATTTTTTCTTTCCTGTTTCTCATCAGTTCTGTCCAAATCTTTAATCCCTGAGCAATAGACTTAGATCTCTGACCCTGTTCAAAGTATTGACCTCTGATCCCACATAGCTATTGCATAGTTTAACCCATAAGTTACCCAAAAACCGATCCCAAATTTACGAACTACATTTTCAGTATTTTTGGTCCCGGACTCAGTCAAAACAGTGTTTTTGGATCTCATATACTTTCCTATTCATCCCACCAAATAATTTCTCCTTCGTTCCTTAAATTTCGACAATGTATAGCTTTACAGTGAGGACACTCGAACCGTGAACACTTTGAGGTTTTTTCATACTTTTTTTCTCCTTTATCCCTTGTGTGAATCGATTGGAAATATGATTTATTTTGAACAATAAGATTATTTGAGTTCAGTGCTTCATTTTCAGAAGGTTTGAAGCAGTATAAAGTTCATAAAATAAAAAATATAAAAATATCAAGTGTTCATGGTTCGAGTGTCCTCACTGTAATTTAAACGATATTTCAACACTTCGCCATTCTTTGAATTGTGAAATGCAAATGTAAATATATCCTAGATTGATTCGATGAAAATATCTAATTCCCAGCTGATATTTTGCAGAGTAAAATGAAAATCTAAAATTTCATAACATAAGATCAATATTTTAAAAATGAGACATAGTAAACCGACACACTTGCCCAATAGTTCAAGAGATTGCTATTTTTTTATGAGAGCTCGATCTTTGAAGAGTTTTATCAACTGAAGGTTTTATGTTAAATTTATTTGACGGCCGACCAGCTGCAATTCTGTCCTAAGCTTGAAAAACACCTCTGCGCAATTAATTCCAAGATCTTCGTTGACTATTTCAAATTCAAGATAAAGCTCAATTAATGAAATTTAGAATAGCAGTTGCAAATAAACAGAAAATGTCACCAAGCGGCTAATCCCTTGGAGTTGCAGTCTTAACGTTATCAGTAAGAAGGAGAAATAAGATCCGCTAGTTTTTATCGATTCTTTTGCTCATTTTAATTATATTTTTGGGTGGGATTTGATATTTAATGTGCAGGACAGTATATACCAATGTGTTTGATGCGTGCAATCGAGTTGATTGCATGGAAGATGAGCAAAGGTGCCTTCAATAAGCTTCACCTTGATTAACGAAAATTGCATTCCTATCATACTACTCACTGCAGATGTTCCCTGAATCCGACATATCTAAGTTATCTTCAAACGACTATCCAATATTTACAAACGGCAGTTTTTGATGTTTATTTGTACCTATCTTTTTTACATTGGTTTTAATTTACCGTGAAATCGGTAAATCAATAAAGTTCTGATATTATTACTAATAAATAATCAAACTGCAAACACACTGAAGCTGGTCCGGTCGCTGACAGTTTACACCTTCACAAAACGGCAAATGAAGATAAATAAAAATGGTTATGATTTTTTGTTAAGTTTACTCTATTTTGATAGATTTTAGCTTGTCGTACTTTTGTTGACTTTTTTTTTGGTGAAAATTAAATATTCAGGTTAATCTTGAAGATAATAAAATACACATTTGTTTAAGTTAGAGACGGAAATTGAAAAGCTTGTTAGGTTAACAATGAGTGTGTATGAGTGTATGTTTACGTCATCATACCTAATGACAAACAATGACGTTGTGCTTGCATTCAAGTTTCAGGGGGGAAATAGGAATATGTACAATAGAAATATATGTTAAACAAAGAGCCAACCGCTCTCGTGAGAGGAAATTACTGATAAGCTCGATAATTAAATTTTCATGAATTGAATTAGGTAACATTTTTAACTAAGATTTTCTCACTATTCTACCATTCTAATTTCCAAATAGACTTTAGCTATTTTTTCATTTCCATCTATTTAACGCCTTGATTTAAGAAATACAGTCTCGCCTGAAGTATACTTTCAAAGTAAAGACTATTAAGCCATTGAGGTAGTCCGTGAGGGTTCACTTTGCCAAAATAATATTTTGTAAGAAGTCGTAGTGATCCTTAGTGCTAGCCGGTATGTTAGCGGGCATTTTAATGCCTAAAAGCAGTTTAGTTAGTCCGTGAGGCTTCAATTTCACGAAAGGATCTTTTGTGAGAAGGAGTAGCGATCCCTAGTGCTATAGTGGGCACGTTGAGTTAGTCCGTAAACGAAAGGATCTTTTGTAACGTCGAAAAATAGTGATCCCTAGTGCTAGTGGGCCTGCTAGCAGGCATTAAGCAGTTGAGTTAGTCCGTAAACGAAAGGATCTTTTGTAACGTCGAAAAATAGTGATCCCTAGTGCCAGCGGGCATGTCGTTTGTCCCCTGAAGAAACTTAGCAAATGATTTCTTCTTAACTCAATGTCAGCATGCCTTCACGTAAAATACCTCTCCAACCGAGTGTTAAAAACTGTGCACAGGAAACAGAAACAGATCTAGAGTACACCTATTGTTAAAAAAAAACTACCCGGAGAAATAACTTCAAGCTATTAACGTATTTAGTAGGTTGTCATAGTGATTGCCATAGCCAATCACGCTATCGAGTTATCGACTTCACACCTTAAAGAGATCGAGTTTAGGGGAATTCAATCGGGAATATTCTTCTTTTCTTCGTTTTTGCATGCACACTATTGATTGAGTCTCACCAATACTCAATATTAATTTTACCATTCTCCTTATTTTGTCTGGATACCACTGCCACCAGAACCCTCTTCGAATTATTTTTCTTATTCAAATGTTTGAACTACTTTGGGAGTCGCAAGATAATGGTGTCAATTGGGCAAGTGTACAGCAAAAAGGATTCTGGTAGTAGTGGTATCAAGCGTAAGAACGGAATCGAGAATTTCATCAACAGGGGAACATATCTTAATTAATTTATTTTTAGTAAAAGGAAAAAATATTTCCCCACGCACTCCTTACTAATCTTCGATGGCTGGCTGTTCAATTTGATGCGAACGTATTTCTAACGATTAGGTTCATATTTTGAATGACTGGAGTTGATGATTTCATGAGAAGTCGTGGCCGCCATTTTGGTTGACTAGTTAAACAAAACAAATTATTTGACTTCTTTGATTTCTTTTCTTGTTCAACCAACATGGTAGCCATGACTTTTTTTAAATAATTTCATTCTTTTTGCGATCGATTACAAACCACCTATATACACAAAAAAATATAACCAGACCATAACATATACCTTATAGCAGATGAACGTTTTCAAACGGTCTTTGGCGTCCGTCTTTGACGTTCTTTGCCCTACTCAAGCTTACTGACAACAAATCATTCAGACGTCCGTTCCTTTTATTGGCAGCCAAAACATCGCGTTTTTTCGCTTTGAGGCATATATATAGTTTATAGCAGAACTTCAAGCTCAAGTGGAAAAGGTAGTTTGTGTATAAGTGGGTAAAGAAGTCGTATCTTAAAATATCATTAACTTAATGCACTTCCTAAGAATCTTGTTGACACTAGTAAAAATACTTGTACAAACGCTCCTAACAGCTAAAGTGACCATGCCCAGCGTGATTATATTCTAAGGATAAAACATTCAGAGTATTCATTGTGGCTAGAAATTTTGTTCGCTCCTCTAAAATGCGTTCTCCATTGCTTTGGTTTTTGCTTTGTTCGTTCAGGTAAAATCCCAAATTTGCTTAGTCTCTCTAAAAACTAGCTAACAGATTAAGGTTACTGTAAACCTTCAGGGGTATGTTTCATTTAAAACTATCTCTCCGCAACATATTAAACAAAACCATTTAAAACTATATACCGTTTTAAAGGTTATATGATAAAGATTTCAAATATAATACTTCCAAAAAGCAATTTTATAATCTGAAACAATACCGGTGCCGTAAAGACAAATCGGGTGGGTTTCGTAGACATGAATTAATGGACATCGGGTTAACGAGGAATTCCAAATGAACTGCACTACCTTAATAGGGTAATGTTAAACTAAAAAAGGGTGTGAGCGATTTTTGTTTTTTTGCTTTATTAAAAAGTTATGAGAGTTTAAAGTTGGACGGTGGAAAAAATTCTCTATCGATTGACGTTTGATCGCATTTCAGGCGAAATAATCAAAATATCAAAAAACGCTCACACCCTTTTGTTTATTAATATCTATACATGCTCTCTGCCAAATTTCTTCGAAATTAAACAAAACCTCATACCCTATTAATTCATTTAAAGAGAGGGAATTGTCGAAAAATTGATCATAGAGATTTTAAGCTTTAAAGATTTTGGATGCGTTCACACCTCGTTAAGACGACTGTCAACAGTCAGAGACCGACAACCAATCAGAGATGGAGTCAAACGGAGTATTGACAAGCTTTTGAAATTCGCGGGAAATCATACAGTTTTATTTGAATGATATTGTTTTGCTACTGCCTTCTTGTATTTCTTCAATTCCAAAGCGGCATTCTTCAATTCTTCTTGGAGCAGTTCCATAGCTACTTCGCTGATGGCTTTAGTATGTTCAGACCATGGACCTCTCTTTACAGGATTGGGAAGATTCAAAATACTAGTAAACTTTACAGCCGCCGAATATCCACGGCCTATCAATCTGAATGCTAGCACCATAGTTCTGTTTATATCGAAATACCTGTTGTTCTTGGGGGTGGAATAAAAGTTAGAATAGCTGGAATGTTCGTATGAAGAATACATCTTAATGCCCACTCCGAAGCACACCCTGTTCGTGATACTTGAACCATTTGAACTCCCTCCTTTTGACAAAAACGACAAACTACGACTTCTTGTAGTTTGCTGTTGAGTTCGATGGTATTCAAGATGGCGAAGTTTTCTTCTGGTACCTCACTCTCTTCACTCTCTTCCTCTGATGAATCATTACTTTCGCTAATTTCGATGAAGCTATCGGTTGGCTCAACATCTTGGCTTTTTTCGGCCGATTGGGCTTTTAGCTTCAAGGAGCTAGCGCTAACTTTCTTTGGTTTTGGCTCGTCCTCTTCGTACTCTTGCTTGAACCAAGAGCCTTTATCACTCTCCGCTAGTGACGCTTTACGCTCCTCTTTAAATTCAAATTTAATTCTTTTTGGTCCAGGTTTCTTCTTTATATCACTCCATGGATTTCCCTTTTTTCGTTTTGACATAACTTATACGAACATACAAGCATATAAAAGCGCAGTCGAAGGTCCAAAGGTATAGTTCATCGGTCAAGATGTAAACAAACTTATTCAAAGACCCGGATGTCCTTTTTCGCGGGAAATATCCACAGGACTCCATGATATTATAATAGGATTAGTACACCTTCGATCTTTGTTTACTTTTCCTTCAAATTATATTTTGCAAAATAACTCGCAAAATATTTAACAATTTGAAAATTTCTTTTTTGTAAAAGAATTTTCATTATATAAGCTTTTACATTATGTAAAAAAATTTTTTTTTAAACAAATGGCCTCTGAAGGTTTACAGTAACCTTAAGCAACCTTTTTGTAAATATCACGATTCTCCCACAAGAAAGAGCCGCCAATATAAACCCGTATTGTTGGCTCAGAATTACCGCGCAATAAGCGAATATCGCGATACCAAACTTATTTCAAGAGAAAAGACCAATACCGAATATATTTTCTTCCAACTTCTTCAAAATCGCAATAAGCAGAGAAGCTATAGATATTAAATATTCCCAAAAGAAACTTCAGATAGTTACCCTAGCTTATAATGACATCATACGAACACAATCTTTTGTTTTAAAACTAAGGATTATGGTAGTGTGAGGGGGACAAAACAGCAACAACACAAATACTGCGAAAAATTATATGCCAGCAATACCATATATATTGTAGGATACATATCGGTTTACAAGATGTTTGAAAACCAGCGAAAAAGCTACCAAGAGCTATCAACTCAGCTGTAGAGCTAGTAAACTGATTATACTTTCCAAATTCTTATTGTTCTTCACCATTTTATCTCCCTTATAAATAATGTTTGACGTCATAGTGAATTAGGATATTTTTTCGTGTACCAATCAATTTTATAATTTTCGATCCTGATCATTCTCTGCAAATATCGTATGCATGTATTCATTCTTTTCATAACAAATTGTAAGTGAAATTATACAGGAATGATATTGGAACTGGAATCAAAATTATATTCGTGAAACTATAATTACAAAATTTATTTATGTCTTTACAGTTCGCTTTAATCACGCGGAAGCCATATTGGTCGAAACAAATTTTTTTGAATCTCTTGGGTCCCCTTGCCCTCAGTTTGAGGCGTTTCAGAACATTCCAAACAAAGGTTTTTGCTCTCATGCATGGGAATAAACATGGCCGCCGTGTGATTAAATCCCAAAGCCAAACTTAATTTTTAGGAAATTTTAAGTAGATAATATCGAGCATTATTTTATTTTGGGGTTTAAATATGAATATATTATCATACATTAGTTTCTCACAAATTCGGAAATCCTACGACATTATTTTTGGAATTTCTGAGTGTTACATTCCGGCATTTGGCATAACGTTTTTTTGATGTCCACTCAACTTCTTACTAGTGTCTTTGACGACGTCGCCTTCTTTTTTCAGCGAACCTACAAGGAAAGTGACCAGCTGACCAGCACGGCCATCTGGACGTGTATGTGTATTGTGTTTTAGGATTCGTTCCAAAAGCCTGATTTTCTTGCGTTTCAGCTGTGGGTTTGTCTTATCATCACTGTACACTGTGTACACAGGGCTACAGGGATAGGTCGTTGGGCACATGAGAGGAGGAATGCATCCTGGGAAGAGAGAGAACGCAAAGTATAAGGAACAGGAACTATATCCATGGTTATAATAAATTGCTACTTCAACCTTCTGTTTTTTGTTTTTTTTTTACATTTATTTTCACATGTAAAAGCTTTCGACTTACATGGGCATCTTTGGGAACCATATCTCACCACCAGAATCAGCAGTAACCGTAGCAACATTACAGCGCGACGCGCAAAACTATGACCACTTTTAATATATTCGCATACTTCTATGCACGGGCTTTTGCTGCCAAACGACTTTACACACCTTATTTGGCAAACCCAGACAGCTTCACATTAAATGTTTTGTTTTAACGTACAAATGCACGTGCATTGAAATATGCGAATACATCAAATGTGGTCATTTTTGTGGACGCTTTTGATTGTCGGACTTTAACAATAATAACACCATTGACGGTAACAGTGACAGCAAACCAACAACAACAATTTTAAACAGTAACAGCAACAGGCAAACTGCATGTAGCAATAGTAACCCCTTCAGGAGCATTAAGCACAACTGCTGTAACAACAGCCAAACGAGAAGAAAGTATTTTATTTGTAAACGCAGCGGGCTTAATCTAAAACTTACCACTTTGACAGGGTACATAAACAGGTGCAGGGCTTGGCATTGGTGGTGGTGGTGGTGGAATTGTGGGTTCTGGTGATGGTTTAGGTGTTGGTGTTGTCGTGGGCGCAGGTGTAGTAACCGTCACATTATGATGAATATGCACATGGAGATGAGTATTATTATATCCTGTAGTAATTTCAGTCTCATTGTGAATGTGTTTCTCGGTAGCATTGTGACTGGCATTTGCTGCTGCAAGGAAGAAACATTTACTGTGTTAGATATAATTACAGTCTCATTGTGTTCCATGGTATGATTGTAAATGTGTTTCTCGGTAGCATTGAGACTGGCATTTGCTGATTCAAGGAAGAAACGTTTACTGAATCACGGTATAATCGAACTTGTTGCATATTAAGGCCCATTTACACAGGTGACTTTTGATGCGATTTTTGCGGCCATTTTTATCGCAATTTTCAGAGCTATTGTGTTTCATTTTCCATGCTATTCCATTGCCCAACAGGATTTCATAGACTTGATTTATAAAATCTTCAAACAAATTCCTAATAAAAATGGTTATTGGTTATTAAACTTGCATCCGCCCAGAGTTTACCTGATTTTACAAGGAACGATTCGAAACGACGAAAAATCGTTATTGCGAATCGTCCAGTGTAACATTACCTTTTGTTTCATGTTTCGATAAAATTAACGGCCTTTAAACATTACTACAAACTCACCTACTATTTCATAAACGAAATTCACAAAATCTCTACCAACGCATTGCTCTTCTTCATCAGTACATTGTGCTAGATCATGAGTAACGCATTTATCTGAAGGTCCGTTGATCTTGTAAGTTTCATGTGCGTTTGGTCCAGACCAGCACTCACCTGAGTGAAAATTATTAGTATTTATGCTTTTATTACTAATTATACTAATTATCCTATTGCTATAATGAGAGCTAGTGGGAGAAAGGGAGCGTTCTTTTTGGGTAGCAGGTAAACAGGAATCAATTTACTTTTTTTTCGTGAGCTATAGCTTGTTAAGTATCTTCACCCTAAAACTCAAATGCATCCTGCCCATTTCATTGCGTTGTCATTCTGCTTTATATTTTACAATTCTAAACTGACTGCGCACCCACATACAGCTATTTCAAAAAGAGCTGAAGGGGTGAACAGCGATTAGCAATCGATGATTGGCGATTAATGAGCTAAAATAACCAAGTAAAATGAGACCTTTTAGATAGGCATTGTTTAGGTATGAATATGAAGAAATTCTTATTGTCGCACAGTTTCTTACGCCCGTGTAATCGCTAATCACCGAACGTCAGTCGCCATTTAAACCTTCAACCTTTTTTGAAATGGCTGTTTATCGGTGCACATATCAATTGGGTAAAGTTGTGCATTTACCAGACAAGTGTACATACCATACCACTGCAAGCCGAACATCTTGTACCCCTTCCCTCGAGCCTCTTCGGCACATCGACATTTCAAGTCACCCATGTACAGATTCCAATTTTTCAAGTCAACAAAGCCTCCAGTATATACCGGGCTAGTTGGGTCACGATCGGTGAACAGAAGCACAGGGATTGGTCGAGACGGGATCACGGGATCTTTGAAACAACCAATCCTCTCGGTTTGAATGTGACATTCTGTATACCATAAAAAAGTTACAAAGTCTTATAACCGTTATCGTTAAAGTGCCACCCGCCAAGTTTAATGTCTCGTTTGCAAACTAGCATTCCGACGGCCGTCAATCAAAATACGTTTTTTTACAAACATGGCACTTACGTCTAATTTTTGAGGGAAATAAATACCATGTACTATAAATTATGTATAATTGACTTACTGCTACCAAAATATGAATCCTGTGTCCAGACAAATTCAGCTGCTAATAGTAATATTACTACTGTATGGAAACACCACGGGTACCGCGGCCACACAGAAGTCATTGTTTGCCAGGCTGAAAAGGATGACGGATACATAAATAAAAAAGAATAGAATTGGTGTATAGAAGAGGATTCGGGCTGTAAAAGCTTTCACAAAAACGAAAGGTAAGGAAGAAAGAAAGAAAGCAAGAAAGAAGGAAAAAAAGATAGAAAGAAAAGAAAAGAAAAGAAAAAGAAAGAAAGAAAGAAAGAAAGAAAGGAGCGAAAAGGAATTCGAAGAAACGCACGACTCGGATTTCAGTTCAGATAATCCTTTAAAATGCAATGAATTAAAAATAGGAAGTCCTTTTTGCTATAGTTAAAACGAGTGAGATCATCCGTTTATCGTAATACAGTATGAAAAATAGAAGCACACATGATATACATTATTGTCTAAAGCTAAATTAAACATTATCCTTCACAGAATTTTACTCAGTCATATTTAGATACGATTTTTATCTTCAAGGAACGAGAAACATTTTAATCTGTTCGCTCACTCAAATAAGAAATTCTCCGGGAAGTTAAACTCTACCTGTGCACGGCCGTGTAACGTTCTATATTTTAAAGCTACTGGACAATTTCAACTTAGTATTGTTTCATCTTTACTTACTGTCTTTGATGCTGGCAAGCCTACGATCCTTGTTTTGTAATGTCAAGAAAGTGAAGTGAATATTGAAGCTTTGCTATCATTTGTGTGAGAAGGTCAACATCGCTAGGAAAAGTGTGGCACCACCATGATTTCACCCATATTTAATCCAAAAAACCAGTGCCAGCAGAGTTGACCTTTAGAACGAACTCAAGGGTAACCAATCAAAATTGAGGATTCAACATCGTATTTTGATCAGAATTTCCCATGTCCGTTTTTGGGAAATGCTAGCCAAAAATAGTTGACCCATAATTCCTTTCGGGCAACACGATGAATTGAATGAATCGAATCATAATAATCCATTGAAAACACAAGCGTTTGAGATTTATACAGCCAATTTTATTGTCAACGTAACTCTAGATATATGCAAGTTAAAATTATTAACATTCTAACATTCATTTAGTAGATATTATCATTTTACTAATATTATGAATATATGTGATCTTAAAATGGTATTACTTTAAAATTAAAATTACCATTCCAAACATTTTATCGATATTGTAAATTTATTGATTTTACTGTTAATAAATATAATTTTAAAATGGGTAAAAATTGTAATATTTTATTTTTAGTTTATTATACGAACTGTAAGAAAGCGAACAGACCTTAGTTCCCAAATTCGCTTAATTAAGTGACCACGAAATAATTGCTCCAAGTCGAGGTTGGACTAGATTTGTTCATACATTTAATGTTTGTAGACGCCTTGCACGTGACTTTAAAGCAGTTCAATTGAGAGGGCAAAACAAAAGACTTTCAATCTCCTGGGAATTTGAAACTCATTGTTTTGTCTTCCAAATTGATCTGCATTTCGAAGTGCTGCAAGGGGTCTATTTTTTCAAGTCTAATCTTGACTTGGAAACATTGTTTCGTGTTCATGCACGCACTCTAGCGAATTCGGGAAAGGTATATTCTTTGCTAATGATATGAGGTGACGTTTTGGTATACAGCCATAGCTAGCCAGGATAATATACATACATCCTGACTTCCGATTTTCATCACGTGCGAACTCAAGGTCTTTTAAGGCTCCGATACACCATGGAACTGTTACAGAACAACAAATTGCACGTTATGACTAACAGCTGCACCATGTGACCAATCACTGGGGTTTGAATTTCTTTCTATTATCTTGATCTATTTTGACTACAATATTACACGCTGAAACCAACTGAACGATGTTAATGAACTGCTTGATAATACAGAAAGGTACAGTCAGTTCTGCAAGAAGTACCCACAGACCAAATGACGTCCCAGGCAAAGTAACTGTGAAATGTAGAGGACAAGTCCAAGATAAGGTTCAACGTGACGGTAAAGATCAGGGTGACCTGGCTATTGTGCATGTCTTAAAATAATTACAGTAAGGTGCAAAACTTTTGACCCTTTTATACATACAGTCATTGTCAAAAAGGTTGTCCAATGAAAAAAGATTTAAAGACCAAAAGAAGTATCACGTGATGATTTGTTTATTTGTTTTAAACGATATAAATTCTGGTTAAAAACTCTATAATGAGTAAGGCAATCCGTCTAATTACTTTTTCCAAATTCGACCAGCATTCTGACCCAATATTTTCTAAACTTCAAATTCTTTTAAATTACTTCCAAATGTCTTTGATGACTTCTTCTCTCCAGTACATGAAAGACGTCACAACAACACAAGACTTGCTTCCAAATTATCTTATTGTCTTCCTATGGAAGAAGTGAACTAGTTTTCTTGATATTTCACTCATCAAAACCTTCGAATGATATCATCACGATGAGCGCGCGCATTCAACTAATACGTAGAAAGGATACGCGCGAGCAATGCCCTATAAACGTTATCGAGAACACACTTAAAAATAGAGATAGATACCTGGGTAGGAGATTAGTCTTTGTATAACAGTAAGGTCATCCGTTCTTAGGTATCAGTCGACGTCTACTTCCGTTTTGAAACTATGTAATCATTTGTTATATCACATTACGTGTTCAACTGCGAGAACGTCTTGTTGTGAAATTATTTCTCAAAATGAAGCAAGAGAAAGCTCATTCTTCGAGGACAATTTCCATAACGATCGCTATCGTCGTCGCTTCTTTGCTTGCCGTGCTGTTGTGCTGTGCTGAAATTGTACGTATTGAGATGATTCTAAAGGAACAAAACTCAAGAATACATCGCTTGGAGAACAAATTGACCTCTTCAATGGAAACTCGAAAAGTGAAAAACAAGCAGGAACAAGTTGTGGTGAGTGGTAAACTTGATTACCCGATACACGAACGGAATAGACGTAGTATTATTTCATCCATGGATAAATCTTCCCAAGAACGAAATCAAACAAGAATTAAAAACCTTAAAGATGAAATGACGCAGATAATGAAACAGGAAATAAGCAAAGAAATAGCTTCTTTATACACTACAAAGTATCTTATTACGGCACCGGGCCCTCAGGGACCTCCAGGTAAAAGAGGGAAAAAAGGACCAAGAGGATCAATGGGAAAACCAGGTAGAAGAGGCAAGCAAGGAATACCGGGACCAAAAGGCGATCCAGGACAAAATGGAGCTCCTGGTCCTCGAGGCATGCAGGGACATAAAGGGGACCGCGGTCCTTCGTTAGAACCTCCATCCGTTGTGATCTCTCCGCCTCATCTGATCGTCAATCAAAGCAAACCAGCTATTTTCTACTGTTCTGCACGTGGTTACCCAAAGCCTATGATTGTTTGGAGTAAAGCAAATGGTTCATTGTCTGTCTCTCGATTCATAATTGATGGAACTGGTAAACTAGAGATTCCAAAAGCTAAAATTGCTGACACAGGTGAATATCATTGCAGGGCGTCTAATATTCTTGGCAAAGTGCAGACGAAGGCAAGACTTGAGGTCATCTATCCACCCAGACTTACTCTGGATAATGGACCCACTCATGTCAAAATAGGGGACAACATAACCCTACCAATATGTCACGTAACCGGACACCCAAAACCACAGGTCACGTGGTACAAAGTTCTTGGTCCTCTCCCAGCAAATCGTTCTCTGATTCGTGATGGTCAATTGATGTTTTTTAATGCTAGAAAGAGTGATTCTGGCTTGTATGTATGTAGAGCCAAGAATCGTCTTGCTACAGTAACATCATCAACGATGCTGTTCGTAGTCCCACTTCCTGTGTTTATTGTAACGCCTCCCTCTTCGATGAACGTCGTCGTAGGAGATTCATTGCCAGAAATATTGGACATTGTCAGCGGTGTTACGCATGAATGAAAATGAAGTGGTTTTCTAGAGGAAAAATATAACTACATGGTTTCCAAGCACATATTTATATTCAACTATGATGTTAGTAAAACAATTCTTGCCAAAAAATAGTTACTTGACAATCAAAAGAACAACTATTATTTTTCTGTTGATAAGCCTCACCACAGGAAGCCCATGAAGGACAAGAAACAAGTTTCAAACGTAAATCGTTACTTTAAGCTTCCTTATTGTATCTCAGCAGTCAATAGGAGCTTGTAAAAACAAAATGGCGATACTTAGGGGGTTTTGAAGCTGTTTGGAGCAGTTCTCTGTGGTTTCTTGTCATTTTTAACTGAAAACTACGAGCTAACAACGCGTCGAATCGCTTAAAATTTAACCTAACTCCAAGCTTCTTGGGAACCTACATTCTGAAGGCATGCTGTCTATTTTGAGCGGTTTTGGATTTATTAAACACTCGTTTGGTGATATCGAGGTGGAGCTCTTTTACTTTTAATTTTTTTCGAGCTCAAATAAGACGATTTTGGGGTCAAGTGTGGCCAGATTTATAGACGATGTATGGAATCTAGAGCTTTCGAAGCCTTTCGAAGGCAAGTAGTCCGGGAACCAATATGTCGCATGATTCAATGATCATTTTACGCTTATTTAGTAGCTTGTAGGGTGGGTTGTTTGTCGCGATGTGGAGCTCAGAGGAAATAAAACCCTATTCGCCGTAAATAGAGGAAGCTCTATATTCCCCATACATTTCCTATAAGACTCGGCGGCTATTTTGTAAGCTGAAACGCATCATTGCGCATGTATGAGCAGGCTCATGTCCCATATTTCTGGCAATGCTTTAATTCTGAACTGCTCTGCTAAAGGTGACCCACACCCAGTCATCAGTTGGACAAGAGACAGCGGGGTACTTCCTATCAATCGTTATCAAATCATCGCCGGGTCTTTGATAATCAGAAATATGCAAACATCAGACTCTGGGTTGTACGTCTGCACCGCCACAAGTTCTACCGGCTCAAAGACTTTTGTCTCAAAAAGTGATGTACAGTTAAAAGCCATCTGTAGAGACTGTTCAAAGATATACAAATCAGGTGAAAGACGTAACGGTGTGTACATAATACAACCTGACAACCAAGGACCCTTTCAAGTCTACTGTGACATGACAACTGACGCAGGGGGGTGGACAGTGTTCCAGAGAAGACAAGATGGATCTGTAGACTTTTATCTTGGCTGGCAACAGTACAAAACCGGTTTTGGAAACCTGAATGGAGAGTTCTGGTTGGGTAATGACTACATCCATCGACTGACAGCAAGAACACTCTCGATTCTACGCGTTGACATGGAGGACTGGAATGGACGAAAGTTCTTTGCTAAATATGGTAGTTTTAATGTTGGCAACGAAAAAGAGAAATACAGACTAAAAGTAGGCTCGTATTCAGGCTCATCCAAGGATTCTCTCGCCTATCATAACAACATGGTATTTACTACGAAAGATCAAGATAATGACCAAAGAAGCACGTCTAACTGTGCAGTAGAATTTACCGGTGCTTGGTGGTACAATAACTGTCATTATTCTAACCTAAACGGCAAATATTCAGGAGCGGGCACAAATTCAAAAGCAGTGGTTTGGGACTACCCTAGTGATGATGCTTCTTTAAAATTTTCAGAAATGAAAATGCGTCCTTCATCACATCGTTAAACTGCAGATCACACTCATTTAATCAAGCAGGATCAGTACAATCCTTTTAGAGAGATTCAATTAGCCTTTAAGACAGGTTGCGATGAATAATACACGTATACTTATAAATATAGAATACTATACTTACCTGGAATAAGATTTTAGTACCCGTTTGTCTAAGGGTATCAAAAATCCACGAAAGTCCACGAAATTTTGAAAATAAATGCTAGTATTGTTGAAGTTATGCATTATTTGATTTATCGTTGGTATTTGTGAAATGAGGCTTATCGTGAGTAAATGATAAAGAAACTGTGATAAAGAAACACAGCGGGAAATTGCATGTGAACTAGAAAGACAATTATCATCGAAATACAATTCCGAAACTCGTTCAATGACACTTGTAATAATATTATATTGATTCAACATTTATTCCAACAACTTGAAGTGATTATAAGTGTAACTATTAGCTGACGATTTCTAACCTCTCGTTTAGAGATAGCTCCCCACTTCAGTCAACGACCAACAAACAACGATTATCTAGAACAAAAACTGGTGATGCATATCACAAAACATTCAAAACTAACGTTAACAGTCCTCATGACAAAGTTTGATAAACATAATGCATGTAGTAGGAAGTAGGGGCATCTTTTAGCCCGGAGGGTATGGGGGCGGGGGTACTCCCATTTAACGAAGGGTAGGCATGATCGTCGTATCTTTTAGGAGTAGAAATCGTAAGTCATTTTTAAGGGTGAAGCTGTTGGTTTTTAGCACGTTGTATCCTTTAGAGATACGCGATTGTTGGCCCCAAACATAAAAACGGATATCAGTTATCATGCGATAACTGAATGATCTTTTTAAATGATTATTTTGTGTTTCAAAGTGGTATCTTTTAGGCTAGATTTAAACCAGGACCACGCCCAAACTCTCTCTTTTAGGTGTTAAAGGAGTTTATTTTGTCAACGATCATCCCCACCCTTTCTACATGGGAGTACTTCCCCTCTCGGGTCTTTCATAGACTCTAAGCCAATGGCGAATTAATGCTGAACACTAAATATTTTTAACATTTTAGTCATTATCTGTACTCTTTGTCAATGTTCTGAATGGACTAAAAAAACTTTATATAGACGTTTGGAAATGTTTGCACACAGCATAGTACCTTGAAAAGGATGTGGAAGTTAAAGGAAATCTAGATCGTGGTATATACTGATGTTTAAACGGAAAACTCAAGTTCATACTGACGTTTAAAGCAAAGCGAGATGGCAGTATATCAGGCATTCCGAGGTTGAGAAAGAACTGGAAAAAAACTGGCCCTGCAGTCATGATTGAGTAGGACTTTTTTAGCGGACATATTTTCCAGACGGCGTCTATTTCTTCCCCTAAAACAGTCCCACAATGCACTTCAATGCCAACTCGACCTAGTTTTTGCCTCAACTTCGAAATGCTTAATATGCTGACGCTCTTAAAACGGGAAAAACAGGTTCATAAAGAAGTCTGGAGCAAAATAATCTAGATGATACTATATATACTGATATAAACGTAAAAACGGCAACCACAAGTTCATACTAATTAAAATTTAAAACAAATGTGCATGATGGTGGTATATGTAGACTCACGCTTAAACCGCAGTATCTTGTTTCATAGCTGTGTCCATGTACGTTTTAAGAGACTTGCTGACTCTTACGGATGTAAGACGGCCCAATGGATTATGTTTCCAGCATTCCTTCATCATCCTGGACAGTTTCTTCAGCGTCTGATGGTAAAGGGAGTGCAACAAGAAGAGGTTAGATTTAATATTTAGTACAGCAAAAAGAAAAGAAAGGGGGGCATTCTTCAGAGTTTCCAGAAAGCTTAGAATCAATATAGCACTTCAAGTATCCCTTTAAGTTCGTTTATATTTCCCTTCCACCGGTACTAAAGTTATATGAACATAATTATTTTTTCCTTTTCTGTTCTCAATAAAATTATAGAAATTATGGGACATCTAAGTGAAGAACTATTTATATAGGGATATATAGGAGAACTTTAAAAATAAAATATAGGAACACTTATATACACAAATATAGGAGTCCTGGCAACAGGCTTCATGATTAGCTTAAACAATAGTACATAAAATTCATATAACAATAAATTGGTCTTCCAAACAATTAAACAAAACCTAAGCTAACAAAAGAGGTGCTTTACTATAAGGCAATCAAAAAGCAGGTTCCGAAGAGTGAAGTCTTATACTGCAAAAAAAATTATTATCTTTCTATAAGGCAAACAATAGACCCTTTCAGCTTGAGCGTAATGTTTTCCCATTTCAGAGACCATCATTGCATCCATATTCATGTGTCTTATGTGTAACCATTAAATAAAGGAATGATACTCTATGGAATCACACGTGGTCTGAAATGGAAAAACATTACGCCTAAGCCTTCCTTCTGTCTCTCCCTCCTTTCCTTCCCTCTCTCGTTTATTTTCTTTTTTCCTTCTATCCCTCTCTGATTTCCCTTCCATTTCCTTTCCTTTTCAATTTCCCTCGTTCTCTCCTTTCCTTATATTCCTCCCTCCCTCCCTCCTTCCCAACTTTCCTTCTATTACCGTCTGATTTTCCTTTCATTTTTTTGTCTTTTCACCCTCCCTCCCTCCTTTCCTTCTATCCCTCTCTGTCATTCCTACCGGGTTTCGTTCCCATCGGTTCGAACAGCAAGGTCGATACTTTTCAACACAAACCACTTCATAAACCTCTTCAACGCTAGGATCCCCAGGAACTTTATCATAATATGGAAGCTGGTATTCTTCATAGACACCTTCAGAAACACATCGTCTCGTCATCTCCCATAACACCAGGCCAAAAGAATATATGTCTGCTCTTTTATAACCATCAAAACGAGACACGTTGTGGAAATCTCCAAGGAACTCCGGAGCCAAGTAACGACTTGTTCCAACGCGGGTACCAGTAGGAACATCGACAAGACCGTGGGATGTTGACTTGCGAACAGCGAGGCCAAGGTCTGCTATGCAACAAGTTCCTGGTGGTGTGAAAATTTACAATTAGAGTTGAATTAATGTCAATCTGGCAAACCTCAACCTCCTTATTTGCGAATACAAAAATTGTTAGATTTTACGAGTGCGTAACGGTCAAACTCACCGTCATCCTTCACAAGGATATTCTTGCTCTTGATATCTCGATGAGCCATGGCAGGTTTGCCCTGGTTATTACTTCCTATCACATTGCTATGAAGGTGAGCCAAACCCCTGGCAGCAGAATGGGCAAGTTTGAGTAACTCCTGC
Organism: Anthopleura xanthogrammica; assembly: GCA_964019055.1. NCBI lineage: Eukaryota > Metazoa > Cnidaria > Anthozoa > Actiniaria > Actiniidae > Anthopleura > Anthopleura xanthogrammica. The sequence goes on along the minus strand of OZ025219.1, from coordinate 6,878,293 downwards.
ACATTTAATGTCGTCCTCTGTAGGTAATCACACAGGGAACCGTTCTCGTGGTAGTCTGTTATTAACCATAACTGTGTGTACAGCCCGTTGTCTTTTGTGTCTGAAGCTATAAACCCTACAATAGCATGGAGAAATACCTTTTAGACTACTAGTGTGTATATTCCTGGGGTCCTAAAACTGCTGGTAACAAGAAAAATCAAAAAATTATAAGCCAAAAATTGAAATTTCGTTACTTTTTTGTAAAAATGGCCTGGGTCAAAATTCTCAGTTTTTGCCAGCGCATGTTGATGTTTTGACATTTGAATAGTATAGACAGGGGAAATAAATGTTTTGTTAAGGTGGCTTCTCAAACGCGCATGCTCATGCACTTCAAATTCGTCGTCGTTCCAGATTCTACTTTTAATTTCCATGTGTTAAGGAGACCCATTTTGAGAACTATATCATTTATTTATTAATTTATTATTATTGTTATATATCATCATCATCATTTATTTCAATATTACAGCATGTCTTTTACCGCTCGTATATATACACTATTATTATCTTATCATTATTATTACTATTATAATTATAATAATTATTTACTATTATTATTATTAATTATTTATCTATTATCATTATTATTATTATTATTATTATTATTATTATTTGTTTCAATATTACTGCATGTTTTTTACCGTATACTGACGCTATCATTATCTTTTTTTATTACTGTCATTATTTAGCAGTTATTCGCCGAAGGCGAAGTGATTATCGATGAATATTTACCGAGCGGCGAGTCTTCGAGCTGCGAGGTAAATATTCATCGATAACCACTGAGCTTGAGGTGAATAATTGTTTTAGTATAAATAAAAAGGTGATTATTTCAAAAAAGAAAGAAGGAAACAACATTGAAAGTGAAAATATTTTATTTTTTAAAAGCGCGACGGTCACGCTGACAGGCATTTTGTCCGAAAAGGTGATTATCGGCTGATAATCCGAGATAGAAAACCAATCAGAGCGCGCGATTTTGTATAATCACCTTTGTATTTATACTAAAACTAATTAATAATGGTAATTGAACTAAGTAGAGTGCAATTTGGTCTGATATCAAACGCGCGATAACAAAATCACACGACCGCGTAGCGGGAGTGTGATTTGTAATCTTAAGTTTGATATCAGACCAAAATTGCACGACACGAAGTTCAATTATCACTTTATTATATTCATTTGGAAATCATACTAGATAGACACTAAATTTGTGTAAGTAGCTGTTAAAATCATCCATTTTGTTTCTTTTTGTAACAAAAAATTGCATTCAAACTTGAAAAAAGCTACATTTTATGTTCCTTATTTGCTGTAATCTGATTGGCTGATTACATACAATCCTGTAATCTGATTGGTTACCTTTTCTAGTGTTGCATTGTGATTGGCTGACAAAAAGATGCGATTCGGACTCAAAATAGTGCGATTCGTGCTTGAATCAATCTACTGAGAGCCAATCAGATTACAGGATTTGCTAGTGATTTCAAAATGGATATAATAAATATTATTATTGATTATTATTATTATTATTCATTTTAATATTACAGCATGTATTTTACCATATACGTGCCGTAAGTCATTACTGTACGTTTCCTAAAACATTCTACTAGATTCTATCACCACAAATTTCCGTGCGACTCATAAAAAAATTATATCCAACCTAGAATATTTTGATGTCGAAGCATAACAGTCTGGTACAACTCAGTTTCCCTGATCCACGATCCATCCTGACTTGAGTTGAAAGACTTCACAGCCACGTCTTGTTCATTCTTCCATTTTGCCCGATAAACCTGACCAAAACGACCACGGCCGACCAGCTGGACGATACTTATCTGACTAGCAACAGTACTCTGTCCCAAGTATTGTAACTGAGAGCCTCCTATAGTCGTAGATTATTAAACAAGACGACAAGTAAGTAAAAGGGGGTTTCCTATAAGTTCTCATTAAAAATACGCTGATATCTGCCTCTCACCACTGCGACCCGGGTTCGACTGAGTCCCATCGGGCTCGGTGTCGTATGTGAGTAGAGTTGTTTATTGGTTCTCTCCTGTGCTTCGAGGGTTTTTCTTCGGGTTCTCCGGTTTTCTTCCTTCGCAAAAATCAACTTCTAAATTCCAATTGCTATTTCAATGGACGAAGAGCCCTCTGTAGAAATGCCACTTCTAAATCTCATTTATTTATTTATTTATTTTTCTTAGAATGAACCTACTCTTTTGGTTGCAGACATTTGGTACTGAAGAGCAGCCTCTAAATGTCTGGCAAAATTAGCAAGAGCTTTAAAATTAATGTTACGGGGGGAGGGGATGACTCCCATATGTATAGAAGGGTGGGCATGCTCATCGGAAATTATGAAAATGACCCCAAAAAGGTACCAAAATTCTCTTTCTCGTAGTCTAACAATCGCAATTTTCACCCCTAAATGGTACTAAATTACCTAATTTTACAGCATTTTAATTAGGTTTTTTGTTAGAATACCGAAAGAAGTACCAAATAACGAAAAGTAACCGCTAAAAGGTACGACGAGCATCCGCCCCACATATCGGAGTCCCCCCCCCCCCCCCCGGGAAATCTTAATTCATTCTAAATCTATATTTACTAAACACTGCGCTACACAATCCTTGTATACATTTTGTATCGATCTCTCTGATTTCTGCTCTGTAAGTAATTTCATAAAACTCATGAATAATTAATGAGGAAAACACAATAGAAATCATTGTCCGTGGAGGAGGTTGTATATCTGATACAAAATCGTCCTGATTTGCATAAACTTTAACTCCAATTTTCTCAGCCAAATTCAATTTTATTTTTAAAATTTTAGTAGAACATGAATGTATACACCTAGACGTTTCATAAGTAATATACAATATTCGTGTCCGTGTTGTATCAGATATACAATCACTCGCCTTCGGCTCGTGGTTGTATATCTAATACAACACGGCCACTCATATTGTAGTATTACTAATCATTTTTCTCACCTGACGAGGCATCGTACGCACAGCCCACCGCTGACGTCTCCTCAGGCGTTTCCACATGTCGCTTACACTTGTAGATGATGAGTAATGTCATAAGGAAGACAAAGCTACAAACTCCCCCAATGATTTTTCTTACCATTACTGGGGTCAATTTGTCGTTGTATTGCTGTTCTGTATATCAAAAATGAATAACAGGGATAGCTTTAGAAAATTTTACGCAGTTAAAAAAAAAAAAAAAAAAAGGGACAAAAATATTAAGGGGGGGGGGGATTGAAGTACATTTTTAAGTGAAGTGATATAAAATAATTTCTTTTTAGAGAATCAAGGGTGAGGGTGATGTAGCGGGTAGTACACTCGGCTCTCGCTTTTTGGGTCTGGGATTAGATTCGCGGACTGACATCACATGTGAGTAGAGTTTGTTACGTCTCTCCCTTGATCCAAGGGTTTTTCTCCGCGTTCTTTGGTCTTTTACTCCCTGGCTTCACTAAATAGCCAATGTGCACGAGCTCGAATTTCTAGCACAAAGCATGATGAGAAACCAAGTCCTTACGCTTTTTTGGCTCCTCTAAAAGTTCATCTTATAATTTTCCCCCCAACATTTTCTATGGAAATGTAAATATTTCAACAGACGAAAATAACAGAGTAATTTTTTTCTGATATTTCCTTTGATTTCCCTGTTTCATTTTTGCAGGGCTTGGTTTCCCAGAGTGCTTTGTGAGCTTTGATGCACATTGCTTATTCTAATTCGATCTGTGAGTTAGCTTGGCCGACTTTGATCAACCCCAAGGCTGCTTCACGGTATGAATAAATTTGAAAGTAGCTATATTGTTTTGACAGTTTACGAAGTAAGCTATGGAAAAGAAAAAAATACCTTTTCTGGTTGGAGGAGAAGTCGTCAGTGGACCGGGAAAAGTGATGCTGGCATTTCCATTGCAGTAGTCCTCGTAACAGCACTGTCGTTGCACGTATCGATTGTAAATATCCTCTTCCTCGGGGTACTCACAAAAGTACATCATATCTTCGTGTGAAGCGCATCCTCTTTCTATCATGCCTTCGTCCTCTAAGAAACTTCGTTTTAAGGTAGTAATACAGCTGTCGGTTGTAGCACAGGTGTAATTTGTTTCCGGACAAGAGTCACAAACGCAGATAATAGTTTCATCACAGTACCCTTAAAAATTAGAGAAAAACTTTTAAAATGCAATAGAGTGTTTTTCGTATGAGTGGGAAACGGTACGGCAGATTCATAGCCGTACTGTAGCCGTACCGTATCTTACCGCAGCCGTAACCACGCATTGTGATTGGATAAATTACTGGAAGACAATGGAAAGCCATTTCAGTGTTATGGCATTTCGTACCGTGTACGTACTGTAAATCAGTACCGTATTTTCCCCACAGATACGAAAACCGCTCTAAATGTATGTTTTGGAAGAACGTCGCATACTGTTAAAGTTTAGTGTCAGAGGTTTGGTTCATCGGTTTTTCCTCAATCCCAAGAGTGAAAGACAGGACGGGCAGCCATATTGGAGGACAGTTCTTTTGTAGAAGTTCAACAAACGTAACGGAAGTCTTTGCCCATTTTCCATGTCGTAACTGTTGTCTCGATCAGCGCGTAGCAATGAAAAAAGTGGTAAAAAGTAGACGCAAGACAAAACGCATCGAAAAGCATGTGTTATCAAACGCAATCAAAACACAGTAGTGTAGATGGGGCCTCGTAGTCATCCACGCATGCACGTTCGAGACAATCCCCCCAAAAAATCATACAAATCGAAAACTAACTCACTTTTCATTCGAGTTAAAAATCAAATGGACGAACCGACGGCTCCTATATTTATATTTTCAGAAAATAGATTTTGCCAGATTTTCATTCACGTTTAATATGTGATCAATTGCAAGTCTCCTCGTCCCTTTAAACGAGTCCTATAGAAACAGACTCTGAAACAGAACATTAGAGCAAGCTAGAAAAAATCAGTTCAACGGGATGCTTAAAATGACCGATAAAATCTTAAAGATATGCATAAAACTATCCCTAAGCCCTTATTAGAATTCTATAGTTTTATCGAGCTCTTGCTGGAGCTGATATCATTGAACATTCAACACACCAATACGAGAAAAATAGCAGTCAGTTAATTGGTCAAAAGCAAAGTTCAGGTTAATTTACCGAACAATTTATACTGTGTCATGTCTCTAATTAAAATATAATTACACTATATTTCAAACATATAAGAACCGTTCTAGGCTTTAGTGAATTAAGAAAACTATTAAAGAAAAACAAGGCTTGATATAGTAATATTTTCACTCAGTTTCACTGATAGAATTGGCGAATATTTTCATTGATAGCAACATGATATCAAACAACCTACAAACACTTCTAAAAACAAATTATCTGAAATATTCAACGATGTAAACAAACAAATTCCTTCTTACCTGTGATAATAAAGGTTCCCAGGAATAGGAATGTCGTTAAAAGAGAGTTTAACTTGGTCTTCAGCATCTTTTCTTCACCTTCTTCAAACCTTTTCTTCAAACGGCCTTTGCACGAGTTCCCGTGTTTTCGTGCCTGGTCACGTGATGCAATTCAAACGCGATTGGTTGAATTTTGACAGATGTGACAGCTAAATGTTTACCAATTACATTTTCCCCAGATTTTTTCCCCGATTCCTTTTGTCTTGTTTTTTTTTTACTTCATTTATTTTCCTCAGCCGCTAATTTACAGAACCTATTTCCAAGAATAAAAATCGCGAGTTTCATTATTTTCCAAATCATCTCTTCTCCTTATATAACCTTCTTTAAGTATTTTTAGGAATCAATTGTTCCACAGTGGTAGTTCATTTTCACTCGCCTCTCGCCTCGATTTTTGGAATCGGTATCACACGTGAGTAAAGTTTCTCGAGTATCTTCTTTAATTCAAGGTTTTTCCCGGTTTTCCTCCCTCCGCAAAACCTAACAAACTAGATTCCAATTCGATTTGCGAGTTCGCCGAGCCCTGAAGTTGATCAGCCCAGAGGTTGTTTCAGGGTTTGATCTGTGAGGTAGCCCTGCCCTGGATTAGATCAGCCCAGAGGTTGTTTACAGTAATGACTAATTCTAAAGATTATAAGATTGGATGTAATATAAAATAAAAAAGAATAAAAACAAAAACTCATTAATTGGTCTAGGGCGATATTCAGAAGTATCTGATCTAGAGGCGTGGGGGGGGGGGGGGGGGGGTACACCCTACCAACCTCAACATTCCCCAGAGGAATAAAAACAATGTAGCACCCCCTGAGTTCGATCTTAGTCAATGCCTAATAAATATTTGGCCAAATAAAATCACTCTAAAAGAAATTTTAGGATTCATGAATTAAATAAACTTAAATTTCTTTATTATTTTCATCTTTATCCTTCTTCTTTTATCAATTATATAAATTATTTCTTTTGGCCCTCAATATACTTCAAAAATAACGCAATTCGTTGCGTCGCTGTTGTTCAGGTTTCACAAGAACCTGCGATTTCTTTAGCCAGCGTCAACCTTAATCCCCCCATGCGATTTATCCTTTTAATACAAATATCAACCCGACATGCATCTAGCCAATCACTGTAGCCTGCGCGTGCACTTTAAACCAAAAACAATTGTCTCTTTAAAAATATAATACTATTACTACTATAAAATGGCCTTCGGCAAGTATACCCCAATGTAGTTCAATGCCTCGTGGGATCATACAAAATGACGTTTTTTTTTACCGATCCCATAATGCAATGCGCATAGCGTCGACGTCATGCCTGACTTGGCATAAACCCTTCTCAAGGCTCAAAAACTTCTTAAACCTATACTATTTTAATTATTCTATTTTATATATTTTAATAAGCTTCTGTTGCTATTTATTTTGTTGAGGAATTTTTTTTCCTAGCATGTCCAACGGTCAACCCCATGCAGTATTAATATTATTATTACCATTCTTAAAATAAATAGAATTTGGTATTACTGAAGCAGAATTCAATTTGAGAATAAAATAACTGTATGTTCAAGATTGGGCGACTTGATATGGACTTCAAGATGGATGATAAAAGATATTCTTGTGAAGAATTAATGTTAGAATTGTGCGAACTTAAATCTGAAAAAAAAAGGAGAATGTTAAATAGTTGCACTCCTTTATTGTATGGCAATGCATAAGGGCAGGATGTATCAATTCGCTATGCAGCGAATGCAACTTTAACGCCTTTTTCCAGTTTTATGCCAAACTTGGTTAGTTTAACTGTTACATCATAAAGCAATACGCAAATTGCCTGCACTTGGGCTACCTGTGTCATACATTCACGTGACAGGCGAGCGTGCAACTTCAATCCCATCCCAGAACTTGCGTTTTTTTTGTTTGCTTCTACGAGGAACGAAGACCCTGGGGGTGGGAATGGTGTGACTTCTACAGATTTGAATCACATACATTGTTAAAATTGCGCAAGAACGGTGTAAATGACTACCATTTTTGTTCCATTTCTTACCTATATATGTATAATATAAAGTGACAGGATTATCCTGTGACAAGTTTCAGTAAAAACATCAGCGCCAAGGCGTGGACAAGCAGGGTGTAGCCAACGAAAGCTGATCTTGCTATACCACGTGGTTTCATGCTAATGAATGAAAGGTTTTATGAAAAAGGATTGAGAATAATTATTGGTATCCTGATCAGTTATGCATATGGCGAGTAGCATATTAACAACAAGGTTTACTAACTGAACTGGATCTTGCCACCGAGTTTTCTTTTTTATAGTGTAAAATCTCAGTATGATCATGGTTTTTCAATTTGGCCTACGTTAAAATAATCTATACACGCATACACTTACCTTCTTCTAAAAAGTCTACCAAAATATGAAGCGGATGACTTTGCATGACGACCTGGAAAAAAGGAAATTTAAACTAAAACCAAGAAAACTATCGCCAGCCACACCTAACCACTAGAAACCCTTGAAATAAAGAAGGGTTTCTTGCAGAATAGGAAATACCGGGGCATGGTGACAGAGGTTAAGCCCCACCTTATTCCACTCCCTCTGCCCCTCCCTCCTCCCCCCACCGACACTTGTTGGGTCCTGGAGTCCAAGAAACTAAAAACTATGGATTGGGGCAAAGAGAAAGCTGTTTACCAATATTTGAAGCTGTGTATTGATAGAGTTTTTGTCCTCCTTCATCGCTTGTGGTAGGACTTTGAATATCTTCGATATCAATAGCAAACTGAAAGAGAATAAAAAGGAAAAGTGGATGAGAGAGATTGTTTGCCAAAAGTAGAAAGCGCAGAATTCAAGCTGGTATTATATGTTTACAACAGAGGGTAAAACTACCTGTGATGATGATGATGATGATGATGGTCGTTTTTGTCGTAATTGTTCTTCTGTTTGAGTCAGACGTTTTTCCAGCTCGGTTCTCGCTTCTCTCTCCTCTCTTAGTTGATCCTGAAGTAGAGTATGAACAAGAAAAACAAATTATCATCATAATACCAACGTCATAAACATTAACAGCATCGTCATCATTGTCGTCATCATTGTCGTCATCATCGTCGTCATCATCATCGTCGTCGTCGTCATCATCATCATCATCATCATCATCATCATCATCATCATCATCATCATCATCACCATCATCACCATCATCACCATCATCACCATCATCACCATCATCATCATCATCATCATCATCATCATCATCATCGACGTCATCATCATCATCATCGACATCAATAACATCATCAATAACATCATCATCAACATCATCATCAACAAAAACTTCTCGAGATCATCATCATTAACACCGTGATCCTCTTCAACACTATCGCTTCATTATCAACTCTGTCAGCATACGTACTACCATCATTATCAAATTAATTATTATCGAATAATCATTATCATCAGATCATAATCATCTGCAAAACTTTCATCATAACCATTATTCCAGACTTGGTATATAGCAGATCAGTAAAACCTTACCTGGATTTCATTACACTCGAGGCATTTTTCATCGTATAATCTACAGGTTTCGTCAAGCCTATGCGATGAAATTAAAATCTCATTTAAAAAGTGTCCAGTAAATAATTCAAATGGCCATTCAAATTCATTTTACTCGGTCTTCCTGTAAAATATCCGTAAATAGAATGGCATTTTTCTTCTTCTATCCGTCACAAATGCGGGTATCTAACACACAGCATACACCAGAGCCCAGCAACAAGACCTTAGAAGCCCGAGTACACGTCTCGAGGACGTCTAGTTTAAAAAGCTTACTTCCACTTTCTACTATTAGAGAAACAGAATTTAGAATTTCTAATATCAACAAGAAATATCAAAGTATATTACCTTTCGTTCAAGCTCGAGACATCGATACTTTCAACGGGTGATTGTAGGGTTTGGTCGATAACTATTTCAGTGAGTTCCTCAACTACCTGGTCCTGAGAAATTAAACAGTGAACACAAGAAACAAGGTCATTCAAAGTAGGTTTCACATGAAGGAAAAATGTCGTGCAGCCCTGTCCTCATCTGAGACAAAGATCATGCCGCTTTATAAAAGATATTGCGTCCAAAAGTTCTGAATCACATACGACCAAATTCAGCCAAATTTCGGAGGACGCAACAAGAGTTTTTGCATAAATGGATTTATTTTCTGCCCAGCAACATCAATTTCCACTGTACTTGGGTTGGTGGGTTGGCTCAATTGATATTGGCTCAAAAAGATATGCCTCCCGGTTGGCTCAGTTGGCTGGGCACCGAACTTTTGCGCGGGAGGTCTTGGGTTCAAATCCCAAACTCAGAATCTTAAAATAGCAGGGACGTTAAACATAGAGGACCACAAGTTTATCAGATGCGACTGACACGTGTCACCCTCTAAGTTATTTTACATTTTTTTTGTACGGTACCTGTGGCAATGTCTTCAGTGGCAGCTCCTGTTTCCTCTCGGTGTCCTCTTTCGTTAATGAACTCAACATACTTCTGTTATTTTCAAGTTCGTACTCCAATATATTCTTTTGTTGCTCCAGTTCATTTATTCGAGCAGCGAACTCGTTGCAGGAAGCTTCGTCCTTGGCTCGTCTTTCTTGTAATTTTTGATTTTCCATTCCGAGAATATTTAGCTTCGACTGCAACTCGCTTAGTAAAGGAGAAATATCTTCTTCGCTCTCTTTCTTTCCAGAGTCCACTCCCAACTTTTTATCCTGCAGTGCTTTTAGTTTCTTGTTCGCTTCATCACGTTCACTTCTCGCTTGGTCTAGATCTGATCTCCAGCCATGTCCGATGTGTTCAAAGTTTTTCTTGATTTGAAAAATTGCGGATTCCTTTTCTCTCAGCGACTGTTTCAGTCCTCTGTTTTCAGAATCAAGTTTCTCAACTTTTTTGGAGAGATCCTCATTCTCTTTAAGACACGTTTGCAAGTCCTTTCTAAGTCCTTCACTCACTCTTTGGAACTTGGTATAAAGTTGGTCTTTTTCTTTCCTGGTTTTGTGATATTCTTTAGAAATTTTATTCATTTCTGACTTCATTTCTTGCAAAGTGTTTGCAAATCCTTCATGGTTTGGACCCTCACTTGTCAAAGGAACGGAAACTTCTCGCTTTTCCAACGCGGCTCTCAATTTTGCCGCCAGATTTTCTTTCTCCTTGACAACACCCTCGACTTCAAGGCGTAATAACTGAATCGTCTTTTCTCGTTCAAGACTCTGAGCTCTAGCTTGTTCTAAATCAAATGTTAAAGCAGTGTTGATTCGTTCGTGGTCCTTTTTAATCTTTGTGCGATATAGTTCTTTTTCCTTGATGGCATTATCCGCCTCGTCTCGCAGCCGATCATTTTGCATCGCCATTTCATTATAGCCTTTCTGCATCTCTTCGACCATTTTCTTGGAGTCTGATTCATCTAACTGCTGTCTTAGATTGCTGACCTCTTCATTCAGCTGCACTAGGTTCTCGGCCTGTGTATTCAATGTTTGTTGCACCTTTGCTCTATCGTTCAACGAAGTTCCTAACCTTTCTCTTAGCTCATCGCACTCTCTACCTAGAAAGTCTTTGTCTTGATTCAAACCGTTGATTTCTCGGTCAAGTTGTAACATCTCAGCTAAGATTTCGTCTTTTTCGTTGACCACTGCTGCAACTTCTTCTTTGAGCTTGGATATTTCATCTGAATTTTCGTTGATCAAATTCTCTTTCTCATCAAGCATCTTTTCGTATTCACTCTTCAAGCCTTCTGAGCGCCCTCCTTGCTCGTCAACTGCCTGCTTCATCTTAGATTTCAAGTTTTCTACAATTTCGTCCCTCTCTTTCACAAACTTTTCCATTTCCAATCTCAAGTCTTTCACTCTCTGTTCACACTGCAGTTTGTCCGCAAGGATGATTTCCTTCTCTTCGACTATGTTTCGGTAAGATTCTTCAAATCCCTCTCTCTGAAGTGCCATCTCTTTTTTAGTTTCTTGCAGACTATTACCAAGATCTTTAAGCTTCGTCTCACTTGCTGAAACTTTTTCTCTTAGCTTCGAAACAAGACTTTCTTTTGCATCCTCCGTCGAACTTTCTATTTCCTCGCGCAAGCTACTGATAAGACTTTCTGAATCAGCTAACTTCTGTTCAAGTTCTGCTCGATGAGCAACAATGACATCAAGATCTTTTCGAAGGTTTGATACGATGTCTTCAAGATCGGCATTTCTGCGGCCAAACTCTGAATTCTCTTCATCAAGACCTTTGGCATGTTCCGTTACAGAATTCAAACGTTCTTGTAGTTTCTCGTTAGCATTTCTCAAATCTGACGTTTCTGTTTCCAATCTCTTGGCTTTTATTTCTAAGTCATTCTTAACATCAAGGCATTCTTCATAATTGGATGTAATGGCAGCGAGATCGTTGGTTTTCAATTCTAATTGTCCTTGACTTGTCTCTAGTTCGTTCTGAATAAACTGGATATCCGAATCTTTCTGTGACAAGAGCTCTTCGTACTCAAACTTTAGGTTATCAACCACTTTACCTTTGTCATTAGTTAGAGCATGCAACCTTTCTCGAAATCCATTAATCATCTCTTCTTTATCTTTGACTAAAGCGGCCATTTCAGACCTCAAGTCTTTCAACCGTTGCTCCTTTTCTAAGCTTTCATTGGCAACCCTCCCGAAGTCTTCATTCAAATTTTCAGCCTCAGACTTCAGATTTTTGACCATGTGTTTTAATTTGGAATTAATTTTTGTCTGCTGTTGTAACTTCTTTTCTAGTTCGCTTTTCTTGGCTGTATCTTGAAGCATTTCTTCTTCGATATTTGACTTCTCAAGTACCTGGACTTCGTCAGTATTGACGCCTTGGTCTTTCATGGAAACGGAGTCCTTTTCTTTTGAAGATTTTAGTGGCAACTCGTTTTCAGGCAGCAATGCTAACTTCTGTGGCTCTTCACTTGACATATTCAAGAAGTCTTGCATGTAACTAGTTCCAAAGCTTTCATCCACGGGTGAACTCTCGCCAACTTGCTTGATTTCAAAGGGAAGAATAACCGGCACCGGCTTCCCTTTGGAAGGAATCTGTTTTCGCAAGCGATCTGTTTCGATTCTTAGTTTATGCAGAGCTCTGTCTTTTTCTACTTTGTCGTTCATTGCTTCTTGTAAATCTTCTCGCAGTCCCTGAAGAATGTGTTCCATCTCAGCTTTGGCCTTCTCGCTTTCCTTTAAAAAATTATCTTTATCGATTAATTCATTTTTGAGCGAAAGGTTGTCATTCTCTGTAGTTTCGAGGTCTTGTTCAACCTGGGACAGATCTGTGCTAAAGTTTTCTCGTAGATCACTCAGTTTTTGTTTCAGCTCTTCGTTGGCCGAGTTAAGCTCTTTCAGCTCTTCCTGAAGGCTCTTCACTGTTGGCTTCGTGTCTTCCTCTTCAGAAGCTGCATTTCCTTCACCTGATTCTTGGCTTACGTCTTTGGCTGTTTGTTCATTCAACCGATCCAATTCAGCCTTCAAACCACTTGCCTCTTCTCTTAAAGCTTCAAGCTCCACAACATAGTTTTCGATCTCTTTCTCCTTTTCCAGGATTCTACTATCTTCAATATCTATGCAATCAACTGAAGCATCCTTCATCGTTGGCAATGTCTTATCTCCAGATTGAGCCTCCAGACGTCTTAACTGGACTTGGAATTCGTAAGCCAGTTGGTCAGCGGCTGACTTGCCCTGAAGAGCATGCTCCAAGTCTTCACGTAGACCTGATACAATGTGGTCAAAGTTCCGACGAAGTTCATCGATATTCTCCCTATCTTTGGCAAGTTTTTCATTATCACTGTTGAGTTTTTCGATTTTCTGATTGGCAATCCCAAGGGCTGACTCTTTTAGGTCTAGAGCAATGGCTTGCTGCGATAATGATTCTTCGAGTTCAGATTTCACATCTTGCATCGCCTTCTCATGATTTTCATCAAGCTCTTTGATCTCATCCTCAAGTTTCGTAATCATTAAGTTTTTCTCTTCAATGGCAGTACCCTTTTCAAGCAGAACAATTTCATCCTTCATTTCTTTGATACTTTTTTCCTTTTCTTCTACCAACTTTTCGTACTTGTCGTTCAGGTTTTCACACTTGTCCTTCTCCTCCAGAATATGTTGCATTTTCGCTCTCAAGTCATTGACAATTTTCTCTCTCTCACGGACAACCTGATCCAGTTCTATGCGGAGTTCCTGACAAGTCTTTTCTCCGTTGATCTTATCTTCCCGAGCCTTTTGTAGTTCATCTTTCAGTGATCCAACGTCGTCAACTCCATCATCATCTTCACCTTTCCCTCGCTTCTTCAGAACTTGTCTCAGTTTCTTCTTGAGTTTCTCATTTATATCTTTTATTTTCTGTAATTCAGACTGGGACGTATTAAGCTCGTTTCTCAAGTTGTTAAGTTCCTCTGGTTGAAAGCCTGTGGTCGTATCTACGCAAGGAGGAAGTGCTTCAGTTTGAAGTGAGCTTGTCTCGGGAACAACGACGCTCTTTAGCTGGACTTCTAGTTCTTGATTCCTTTGCCGCAGGGATTCCTTTGCTTCTTCAAGCATCTTTATTTTATCATCATGTGGCTGCACCGCAGTAGATGAACTTTCAAAATTCCTGACTTGCATTTCAAGCAACTCAATTTTACCATTTAGATCGATCTTGTCCTTGTTCAGTTCTTCAATAACACGATTCAAACCTTCTAATTCTTCCCTCTTTTCTTGATCTGATTTATTTAGCAGCTCTAATTGTTCACTCAAAGTGTTAGTTGCTGTTGTCTGTTCTTTGAGCTGTTGCGTTAGCTCATCCACTTCCTTGGTCTTCTCTGATATCAGATCATTGCGCGTTGCATTGTCCTGTATATTTTCATCGATAACTTCATTCAGGCGACTTATTTCTTGGTTCAGTTCATGTATGGTACTTTCTTTCTTCTCAAGCTCTTCCTTATTCCCAATGAAGTTTTCCTTTGCTTCTTCTAGTTCTTTATTGATCCGTAAGAGTTCTTCTTCTCTTTCCGAAAGAGCAAGTTCAAGCTTTACTCCTTCTTCTTTGAGTTCATGAACTTTTTCACGAGCTTCTTCGAGAGCAGCGTTTTTTTCTGTTGTGAGCTCTTCAACTTTCAATTTCGAGGATTCCATGGTTTCTTCAAGCTCTTCTTGGAATCTTTTCATTTCAAGTTCCAGTTTTTCTTCCAAGCTTTCTCGAGTTTTCTTCTCTTGATCAACGTTTTCCTGCAGCAATACAATATCTTCTTTCGATTTTCGTAGCTCAGATTCAAGGACCTCTTTCTCGTTGCGTACTTCCTTTAGCTCTTCTCGAAGTTGTTCTACACTTGATTGTAATTCTTGTATCAAAGCATCTTTCTCAGCCTGAATAACTTCAAACTCCCTTTGTAATCCCTCACCATGCTCCTCTTTGCCTTTCTCAGAATCTGCCACCAACCGCTTGAACATTTCGTCTTTTTCTGCATGAGCCTTTTCGATCGCTTGTTCCAGATCTCTGATCTTATCTTCCAGAGAGCTTTGAGACCCAACAAATTCCTTCTTTAATTCTTCTTCTATTTGGTTTCGTTCAGTGCGCATTTCATCGAGCTTCTCTCTCAAGTTGAGTAAGATTTCATCCTTATCTTGGATTACCTTTTCGAAATCTTCCTTCAGTCGATCCAATTCTTTTCTCCCCTTCTTTGACTCAATCGTCGCCAAATCTTTCTCTTCTCTAGCTTCATCGAGTTTACTCTTCAAATTCTGCAAAACATCTTCTTTTTCCTTAAAAGCAAGTTCAAAATCCTCCCTCAAGCGCTGACACACATGTCCTTTATCAGCAAGCACCTTGGCTACTTCTTCCTCTAAATGTTGCCTAGTCTGTTCATTCTCAGATAAAGATCTATTTAATTTTTCATTTTCTGATTTCGCTTCCCTTAAAGAATTCTCCAGTTCTTGTCGTTGCTGTTCTACAGATTCTTTCTCTTCGTGCAGCGATTCAGCGCGTTTATACAAATGTTCTGTCGACTTCATCATCTGTTCTTTCCAGTTTCCATCCACATCGTCTCGCTCTTGTATTATCTTCTGCAGCTCATCGTGGGATTTCTTTTTATCCACAAGCTTTTGTTCAAGTTCTAAACACACCATCTGCGCTGAGCGCTCGACCGCCGTCCTCTCTTTGATGGCATTTTCAAGGTCAAACCTCAGACCCTGGCAAATGTGATCAAACTCCGATTTAATAACTTCTGCTACTTCTTCTTTTTCTATGGCAAGTTTTTCCAGTTCTTTTCTTAATACTTCACATCTTTTACAGCCAGTTGCTTCGGAGCTCTTCCCAAGTAGCTCACTTTGGACTGCTTTTAAGGCCTGAAGCACTTCTAACTCCTTCTTAAGGACTTCACAATTTTGGCACTCAGATACCTTGACACTTTGCTCAGGTACACTAACTTGACCTTCGAGGTCTTTGATTTGGGCTTTCAATTCGTCTTCACTTAATTCCTTCTCTTCTCTCAAGGCTTCGAGTTCTTCAGTCACAAAGGCCATAGCACTTTCCTTTTCATTTAAAACTTTGTCAAATTCTTTACGAAGGTTTTCACAGGCCTCTTCTTTTTCGTTTGTTACTTTCTCGATCTCCTTGTTTAATTTTTCCCTTTCTTCTCGGCTCTGTTTGACGTGGTTTTTCAGCTTGTTCTTGATTCTTTCAAAATTCTTCTTGGCCTTCTCAAGTTCAACAGACATCGACTCCTTGTCAGTTGCTGTTTCCTCATTTTCAGCCTAAAAAAAATAATACATTCAAAAAAAAATAGTTCATAAAAACATACAAAATTTAAATTTGTTTTGCCATATATAGTTTGAATTACAATGATCACTGACAAATGGCAACACAAGTAATCATTGGATATATTACTTTAAATGTAAAACTGAAGCACCAGCAAATCTCCCATTTCACGCTCTTTCATCCTTTTCTTTTCCTTTTCTTTCCCTTCCTTTCATTCCATTTCTTTCCTATCCTTTCCTCCCTTTCTTTCTTCCTACCACACCTCCTTCCCTCTTTATAGTCTTCTCAGCCAATCTGTTCATATTGACTGTTATATTTTCATATATTATCTCTCACCTTAACAATATCGCTTCCTTCTTGCGAAAGACTCCGCTCAAGATTCACCCTTTCAAGCTGCGCTTCCAGTTCAGCATACTTGGCAGAAACATCCATGAAGCTTGACTCCCATGAGGATTTTTCATTCCTGAACTGTTCATCCAATTCACTCTTTTCACGCATCACCTTCTCGAGGTCCAGATTTAGTTCTTCCTCAAGATGAAGTAAGTCCTCTTTCGTTGCTTCTAAGGACTTCTCTTTTGATTCCAATATTTCTTTTAGTTGCTCATTCTCCGCTTTCAGCCTATCATTGATGTTATTCAGTTCTTTAGATTCTTCTTGTGACGGAAGCGCAGTTTGGAGATCTGCTCGCATACAAGTTATTGCATCGTCATAATCTATTTTAATACGCGAGATTTCTTGTTCAGTTTCTGTTAGCTTCGATAAAAGTTTTTCATTTTTACTGCGAATTTCCGACAACTCCTTCTCCTTCGCTTCAAGCTCCGTTCTTAATTGCTGTAGTTCCTGTTCTCTAGAAGAACTATCTTCACTACTGTTGCCTTTCAAGTTCTTCGCCAACGTTGTCATTTCTTCCTGATGCAACAAATAAAGCTCTTCAGTTTTCATTTCAAATTCTTCTTTCAGTAGCTGGATTTCATTTTCTTTTTGTGAAACTAAGTTTTGATTTTCGTTCATTTCTCTTTTCATCTTCTCCTTCTCAGTTCGCTCTTCTTTAAGCTTCTTCTTCAGCTGATGGATAAATTTATCCTTGTCTGCAACCGTTTTCTGGACATCTTCCTTTGAAGCACTCTGTTGTAGACGAATATCCATTTCGATCTTTTCAGTTTGTATTCTCTCCATGTCAAGTTTTAAGTTCTGTGCTTCAAGTAAAGCCTCTTGCAGCTTCAAGTTCATTTCTTCCTTTTCCTGATGCGTTGCCTTGAACTCGCTCTTTAAGTTGGTTAGTTCATCGTCTTTTCCAGACACCGACTCCTCAAGCTCATTCTTCACAAGCTCGATCTCTCGTAACTGCACAACTTCAGCACTCAGTCGCTGAACTTCATCTTTCAAATCGTTTTTCAAGTTACTCTCGTCTTGTATTTTGTCATTCAGTTCTTTAAGTTTGGCATCGCTTTCTTTCTTTAGCTCTTCAATTTTTGCCTTGTATTCAGCATTTACTTTCTTATTTAGTTCAATCTTTTCTCTCATTTTCTCTTTGAGTTTTGTAATAACGCCATCTTTGTGGCTCTTTAGATCTTCAAGTTTCTTCGCCAACTCTTCTTCGAGGTTCATTTTCTCCAAATTCTTTTCTTCTACAACTTCGTTGATACTTGTTCGAAGCGTTTCCTCAAGTTCTGCATTAAACTGTCCGGCCAGTTGAGTCTTCATGTTTTCCAACATCAGATCTTTCTTGTCGAGCTCTTCCTGCAGCGAACTCCTTGTCAATTCATCTGTTTCAGTCTCATTTCTTTTGACCCCCTCTAGTTCATTTCTGAGGTTGTCTAACTCGTTTCTAAGAAGATCACGTTCCTCAAACGATTTCTCCAGTATTTCGTTCAACTCATTTTTACCATCCTCCACAACTTTACCAGCATTTTTAACCATTTCCAGCTCATTTGAGATTGCACTCAATTCATTTTTGAGATCTTCCCTTTCCTGGATAGCCTCTTCTAACTTTTTATTTATCTCACTCCTGCTTTCTTCAAGCTCTGTTCTGGAGACATCAGCGCCGCTCTTCATACATTCAAGCTCCTTTTCAAGTTCACTTCTCAAACCAAGTTCTTTTTCAGTAGTTGCTTTGTATTGTGAAACTATTTCTTCGTTTTCCTTTTGCAGAGAATCGATTTTTGTTCTGTACCCTTCAATTTCGTTCTCGATATCACTTCGTAGCTGGATTTCTTTATCTAATGCGGATTTAAAATATTCGTCATTTTCTACTTTTTCTTGTTGTAGGTCTTCACATTTCTTTCTTAAATCATCCAAGTCTTTTGTCAACTTAATCACCACCTCACGCTCTTCCTCTAAAGCAGCCACGAGTTGTGCCTCTTTTTCGTTTTTCTCATTTTGAAGCGCTTGGATTTGCAGTTCTAAATTCCCTACCTCTGTTTCCAACTTGCCATACGACTGTTCGAGTTCGTCCTTTGTTCCTTCGGTAGCAAGAAGCTGCGATCTAATTTCATTTAGTTCAGCGGATTTCTGTTCAAGTACTTTATCAACCTCTCCTTTTGCCATCTCATCAATTTCTTCCAGTCTTCTTAAAGCGTTATCAAGTTGTAGTTTTAAGCTTTCATTCTCATCTTCCCTGATTTTTAGCTTGTTTGCCACTTCGTTGAGCTCCTCAGAAGCATTTTCAAAACTAGACTGCAAAGAATGAAGGCTTGTTTTATAAGAGGCAAGCTCATCAGAGATCGTTTCCTTGGCCGAAACTAGTTCTTCACAGTCCTTCCTCAATTGCACAACTACATCTTTTGCGTTCTGTTTCTCCATGTCAGAATATTCTAGAGAACTTTGCAGCTTGTTTCTTTCTTCTGAAATTAAGTCATACTCCTTCTGGTATTCTTGTAACTCTTCTGCTTGCTTTCTGTAGCTCTCTTTTAACTCTGTAAGCTGCAAGGCATCCAGCTCTTTAGACTGTAGCTCATCTCTCAAACCCTCTATTTGTCGATTGAGCTCATCTTTCTCATCCTTGTACCGCTTAAGTTCTGGTACAAGAGTATTTATTTCTTCGTCCAAGCCAATCTTTTCTTCCGTCAATGATGCTATTTCACCTTCGTATAGCTGCAGCTTGGCATTCCCTTCTGCTAGCTCCTTCTTGGTGACTTCTACGTCTTCTTTCAAGTCCGCTAGTTCTTTAGTGTTTGTTTCATAAGCTTTCTTGAGGTTTTGAGCCCTTTTCTTCCATGTCTTCACTTCTGCATCATGTTTCGTTTGAAGCTCTTCAAGCTCTACGTTAGATCCTGCTGCTTTGGAGCTGATGTCTTGGAAACTCGCCTCCAGAGCGCTTAAACTAGAGTTCCGTTCATCAAGACTTGCTTGTAGGGCACCAAGTTCACTTTCCTTTTCTTCGAGGCATTTTTTCAAGTCGTTATTATCTTCTAGCTGCTTTTCAAGTTCGTCTACTTTACAATTAGCACTCTTTAGTTCCATTTTTAAGGTGGAAATCTGCTCCGTTTGTACTTCAAAACTTTCTTGCATTAAATCAAGCTCTTCGTCTTTTCTCTTAACAATTTCCGTTGTACCTTCTTTCTCGGCTAATGCATTTTCTAACTGCTGAATCTTTTCTTGAGCAGAAGCAAATTGTTCTTTAATGCCCTTCTGCCTCTTTAGCTCGCCTTTAAATTTTTTCAGCTTTTCTACAGATACGGATAACTCATTCTCTAACTTGGTAATTCTATTTGTCTTTTCTTCTATTCCTTGTCCGATGTATGAGATTTCTGTATCTTTAGCATCAAGGGCTGCCTGCATTTCTCCAAATTCTTTGGAAAGTGATTCTAAACTTGAGACACTTGAGCCAAGCTCTTCCCTTAGGCGCGTCACTTCTTCCTTATTATTTTCTGCTTCCTCTTTGAGAATCCTGTTGGCGGCCTCCATACCACTTAGTTCTTCTCTCAATTTGATTACATTCGATTCTAATTCTCGAGACTTTTCCAGTAGATTACTTTCGACTTGACTTTTCTCGTTCACCGATCTATCGAGTTCGGTGGCCTTGGCAACATACCCTTCTAGTTCCTTCCAGACTTCATGCACCTCTTTTTCTTTTTCCGAGAATTTCATTTCTAACTTCGATATTTCGTTGTCTTTGCTTGATTTTTCTTGCTCTAACTTAGCATTTTTGCTCTGAAGTTCCTCCAGCAACGTCTGCAAGTCATATTTCTGTTTAGCTACGCCATCTTCTTGGTCTTTTTTTTCGTTAAGTTCTTGTTCCAGATACTCAGCCTTTTCCTTCATTTTTTCTAATGCCATAATGGTTTCTTTGTACTGATTTTCTAAAAGATGCTTTTCTTCTTCAATCTGTTGACTCGTCTTTTCTTTCTGCTCCTTTTCTTCCTTCAGTTTGCTCATAGATTCTTCAGCCATGGCAACAGTTGCTTCCTTAGCAACCAACGTTTCCTCGATGATCGATTTATGACCCAAACTTTCTTTCAGCTCGAATCTACTCACATCTAGTTGTTGTTTCAATTCCTCGACTTGTTGTTGTAACTGCTGAAGCGTCTCTTCTTTAGTTTTTGCTACTTGGGAAATCTTCTTTCCTTTCTCCCTGAGATCCTTAATTCTTGCATTCCTCTTCTCGATTTCTTTAGTAAATTCTTCAATCTTTTCTTCAAGCTGCTTTTCCAATTCAAGCATTTTCCCATCTCTTTTTTCCAGCACTTCATTCAAATCTTGGATCCTCGCTTCAAGAGTTTGTATTTCAGTGTCCTTCGACGACTTTTCCTTCTCGTCTTCCGCACTCTTCTTCTCTATTTCTTTAGTAAATTCTTCGATCTTTTCTTCAAGCTGCTTTTCCAGTTCAAGCATCTTTCCATCTCTTTTTTCCAACACTTCATTCAAATCTTGGATTCTTGCTTCAAGAGCTTGTATCTCAGTGTCCTTCGATGACTTTTCCTTCTCGTCGTCTGCATTCTTCTTCTCTATTTCTTTAGTAAATTCTTCGATCTTTTCTTCAAGCTGCTTCTCTAGTTCGAGCATCTTGCCATCTCTTTTTTCCAACACTTCATTCAAATCTTGGATCCTCCCTTCAAGAGCTTGTATCTCAGTGTCCTTCGACACCTTTTCCTCCTGTGATTCCGCATTCTTCTTCTCTATTTCTTTAGTAAATTCTTCAATCTTTTCTTCAAGCTGTTTTTCCAATTCAAGCATTTTTCCATCTCTTTTTTGCAACACTTCATTCAAATCTTGGATTCTCGCTTCAAGATTTTGGGCCTGAGTATCCTTGGATTCTTTTTGCTTTTCATCTTCTTCCACTTTCTCAGAAATAGACTTTTCTAGCTCCATTAATCTATTACCCCTTTCATCCAAGGCTTCCAGATATTCAGCTTCTTTACGTTCAAGGTCATGCACCTGTTTATTCCTCTCTTCTATTTCTTCTCCGAACTCTTGGGACTTCTCAGAAATACTCTGATTAAGTTCTCTGATTTTTAATTCTCTTTCTTCAACCAAAGCAGACAAATCA
Source organism: Anthopleura xanthogrammica (assembly GCA_964019055.1). Taxonomy (NCBI): domain Eukaryota; kingdom Metazoa; phylum Cnidaria; class Anthozoa; order Actiniaria; family Actiniidae; genus Anthopleura; species Anthopleura xanthogrammica. The sequence continues at coordinate 6,856,630 of OZ025219.1, read as the reverse complement.
TTCACAAGGTTCTCTTTCACTGAAGTAATCTCTTCGATTTCCTCATTCTTGGTCGAAACTATTGATCTCTCGTGTTCAAGCTCTTTATCCTTTTTAGAGCAAGATTCATTTAGCATAGAAACCTCGTTTTCCATTTCCGTTAGCTGCTCGAGCAAGGAGCTTATCTTTTTCTCGTATTTCTCTTTCTCTGATTCTAACGCGTTCTTTAACTGTGTCACATCATCGTCAACAGAGGCAAGCTTTTTCGTCAGTTCTTCATTAGCATTATTTGATTCCTCCAATCTCGTCTTCAAAGCCACATGCAGATCTTCCTTTGTTAACTCAGCGTCTGACAGCGTTTGTTTTAAGGCTTCTGCTTCTTTTCTCAGCTCTTGCTCCAAAGCGCTTGAATCTACCAACTTATCAGTTAGTTGAGCCTTGACTTCTCCTAACTCGGATATTCTCTGTTGCAACGCGTTGTTGGCTTCCTGAGTTTCAGCTAGAGACGAACTAACCGAGGACAACTCTTTAGCAAGTTCTTCTTGATAGGCCTCAAGTTCAGAAACTTTCTTCCTCAAATCTTCATTCACTTCTTTCAAGTCATCCACCACGGTGTTTGCAGCAGATAGTTCGTTTGCAAGCTCGTCCTTCGTCTTTTCAAGCTCCAATATACGCTCTCCCAAAGAATCTTTCTCGGTTTTCAACTGTTCCTGCAAAGCTTCTTTTTCTTGGGCGCTAGCTTGAAGATGTGTAGCTTCCTCGACCTTTTCTTGTTCGAGCTTTTGTAGCGAATCTTTCAAGGCAAATATCTCTACATCCTTTTCTTTTAACGCGTTCGATGTAGCATTGCCTAGCTGTTCGAGCCGAGAATCAAGAGAGTCGCCACGGAATCGTTGTTTTTCTACGATGGACTGAGATCTTTCTAACAGCGCTGTTTGGTCTTCCAGTTTCTCTTTCAGAGAGGAAATGGTAGCGTCTCTCAATTGGAGTTGATGCTGTAAGAAAAAAAAATATCAGAGATGTATATTGGTTTCTTAACAATCCTCTAGTATTAGGCGCATAAACAATTCCAATAGTAAGTGGTTTATTGGGGTGCCTTTGCAGCCCCTTACTGACAAGAAATGCCTATAAAAATGCAGCAAAAAGCTACTCTAAAAAGAGTTAATTTTGAAGCGCTTCTTATGGGGAAAGTTTACCAGAGATGCCTACACTTTCGGCATGTGTAAAAAGTGGATAAAAGACCCACCTGTGCCTCCGAATATTCAGACTCCTTGGATGCAACCTTGTCGCTGTACGACAGGAGTTCGTCAGCTTTACTCTGCAATTTCTCTGTGGTCTCAGCAATCTTAATGTCTTTGCTTTCCAATTCGTTCGTGATTGTGATAATGAAATGTTCTTTCTCTTGCATTGTAGACCTGAAATGGGTATACCAAAGTTTATCACATAGCCATGGAAACAAATCATGAAAATTAGTAATTATAAAAATGGTTGTAAGTAAAGGCGCGATTACACGGAGCAATGTTCTCTGCAACTTGTCTCGCAACGGCGTTGCGACAAAAGTTGGAAAAGGGTTTAAACTGGCGGTGCAACGAAGATTGCAATCATTGCCAAAAGTAGAATATAATTCTACTTTTCGCAACGATTGCTGCAACTTGTCTCGCAGCATTTTTTAAACTGCACTCTGTAGGTTACACGCCGCAATTATCTATGCAACTTGTGTCGCAACGCCGTTACCAGCCGGACAAGTTGAGAGAAAATTGCTCGGTGTAATCGCGCTTTAAAAAGCCATTTTAGGCAATGACTACCTCAGTAGCTGCAGATTTTGTTGTAATTGCGCGATCTTTTTTTGTAAATACTCGGTGTGTTTTTCCCGATCTTCCAGCTGCTCGTCGAGTTTCTTCAAAGTCTCTTGATTCTCCTCTTCCTTCGCTTCAAGAAGCATCTGGAGTTCAGAGAGCATGGACTGAGAAAAGAATGAATCAACAGCATGGATGAAGAGATGGGTGACAGCACATTTAATTAGGACATCATTTACTATTATCATTCTCATTCCCCTTATCAACGATACATAACATAAAATTCGGCATGCATTTACCAGACATTGGATCTACAACACAGACATTAAGAACTTTTTTTCACTTCACTACAACCAACTTAACATACCGCAAACGTTTTTGAGTATTCCCCTTATGAACAAAGATATTTTTAGAAAGATTTTTTTTTTAAAAGAAAGTACAACAAAGAGGACAACGAATAGAGAACGAAGATTGTGAGTATTGGACATAACGATTGGATCAAAAAGATAAAAACTATTTTCAAAAAATTATTTTCTTAGTCATAAATGTCATCATGACTTTAATCAACGTGATGATCATCATTATCATCATTCTTTGGGAATATGTGACGTACGCATCACGGGAGCCATGTTGCATGAATAAGTGAAATTATAGTTTTTATTGCGGGTCCAGTTTCCTTCCAAGAGTCCTGCTATCCTTAATGCACATGCTCAGGCATATCAACGAGCATGCGCAGTATGAGTGGCAGGATCTAGGGTATACCATCCAATATGGCTGCAATGGCTCTAGCCATGACGTAAAATGGTATCCGCGTGATAAATAAATGAAATGGCGGAGATTTACAATGTCATCCAAAATGGCTGCCGGTCATCCAACATGGCTGTAATGGCTCTAGCCATGACCTAAAATGGCATCCACGTGATCAATAAATGAATTTATAATGTCATCCAACATGGCTGCTATAGATTTTTGCATGTCGCAAAATCATAAAAAAAAAAAATCCACAATATTTTTCGTGACAGATTTACCTCGTGATCATTGATGATGTACTTGATCTTCTTCTCAAGCTCCTTCTTTTCATTGCAAGTCTTGGTGAAGTCAATTTGAAGCTCGTTTAACTTCACTTTCAAAGCCTCCAACTCGTCAAGCTGTGTGGACTGTTTTTCGTAGTCTTCTCTTGCTACGCTGCCCTCTTTAGTCACCTGTAATTCCTCCTCCGTTCTAAAAGAATCATTACGAAAAAGGTCATTTATAGTCAATATTATGTATAGCTAGTTACCTAGATTAGCCCCAAGGTTATTGTAATTAGCTTGCAACCAATTTCTAAGTTATAAATATTATTAAATATACTATTGAAGCCGTTTAATAAATTCGTAGATCAGGTTTTAATAGGTCTAAAACCACTCCTCTACGCCTCGTGCTTTTAAACCTGATGAATTAAAACCTTCCACCTACATAAATATTTTATAAAACGTTTCTCACTTCGTTTTTGCTCCTTCAGCTTCCTTCAGCTTCTGCTTCAGCATCTCGTTTTCATTTCTGATAACCTCAATTTCAGTCATTTCTTGTTTCAAAGTATTCACTTCTTTTCCAAGATTTTCAGCCTCTTCTGTTTTCTGCTGCAAGAATGTTTGAGCATTTCCCAGAGCTTTTTCCATTTCTAGCTTGGCCTTGGCGATGTCTTGAAGTCTTGACCTGGCAGAAATAAAATCACGAAACAAAACGATTACATCTTATTATTGTTTTCATTTCTACGAGATGATCGAGAAAGAAAGTTCGCAACAGGTTACAGCGCTTTCCAATCACACGGGCGAACCGCCGTTGCGACAAAATAAGGTTTAGGTAGACGTCAATCAAAGTGTTCCCATGACATTGTCGGGAAACACAAAGTTTTTAAGGCAGGTGCCACGTGAAATGTCATGGAAACGCCTTGATTGACGTCCACCAAAACCTACTTTGTCGCTACAGCAAATTGTACGATTTCGCGCGTGTGATCGGGAAGCGCTGTAATAGGAAATAGACTTCTGCCAATCAAATAATCGTTAGAGTACATAAGGTACATGCATGGCACTGAACTGTGGGAAGGTACGACAATGGGCTCGCTCTCCGGCGTTTAAAAGCCAATAGATTTTAACAAGGAAAGAAAAGATTTAAAAAAAAAAAAGTAAAATTAATTAATTAATTAAAAAAAAGGAAAATATCAACGTTTATTAAGCTGATATCGTACTTGATCTTTTCATTTTCCTCGTGCAGTTCTTCTATCGTTGAATTCAAAGTTTCCTCGAGCGCTTGTCTGGCATGTTCAGCGTCCTCATCAGAGCTTATTTCTTCGTTCTTCTTGTTCTGTTTTTCTCTCTCTGCTTCAAGCATTTCTTCTAGTTCCTCCACACGAGTCTGAAAGTTCTTTCTCTCCTGTGAACGACAAACGCCGATATCAAAAAATAGGAATTCGCCTCGGTTTATCTGAGGCCCCTTTACACTGGCGAATTTTGACTATTTATTTTCATATAGTTACCAGAATATAATAAGTGAGGATAAGGAAAACCAGCGGCTACTGTAGAAAGGCTATTGTTTTTTTTAAATGATCAGTATATAGTAATTATGGTTCGGGTTTAGAATTTAGTACCAGTAAACTCTCTAATGCGCCGATGAAAATGCACATTGTTATTGGCGCTATATAAGTCAATAAACATCATCATCATCATCATCATCATCATCATCATCATCATCATCATCATCATCATCATCATCATCATCATCATCATCATCATCATCATCATCATCATCATCACATCAACATCAACATCAACATCAACATCATCATCATCATCATCATCATCATCATCATCATCATCATCATCATCATCATCATCATCATCATCATCATCATCAAAGATTAATCAAATATCACGTGACCATAGCATACAGGGCTCCTGTTGATAGCAGAGACTGGACTATCCTGTAGTTTATTTCATTTTAAATAAAGGTTTTTATCTATCTATAAAAGGCAGAGCGTTTAGTTACGTTACATACCTTGACCAAAATATCAATTCTCCTTTCAAGACCGTATTTCTCGTCTTCTTGAAGCTTGATGATGTCAGTGAAGGAGGATCCCTCCATCGAGGTACCGACAATCGTTCCTGCACTCGCAGCCATCTCCTCGCCTGCGTCTGAGCAAAGCAAACACAAATATCGCATTATTAACTATTATTGATGATGATGATGATGATGATGATGATGATGATGATGATGATGATGATGATGATGATGATGATGATGATGATGATGATGATGATGATGATGATGATGATGATGATGATGATGATGATGATGATGATGATGATGATGATGATGATGATGATGATGATGATGATGATGATGATGATGATGATGATGATGATGATTGATGAATGATGATGATTGATGATGATGTATGTCCGTGTATTCAATACCAACCTTCCTCCTGAGGTCCTTCTTCGACTCTTCCCGCTCCTTTTCCTTTATCAGTCGTCCAAATAAAATCATCTAAAGCTTGCTGCAACTCAGTTTTCTTGTCCTCCAAGCTTTCTTTCTCTTCTTCAACTTGCGCCATCTTAATCTGAAACGACACTTTCTCTTCCCTTTCTCTGAGCAAGTATCCTTCCACCTCTGCAAGATTAGCTTTAAGATTCTCATTCGTTTCCTTGAGTTCATTATATGTTTGCTCAAAAAATGATTTCTCTTTGTCGAACATCGTCTCTTTCGCGTTCTGTTCGTTGACAGCCTTCGTAAGGTCTTCGGTCGCCTTCGTTTTTTCTCGGATTTCTTCGTTCGCTTTGTCGAGTGCTTCCTTCATTCGGTCGCGTTCCGAAGAAAGCTGCTCAATTTTCTCGTTTTGGGCTGAAGAGAATTGCTTTTCATCCTTTGAAAATTTATCTTCGTATTCGACGTTTTGAAGTTGTACAAGGCCTTTTTCTTCCTCAGCATCGACTACTTTAAGAGTGAGGGATTTCTTCTCTTCTTCAAGCAAAGCACATCTTTCTTTAAGGTCATTCACGTTTTTCTCTCTTGCTTGTAGAGATGTTTTCATCTCTTCAAACTCGACAAGCTTCAACTGCAGGTTACCTTTCTCTTCTTCAAGATCTGCAATCTGTTCACGTAATTTACTGCTCTCGCTTGCTCCAGGTTTTTTCTTTCTGAGTGCCTCAAGCTCTTTTGAAATTTTTGCATTTTCCTTTTCTAGGTTAGTTAACTTTGATTTTAACTGTCCTTTCGATTTTAACATCTTTGCAGTCGCTTCTTTAGCTTCTTTGTTTTTCAGCTCTACATCTCTCCTTGCAGTTTCCAACTCCTTGGTTAGTTGTTTATTCTCGTTCTTGATACGATTTAGCTCATCTCCACCGCCTTTTCTCGGGCTTTTCAAACCTTCTCTAAGCTGGTTTCGCTCTGCCACGACTCGGTCTAGCTCTTCTTGTAGTTCTTTTACACTTTCTTTAAAGCTACGCTTCTCGTCAAGGAACTGTCTTTCTTTTTCCGTATCCAAAAGCAAAAGTCTTTCATTTGAAACGTCTTTACTCTGGCTGTCTTTGTTTTGGAGCTCAAGCTGCAAAGCCGAAATTATTTCTTCCTTATTTGCAATACCAGCATCTTTTTCCTTCAGCAGTATATCCTTTTCGCTTAACTCTGTCTCGTATTTTTCTTTACTATCATTCAGCTCCTTCAATAAACTATTTATCTGTTCCGTTAGCTCCTTCTCTCTCAATCCCCAATCGTCCTTCAGAAGTTCAATCTCTTTTTTCAAATCCATCGTACTTTGTTCAAATGTTCCTGCTGATTTCGAGGTTTCTTCCCCACGATTTTTCTCCTCTGCGAGTAAGTTCTGCAGTCGAGTTATTATTTGTTCTTTTTCGTTGATTTTTTCTTCTAGAAGATTCACCAGTTTCTCACTCTCGGGACTGGAAGATTTGGTAGGCGATTCACCACCGAAGTTCTTTTCCTGTAGAGCCATCTTCATCACAGCAACTGCCTCATCTTTGGCCTTGGAGTAAATATAAGAATCAGTAATAAGAAAATAAACCTAGAATACATACTGGCAGGCAGAAAGAAAGGCAGCAAAAAGACAAGTATGAGGCCTTTTAATTTTTTAATGACAATATAAACTTATCTTCTATACTGAGCAGCTACAAGATAAATGGATTGAATGCAAACGCAAAGACTTTATTTTTCTTTGCATATCATTATTTTCTTAAAAGAGAAGTAGTTAGCGAGAAAATGTAAGTTTAATTTCTTTTCTCTATTTGTAATTTTCAACTCGCAATTAGGGACACAGGCAGACAGACAAACTGACAGACAGACAGACAGACAGACAGATAGACAGACAGACGGACAGACGGACAGACGGACAGACAGACTGACAGACAGACAGACAGACAGACAGACAGACAGATAGACAGACAGACTGACAGACAGACTGACAGACAGACAGACAGACAGACAGAATGCAGACAGAATGACAGACAAACAGACTGACAGACAGACAAACACAAAGACAAGAAGAAGAGACACCTACATTTTAGTCTACATACATGATAGAATCGTTCAGATATTCTCACCTGGATAATACTTGACTTCTCATCGAGTTGTTCCTTTAACATGTGCTCTGTTTCCTTGTAAGACCTTTCAATCTCTGCTATCTCGGCAGCTAGTTTATGTTCCTTGGCCTGAATCTGGTCCTGTAGCATTCTGATTGTCCCTTGGTGGTCAGCTTCTTGCTGTTCTAATTGCTGCTTTAGAACTGCATTCTCATGATCAACCTGAAAGAAAGAATGTCAAAGTACAATTAGGAGGTTACTGGTATAACATGTTTCTGTAAAAGTGCTTCAAAATAAACTCTTGAAACACCCTGAAACAACCACTTGGCTGATCTAAGTCAGGGCATGGCTAACTCACAGATTGAACCCTGAAACAACCTCTGGGCTGATCTAAGTCAGGGCATGGCTAACTCACAGATGGAACCCTGAAACAACCTCTGGGCTGATCTAAGTCAGGGCATGGCTAACTCACAGATGGAACCCTGAAACAACCTCTGGGCTGATCTAAGTCAGGGCATGGCTAACTCACAGAATGAACCCTGAAACAACCTCTGAGCTGATCTAAGTCAGGGCATTGCTAACTCACAGAATGAACCCTGAAACAAACTCTGGGCTGATCTAAGTCAGGGCACGGCTAATTCATTTGAAAGAAATAAATGCCTGAGTTTATTTTTTGTGTGAATTATCTACCTTTTGTTTTGCTTCTACTGCTTCCTTCTGGGAATCAATTTCTTTCTGTAGACCTTTTGTTTTTCTTTTATGTTGTTCACATTCTTCCACAAGCTGTTCAATTTTACTGCTCATGGCACCAATCTGTAGAAAACACCATATAAAATTATAATATTACATGTACACAATGAAATAAAGGCTGTATTAATTTTATCACATTGTATTGGGGCACTTAAAAGAAGGTCCAAATAATGTGCAGTACAAACTATGGCTAAAATAGCAATGTACGTAAGGGCAGATCCAGGGGGGGGGGGGGGGGGTGAATTGGGTGACTAGTCACCCTCCTAGGAGTTGAATATAATAAGAATATATTACGACAAGATAAGATCAAAAAAGACACTACATATAGGTAATGCCTGCTAGGTAGCAGTTACTAGGTACACCCCCTTTAAATCATTCTGGATTCACCACTGATACGATGTTTAAATATTATTACACTCATTTCCATTACTACATGACTATCGCTATAAATTGAGTCACCTGGGTTTTCTTGGTTATAGTACGTCAATCAAATTTTCAATGGTCTGAGCTGGTAAATGTTTGATTGATAGCAGCTAACAACCCGGACGTCATGGGCTGTGTTGTTCGAGTTATTATGAAAATGGGTGTAAATCATTAAAAAAGTACTAACCTGCTCTCTCAGGACAGAAACCATCTCATCAGATCCTCCCTGAATATCTTTCATTGACTGCAAGTGCTCAATCACCTCATCTCTACTGGATATTAACCTTTTCTGTGCTTCCATTTTATCCATTAATTCTTGTATTGTTTTACTCCTTTCCTCAACCAGATGGTTTACTTCTTCTTGCTTCAGTTTTAACTGCTGAATTTCCATTATTTTGGCAGCTATGTCTCCCATGCACTTCTCTTCATTCTTTCGTCCTTCAATTTCAAGGTCTTTTTCTCTCTTTTGGCTCAGTTGAAGTTGGTGAGATAGTGTTTGTACAATGCTGTCTTTTTCTGCCAACAGAGTGTTCAGCTCTGTAGATTTTTGCTGAGAACCATGAGATGGTGAGGGTGGCTGCAGTGATCAGAGAGTCATTATGAATAATAAAATGTTAGTGAAAACAAACCTATAAATACTGTATGATTAGCTTTTACTCTGACAAATGTTTAACATCCAAAATTTCGGCACTTAACGAAGAATTGTTTTTTAGGCTCTTATATAACATGAAATATGTATTCTCAAAGCATAATATTTTGAAGGAAGAGAACTGGAATTTCTGAGAGGATGTAATTTTAGTAAGTACTCCCATTAAATAATGTTCAAGGGGACTAAAGAGTGATAGAGTACATCTATGTACACATGGTTCGTACAGGATCCCCTGTAAGAATTTCCAAAACTTTTCCCAAACTTTCCAAGGCCCTTAATGACTCAAATTTCCTAAACCACACATATACATAGCACAAAAATACAGCCAAACTTATAGATCTGAAACATTCAACATACATTTACAATTAAAACAATTCTTTACAAGGCATAAGATAAGCCGGACAAAAAATCCATATCTTTTCCATAGCCTAGTGGACCATAAATCAATTTCCCAAACTTTCCAAAACCTGTACGAACCCTGTGTACAGTAGGTGTCCATAATTATGTGTAAATAGAAGTATTATAATATTCATTTATTATTTTACTTACAGTTTTTGCAGCTCCAGAAGATTTCAACTGTTCTTCTAGTTGACCAATTTTGGTTTTGGCATTAGCTTTGAGCTTGTTAAACTTTTGTTCAAATGAAGCTTTGGAGGTCTGGAACAAAATATTATACATAACACATGATAAGATTATGGCAGTGATGATTGGTTCACCAGCATAAGCTGGTGGGAGGGGGGATGATACATTTGTTAATTTTTTTTTAATACAACTTAACAACTCCCTTGAAAAGAGGGAGATATCTAGCATCAATCCACCTATACCTTAAATGAGGTATATACAGTAAAGTGCTATATTAACATATTTAAAACTTAACTTAAACTTAAAACTTTTTTACAACCATCACTCCCCATTGGGCCTCTTCCGTGAGGTTTGCTCCACACACATTACCACTACATTCAATATCTATACATGTACCTCCAGCTCATTTTCCTTTTCTTTTAGTTGCTGTTTTAGTATTTCAATAGTTTTATGTAATTCTTCAGAACTTGTATCTGTCACTTCTCTGCTGCCACTCGGCTCAACTCCTTCACCTTGTTCTTTTAATTTTACAATTTCTTCCTACAATACAGGGAGATAAATTTAAAAATTAATTATCAATTAAAACAGAGAACACTTCTGTACCTGTCCAGGGCTTGAAATAGGGGCCTGCCAATGGCCAAAATGCAGGTCAAGTTCTACTACTGTCAGGCAAAAACAATTTGAACTGCCAAATGAAAAATAAAATGGCAGGGGAAATTTGCTCCAAGATTATTTATCCTGCCGAAAATAAGAAACTGTCGGGCCATTTATCTTTTCTATTTCGAGCCCTGCCGTCATTGCCATATGCCATGCCAACACCAAGGAGGAAGTGCTGCATTTGTCAATACATCTGCGAATGGTTAGACTTTCAAATAGACTGGACGGCCACTTTAAATAAATGGTGGTCTACACTTCATCATCACTAGCAAATATCAGAGAGCATGTAAAAAGAACAGCTGAGGAAGCCCTGCAGTGACCATGCACTTTCAGTGTCTACAGTACACCTCATTCTAACCATCGATCTTTCAAGAATGTAAGCACCATTAAGTTTATACATGGTAGGGGACTATGCAAATTATAAACCAAATCACAATTATGCCATCTCACAGTCATTAGAAATCCACTCTAGCTATGTCCTATATTATGTCTAGGGTATAAATTCATGTTTTACATGCAGCTCTTGAGATTATAATACAAAGTCCATAATTGAGAATTTTAAAATGTAATTAAGTCCTAAAGATATACATAATTAACAAATATGCTATTTATTGGTGATTACTTCATGAATATATGCTATAACTAATTCCTACTATAGCTATCAGACAATATTATCATGATTCAAAACTTGCCTCCTTTAGACGAAGTAGTTTCTGGAATTCATGGTTAATGTCTTCATTACGCTTCTCAGACTCTACCAACGCCTTTCTTAGATCCGATATGATCTCCTCTGGGCTCTGTACCGTAGAAATTCATAAACACGAAGTTCAACATACAAATAGATAACTCAAGAAGAACAATTTTAGGTGATGAAAGTTACTGCTGACTGACCTGTGGTTGGGCCGAAACGGCGCCAGTTTGCTCCTGATCGTCACCAAAACTCTCCTCAAGCTTGTCTGTGACTATCTGCGCCACAGAGCTAAGCTTGCCCCACATCGTGAGGAGTTTTTGGGTAGATTACTGGTTATTTTGGGGTGTAAATACTGTTGTTTTTCTCATCAGCTGTCCGCCATGTTTGATTCATGCCAGCAATCGAACACGTCAGCCTGCCTGGTTACTCAGCATCTACATCTACACAGGGAGCCCAAGGTTTTTTTTTTAGGAAATTAGGAAATTCGAAGTCAATACACCACTTTGCTAATACAAATTTTCTCTCGTTCCAGTTTACTCAGTGGGCAATTTTTTTGAATTAATGAGACAAAATGTGGCAGTGCAACACCATTTTGCCCCCTTAGTAAACTGGAACGAGAGAAATTTTGTATTAGCAAAGTAGTGTATTTGATGTGGGAAAAACCCGGCGGAGAACCAGGAGAAAATCCTCGAACTACAGGATAGAACCAACAAATAAAATCCATTTTACAATATTTGATCGTTTCCGAGCATTTTCTATGTGTTATCAGATCGCCATAAAATGCTATTATCACCATTTAATGTTTGATATATTCCCACGTGGTTTCGCTGCGCAGAATGCTGTATGATACACCTGTTTCATGTATCTTTTATAATATCATGGAAAATATATCCAGCCAAACTTTAAAATTAATAATCCAACTGATGGTATCTGATTTTTAAACCCGTAAACTATCTAAAATTTATATTTGAACTAATTAAGAAGACGAATATTTACTATAATTTGTTAACTTTTTTTACCCTGCGGTTGTAAATTCTCAGTAAAGATAAACAATGCGTAAGAGCTTTTGTCTGTAGAAACACTCAGAAGACAAAAGGCTATTAAAAAAAAACATGTTTTTTCCTGAAAAAAAGTCCATGGCTTCTTCCCGAGTCTTCCATCTTGGATTCCAAACTTAAAAGTTTTATCAGTCATCAGTCGATATCTTATTTAGTATCTGAAGATAGTATTAAAATAGTCAGTACTAACCAGTGATGGTATATGTACTGTATAATACACAGGTAACCCAGAGAAAAAAAGGTTTAAATTGCTGGTGCCAAGTTTGAGAAAATGACAGACAGCAGGTCCAATTGTTTATGGAACAAAGCTTTAAATACGTCATTCATTATTCAAAATATTATTTCTTGAATCAAAACTTTTGATAAATTAGGAAGTCTATTCAAATGTATCTATCATATCAATATAAAAGCAAAGTTGGTGCGTAGTCGTGCGAACACCACTCGGCCTGCCGTGCCGAACAAAACCTCTGGAGAGCTGAAGAAGAAGAAGTATTAATGGTTATGATTCTCAAAATTTATCAAAAAGGACTGCTTCAAATGGTTTAAGATGGCCGGGACTACGAAGGTTCTATCTTTCAAGGTTTACTTTGTTCGTGCCTTGGTCGTGTTTTTTGTTTATATTTTCACTCAAAATCTTATCGCCGAAGGAAAAGGACTTAACGGCAAATACATGGTCAATAAAAACATCCTACGGCAGTTAAAAGGAAATGATCTTAAATATAAAGATAATATCGATGTTTTGAGTTTAAGTAAAAGGACATTAATGGCCAAACAAGTAAATGCTCGCATTAGGAAACATATTTTGACGAGCCAAACCAATGAAGTAAAAAATGATGAAAAGCATATTGCAAAAAGACAGGTAAGTGTTCTAATATTTAAGACAATTTTACACTTTACTTTCAGTAATAATTCACCATGTAACTGCTTTAAAATAGTCGTTTGAAGATAGCTATCATCTTATAACACAAACAAAGGAAATTACAGAACAAAAGGAAGTGCATGTTCAAAGAAAGTGGTCATCTTATTAGTTGCCTTAATTAAACCATAAACTTTGACCGGATTTCCAATGTATTTGATACTAGTTTAAAGATAAGTAGATTTGAGTAGATCATATAAGATGGCCAGTTAAACCCCTGATAATGACGGGTGTAGAATTTAGGTGAAAATGTGAGGAAGGGGGTCTCAACTGGTCATAGTTAATGGAGTGGAATGGTTTGGAAACCTATTGTTATAGGTTTTTGTTTGGCGAGCGATGTTGAAACGTACCATCACGTGATACTGACCGTGCACAGTGAACCAAAGCAAGTATGGCTGAAAATACTAGTTTCTGTACTATTTTCATGTACGAACATTTTGAAAGTGTAAAATTTTCATTCTAAGATTACAAAGAAGAGGATAAATAATTCCGCGCAGATACAGTTAAGTTACTAGATGATAAAAGAGAAAGCGTTCAAAAAGGTGATTACCCTTTTCAGTAAACAATTAATCTCCATCATATAGAATTAATTAACAAATATCTCCTATTTTATAACATTTTTGAGGAAAAAAAGTCTATGTTCCCTAATTTATGATGAACAAACGCTGCAACTTTTCCTTCTCTGTGCACGGTCAACGTCATATAACAATAGAAAAGGTTGAACAAAAACCTAGAACAATAGGTTTCCAAACCATTCCACTCCATTAACTATGAACTGGTCTAGTATTTCTCACTTACTTCTTACATGTAACAGTCTTACCAAAGTATAATCATGCATCAGACCTATATTAACCATTTCTTATTTTATCAGAACGAATATTGCTTAGTTTCCAGATATAATAGCTGTTTTAGTCGGGTTTTTTTTTCCGTAACTTGTGTTAAATCTGCATGCGTAAGCGTTTTTTGTGTTCTTTTTTGTTGCAGTTTTTACATCTTCGCGTTCGTTTTCCTAGCTTAGATTTATCAGTCTGATATTCACACTGAAAGGCCTTCTTCATATATTGTTTTTGACGGACAGAGTCTTAGCTACTTTCGTTTCCATACTCTACTCTTAACCAAAGTGCATAGTGGGCTACCTGTGTTCTGCGCAGCCGGTCATCGCAATGGACACTATACTAACATGCATGTTTTTTAACGTTTCCAGATAATAGCTCCTGGATACTACGAAGCTGAGTGTTCAGAAAAGAAACCCTGCAAAGAAGGCAAATATTGCAATCTGCTGTATTGTGAAGATTGTCACAAGGATAAAATGGCCTGTGCACGCGAAAAGCAGTGCTGCAAAGGAATGGAGTGTACGTTTGGTCGCTGCGAGAAAAATTCAAAAGGAGATCCAGGAACATTCTGTGAGAAAGATTCTGACTGTAAATCAGATTCCTGCTGCGTTCTTGAGCCAACAGTCAATACATTACTGCCAATATGCAAGCCAAAACTCGCCGAATACCACCAGTGTGCGTCAGTATTGTACAGGAAAGTTTGGATTGGAGAAAAACCAGACTGCGGACCTTGTAAACAGGGACTTGAGTGTGCGCAAAAAGGGTAAGAATACTGAGCAGTTATATGGATGCATGCAAATGACATGCAAATGAGTCAACAAGCATGCATCGTATCGACCCGATAGCCTCACTTGTATGATTCTTAAAACAAAAGAATATCTCACTCACCTGCGGGCTCAATTGCAACTGTAATAACAGCTATTGACGAAATATATAGTAACACGCAGATCGTGCTAAGGCTCTGAAGTTGTGACGCCGGCTCACCACGTCGGGTTTAAAGCGCTGACCTTTTACTAAATTGGGAGGGTGATTCTCACATGATATTAATATTTTGGTTTTTTTTCCTCTCTCCTTAGGATACTTGCGAGTCATCAAGTCTGTTTGAAGCCATCCAAATAAGGAAGAATGAATCATCATTATAGACAATTAACTTATCAGTGAACTGTTTGATCCCCTAGTGCAGTTGAGTGGCCACTCTATACATTCAATTATTCAAAAAAGTTGTCGTCGACCGACTTAAGCGCGCCTGCGCGACCGTGGACCGAAACGAAGTATGGGTAGATAATCTAAGCAGCAGCCCTATAGCTGTAAATTTATACTATAGCTAACGGTTTCAAATTCGGGAACGTCTTTGACTGAATAATGACACGAGTGAAAAACGCACTGCGCATGCTCGGAAGTTCGTCGTGTTTACAAAGTAAACCATTGGAGATTTACCGGCGTTTAGTAAATCTCTAAAGTTATTAGTTAGTGGAAAGTTAGTGCTTATTTTTTCCTGACACATTACTTTAGTTATTTTCTTTCCCTGGTCAAATAATACAAGAGAAATTCGCATAATACAAGACATGTAAATCTCAAATGGTTTTCTTCGTAAACACGACTCGTCTATGAATTTTCTACCGAAATTCCGAGGATGCGCAGTGCATGCGTTTTTCACTCGTGTCCCCATATACTTCCTTTCGGTCCAGTCGCGTAGACTTGAGTCGGTCGAAGACAACGTTTTTTGAATTGACTGTATCTGCATTCTTCATGGTCATACATTCAAAATATGTTTGTACCAAAGCTAGACCACAATGCACCATGTTACCTATCTCAGAAAAGGTCAATGGTGCATATCCATGATACGCACCATAGACCTTAGAGAACATGGTGCATTGTGGACGTCTCGATCTGGCTTCGATCGGTACAAACTGCATTTTATGCATGCTTATCATGCCTAATTTTATATGGTCTTGTTTGTTCCGAAGCTAAGCTTCCTATTATTATTATTATTTTTTTTTTTTTCGAACTCGAAAAGGCTTATTCGCGTTCCTCTCTGCTGACCAGGAGTATAGCGGGCTCAAAAGTCGTCTACGTTTTGATCCAACTCGATATCTGAAATTGACGTTTTACGTACGTTGTATCAAAAATTTAAGGTATTTTGCTTATATTCAATAAAATTAAAGTCCCCATGGAACTGTAGTACTCATCTGGTTAAAAATATTTTACAGTTCATAAAATAAATTTAAAAAGTTATTTTTTCATTGGCTTCTGGTATATATATATATATATATAGTGAGGTTTTTTCCCCACAACATAGCATGTCAAATCAGTCTGAATAATATTAACCCCTTTACGATAAATTACTATATATATGATTTTTTGAATTTAAAGACATTAAAGTAACTGTATTTATCATTCGAATTATTTTTTTCCGTCATTTTGATTGGCCGAGAGAACTGCAAATAACTGCCTACAAATAACGGTCTGCTCATGCGCATTACGGTGCAGAGCCATCTTACTGCAAATAATGGTCTGCTCATGCTCAGTAACGCTGCATTTGACAATGGCTCGCTTCCCTGAAAAAATGAGTTGACTTCTTTGTTATTGTTTGACTCGCACTGCCCCTCAAAGATTAGAAAAAATAATTTGAATAATAAAACAATTATTGAACTCGGTTATCGCAAAATATCGAGATTTGTTAGTGTCTTGCAAGCATTTATTTGCCTCTGCCTTCGTTTCATTTATTTTGCTCAACCTCGTCCAATAATTGCTTAATATTTGGCATATGATGTCGACAAATAGAACGGTTTACATGACGAAACATGTGGGTGGTAGGGGGTCTTTCGATGTTATTTTTTTCAAAAATTTTCAATGTGTTTTCATTTCGTCAAAATATATCCCTTTTTCTGCATAAATATCGAATCTACAAGGCTATGGTGACCCTATAAGCATGGCCATTTTTAACTGTAAATTCCTATTAAAGTAGACTCGACAGCAAGCCTCATGCCAGGTTTTAAAGGTACTGGGCGGCTTGCAGATGTGACGGCTGAACTCAGAAACAAAATTCAAATTTTTAGGTTTCTCACCATGACAGTTTTTACACATAGAGAAAGACGTCATACTGTTCTTTCATATGTAAAATCTACGTCAAAAAAAATATTTTGAGTTTCAAGGCTATGGTTCAGGAAGCCGGCCCTTAGATACCGGTAAAAATATAGCAGACAAAATCTCTCTAAAGAGATACGATTAACATATTCGCTTTATGTACAAGGAAAGAAAGAAATAATATCAAGAATTTCTTTTTAGTTCGTAATATTTTCTCTTATTAGGAGGTTGAAAATGTTAAAAGTTTCATGTGGGCGAGTTTGAAACGTGCGACAAGGCATTCGGAGAGCGTTCGGGTTTTGATTTTCAATAGCTTCGAGGGTTTCGTAAATAACTCGGAGTCATTCGGTCGTACAGCAGATTCCCTTGAGTGACCAGCCTAGCATTGAGGTATTTATGGCAGGTCGAGGATCATATCGTATTACTCCGACTGGAATAACCCCAAAGAATAACATGGCTGGATATGGTGGTGGTGATTATTACGCTGGATATCCACCGACACAACAACAGGCTCCAGCTCCGATAGGATTTGAGCTTCATTCACACAGCAATCAGCCTCCAAATGCAGCTTATCCTCCAAGAGATGACTTATACAGGCCACCACAGCAACACTACCCTCCTCCTCAACATACACCGCCTTCACAACATCAACCTTCTGGTCAAGACTACAGCCATGGAGCTCCTTCACGATCTAAACCTACCTCTAATCTGCCTCCTGTAGGATTTGAATCTGAAAGACAGTCTTCTGGAGAGAGTAGGATACGTCCTTCATCACAGGACACGAATGATGGAGCGAATAGGCCGACATATCGTGTTAAAGAAGTAAGTTGTTTTTATTAATTAAAAGCTTTAAGTGTTCGTTTGCTTTCCTCATAGAATACAGATAACTTATCTGTCATATTTCGATAATATAACTTCGATATAGTTGGTAAAAACAAGCAGAGTAAAAGAGAAAATGGCGGTTATTTTGAAATCAAGATCTTCTCGGTTATCAAATTTCGTTGTGAGTTCATTAAACATTCACTTCGCTTTGGCTTCGCAAAACAAAGCTTATATTTATTCAAAGGCACTCGGATCAAGGAATTGTTTTTATTCGAATCCAACTAAAACCATAGATAAGACAGGAAGTATTGAACAATGTGATGGAACATGTAATTATTTTCTCATAAATGCTGCTGCCTTTTTACTGAAGCTACATGTACGATAGAGCTACAACTCTACTAACATATTCATAACCTTTACAACTCCCTGGCTTAAGATGATTAATAATGGTAATAGATTTCCCTGAAATAAAATGCCAGAAAATGTACATGCTTTTTCTGCTAAAATAAAATGCTAAGATGCACTGCTAAAGTAGATCAAGTAATGAAAGTATATTATATATGTTTCAACATGTTTTATAATTATTCTGCTTCAGTATAAGCACCATCTATAATGCATAACCCATGATCTGTACAACAATAATATTGACAATTGCTCAAGAAATGATCTTGTTTGTACAATATTGACAATTGATTGCAGCTATTTATTGGTGACATTTGCACACAGCTAACTTTAATTAAGCTTACTTAAAAAAACAAAACAAAAAAAAACATCTTGTGAATATTGAATACTGTACTGTATTATATAGTAAATTCCAGCTTTGGTTGTTGAATTGACAGAAGTGTTTGTTAGCCTACTGTAAACCAGTTCTACTGGAGCTGGGTGTACGAAGCCTGGATAGCACTATCCATTGGATAAATCCTTATCCAGTGGATAAAAACTGCAGTGTATACAAGTTCTATACACTTACAATAACTCTTATCCGGTGGATAACTTTATTCGGGCTTTGTACAACTGGCTACTGTAAGTTACTGTCATAGGTTTTAGAGCTTTTTAACGTCATCAGGTAGGCCAGGTGTTTACTTATATGCATGAAGCTGCATATTAAATCTATTAAGATAAACTCAAGCAAAAATTAAATGGGATGGCCGTATAGCCCAAACATCAATGTTTCAACAGTTCCCTGCTCGAGCCATAAAATTTTCTTACTTATATGTCTATCCCACGTGAAAGCCTTAGATGTTCCTGGTACTTACAGGAAAAATTATGAACAAAAATTCCTAACTGGAAAGTGCATGAAAACACATTGCTTTTTGTACAGGAAACAGAAGGCATTTTTTCATAAATGCATGCAACTCTTTACATTTCCTTTTCTATACTCTCACCTTTAGTTTAACATTTATGATTGTAAAATACACTATTCACTATCAATTCAAGCTAGTATTAAGTCAGACATTTTTCTTTTGTCTTGAGTTTGACTTTGATGATTTGAGAGTTTTCAGGCTCTCTGGTTTCATTTTCTCCCTCAGCAAAAAACCAACACTCTAAATTCCAATTTGATTTAAGAGTGTTGAGCCATATTGCCTTAACCTGCATATAAACCCAGAGCTTGTTTCAGGTGATAAACTTGATGTTCGGTTTTCTTTAGTTTTTAACGAATTTCAAGACCAGTGCGAAAATTGTCACCAGAACAATATTTTACCTTAAAGTTCATTTAACAACAGCTGTATTTCTTTTGTCATCCAGTTTTGTAATTCAAATATATACTATATTTTTAATTCCATTTGATGTTGTTCTTCTGAACTGTCAACCACATATTATAATACCACCCTACTAAATTTAAAAAAATTCACATTCTTATTGAATGATGTGTTTTTGTAGTTTTAATCCTAATATATATAATATATATGCCTGCATTTCCACATCTTAATTAAATTAAAGTTTAAACTAAGTCTTAAATTTTAATTAAAATAGAGCCAGATGAACTTGATGTTAAAAGTATATTTTTCAGATGAATTGTTTTTGTTCCTTTTAAAATTATCATCATTTCATCATTCGCATCTTCTATAATTATTAAATTCCTAGACTGTAATGTATTTTTGATTATCTCATCGTTATAGACCATAAAATGTAAGCCTTATCCCTAAGAATTTGTTGTCAGTTATTCATAATTATCTTTAATATCTGACATCAACTTCTGGTCATTGTGCAGCTAGTTTGGGTTAATGCAAGAAACATCAGACAATTGTTTTCAAAGAAAAAATCCTTTCACCTTCCATCACCATATGTAAGATGAGAAATTACTGTGAGTCTGTCTTATCAAGTATTCTTTCTTTCTTTCTTTCTTTCTTTCTTTCTTTCTCTCTTTCTCTCTTTCTCTCTTTCTCTCTTTCTCTCTTTCTCTCTTTCTCTCTTTCTCTCTTTCTCTCTTTCTCTCTTTCTCTCTTTCTCTCTTTCTCTCTTTCTTTCTTTCTTTCTTTTTTTTTCATTCTTTCTTTCATTCATTATTTTCTTTCTTTTTCTTCTATTTTTAATCATTTCTGTTGAGCGAATCATAATGCCAGGGGGATCCTCATACTGTAGCAGAGCTCTGGGGGGGGGGGGGATCGGGGTAGGGGGGCTATAGTTTACCCACTTATTGACCAAAAAATACGAAAATTTCAAAGCATGTTAACCTAGCATGTAGTAATTAAACCAAACAATACACAAGCATGTATAGTATAACATTTCCAATGTTAAAATACATTAATTAGGGGCAGATCCAGCCAAAAATATAAGGAGGGGCTTGACTGAATGCTGCGAATGACACCACAGAACTTGGAAAGATATTTAAAAATGTGCTTTCTGTTCAACTTCAAGAAACATAGCTGAAGGGGGGCTAAAGCCTACCTTTGCCCCTCCTTGGATCCATCCCTGCTAAGAATATTAATGCATTCACCAATTCATCACTGCAGTTTGACAAAATTTTGTATATGCATCCAACCACTGGCTATATAGCTAATTGTAGAATTTAGTCCCCCACTATAAATAGAACATTTTGATGATGTATACTAATTTATACACTATATTTTCACTGATTCATTGTTTAATTAACAGATTGTATTTGGAGGGCGAAACTCTGTATGTAATTTCCTGAAGGTTACTTCATTCTTATTCCATTGTAAAAGTGCATTTTATATTAGTTCTATATTTATAAAAATGCTTGATCCCTGATCTTACTCATATTGAGATTTGAAATGAAAAAACATATTTTTTTCAAACCAGTTAGGAATTCATTTAATAATTCACCATGCATTTATATATATTTATATATATTCTTTGAATTTTCTTCATAGCAAACAAGACATACTGAAACTCTGTACTTCAAGTCAGACCCTACAAAGAGAATAGGTAAGTTGTTGCTGATTTGTTTAATCATAGGCTGGATAGAACTAGTGGGCTGGGGGTTGGAGGGAATCAAAGTCTGTCAGCCAATCATTGGCCAAGCCCAACAGTAATGGCCGATTGTTAACAGACTGCCATGTTTCCTGAAGCTGCTTAAATATAATTTAAGTACAGTATTACCCAACTGTTCTTACTGCAAGAAAATTAGTTAGGGCATGTCATATACTATCCTTTCCTCCAGGTTAGAGGGTGAGCACAGGGCTAACAACCCTGTCTTGTAAAAAACATGTATGTTACGGAAACAGCAACAAAGGAAAACGTTATCATCCTTAAATTGTTGCTGCCCTACATGCCAGCTAGGCATTATGGGCAAAGCCAAATACTATCCCTAAGTCCAATGTCAGCCGTAAAGCCAAAGTCAGATCCTATACAGTATATATATTTTCATTAAGGCATTGTTAAATCATTCCTTGTGCAATTTAATCCTTGACTGAAGTTTTTTTTTTCAATTCATTAATTCATTGGTTTAATTTATCTTTTTTTAGATTATATCCTTGCTTTTGAGATCAATACAGCCAAAAATCATGACTGGCAGCAGAAACGGGAGGAGAAACGTGATGCGTTTGAAAAAAGCTTGATAGAATTTGGACTACAATTAGAGAAAGTTGGAGAGGAGGTTAGTAACCTACATGTACATGTAGCTCGTAAATTACAGCAACTTTCAAAATCACATCACTGTCGGCTTGCATTAGTTTCAGGTCACTCAGAGTACATTATTTTGGTAATGTTTAATCTTAAGTTTGATTGATGGAACCCAAAAATTATGCGCATCATGGGCTGGCACCAAAATGGTCAAGATTAATGTGGTAGTTTTGAAAAGTGCTGTAACTTACAATATCTAGTATTTTTTTTGAAAAATCCGCAAGATTATCAGTGGGAAAAAGGACCTCTAAGGGCTTGAAAATAAGTGGTGGGAATAAAACCTTTTAAGAAAAAATTTTGTGAACAGATTTAGATTATGATCACAAAAGCATTTTCACCTTAAGCTTTAGGAATAATTAATATTTATAATCAAATAATATTATTTAACTCCTGCGATGGGATCTAGCTAGCCACTATTCTCACCTGGTGAACCTTCTTTTAATTTCTTGGATATACAGGAGTCTAGCAATGGAAAAACATCATTCGTAAAAGTCCATGCTCCATGGAAAGTGTTGACAAAAATAGCCGAGGAAATGATGATGAAAATGCCTATCAGTGTAAGTGTATATTAATAGAGAAAATCAAATATTACACCCATTTTCATAATCATGTGACCCAGACGACTACCTATAATTTGAGTCATCTTGGTTTTTGGCTTATGTCAATCAAATTTTCAATGGTCTGAGCTAGTAAATTTTTCATAGACTGCAGCCAAAAAAAAAACAGACGTCTTGGGCTGTGTTGGTCGCATTTATGAAAATGGGCATAAAAGAAATCAAGGGTGGCATAGAAGCAGTGCACTGACACCTCTTACATGTACCTATGGGGTCTTGGGTTAGGTTCCTGGACTGACATCCCCTGAGTAGAGTCTGTAGCATTTATCTTGAGTCAATAACACACTTTTTTAATTTATATCATCAAAACTGCAGTGCCTTAGTTTGATGTTGCCATGTACAGTGCAATCACATGATGGATTTTAACCAATTATGTGAGCGATTACCTAACACTGCATGAAGATTGAATATTGATTAATGATTATTATGTATCTTTGTAGCTCAATGACATGGACACATCTGATTGGACAGAGAGGTGTTTTGACTGCATTGGTATTCGAAATCCTTTTGAGCTCCGCAATGAGGATCTACCAGAAGAAAGGAATTACTTCACTTGTGCATTCAGACACGACAAACTTGACAAGTTCCTCATTGATGATAAGGATACCTTCTTTTCAAATGCTCAGCGGGCAAGAATTGTAAGAAAATTAAATTATAACCAATGTCATACAAATAAGCTACTGTACCTATAATCAGCTGTTGACCCTTTTTAAATTATCCCCTCCCAAAATAGACCAGTTTTGCATTCGATGCGAACCACTGTTTTTGAAAACCACAGGACCATTTGCACAGCATTAGCCTCCTTAATAGCTGACTCATAAACAAGGCTAACCCAGTGCAAATGAGTCTGTCGTCTTCAAAAACAGGGGTTTGCATAGAATACGTAACTGGCATATTATCTTGGATGCAAGACTAACATGAAACACAAAAGAAATCACACTGTCTTTTTCTTGATGGAATTCGTTGCATTTCTTTTGCATATTGATGATCAATGTTAGCTTCGCATTCAATGTGCACCTCACATGAGGTGGGGGGTCTAATATTACCAGTACAATAACAAAGTTGTTCACATTTTTTAGCCTAGTATGTCCTAAGGCCCTACGTGTTACGGTTTCCCATGAAAACTTGTCCCACAAAAACTTGAGCCTTAAAATACTTTAGTCTGTTCAAAATTTTCTACTGATTTTATTAGTAATTAAAATAAAATTTGTGGAATATTTACCAATAGGTGTACGCACTCTTGCAAAGAGGAAAATATGGCAGTAACAAAACAACTCAAGTTGGTAAGTAAGGATCGATGCACTGTTGTACTGTATGTCTTCATTTTTGCAGAAAGCATGGGTGGCTTAGTAGTGAAAGTACTTGCTTCTCACCAATTTGACCCAGGTTTGAGTCCTGCTGGGCCTGGTGTCATATGTGAGTAGAGTTGCTTGTTGGTTCACTCCAGACCTGTGCTTCAAGGATTTTTCTCTGCAATTCTCTCAAATAAATATATAATCATGATAGATTGACATTGCACCCTTAACTCTCACTTCATTAAAGAGAACCGCTTGCAAATATTTAATCACAGAGAGTGGAACTACCAGCTACACAAAAAACTAAGTGTGAGAAGGATTGTTGTTGTAATTGGAGCGGCCCTTGGCCAAGTCTTATAAAGGTCATTCACAGATATGCTGCCCAATTCCTCCCAAGCTCAATTCCTCACACAAATAATTTCTTCTGTTTGCAGGTATTGAGAGACTCATTGGCAATGGTTCCTATTCAGCAGCATATCCATTACATGAGGTATATATATATAATATATACAAATCATTGAAAAATATATGATAAATAATATAGGAAATCTAGACACATTCTTTATGCTCACTAGATCTTTCATGTGACACCAAAGCAGCTCAATTTGAAGGACAAAACCAAAAGAATTTCAATCTCCTGAAAATTGAAACCTATTGTTAAATTGTCCTCTTAATTGAGCTACATTCCAACATGCAACAAGGGGTCTATTACGAAATTTAATATACTTAGCACACAACTATTATGGGCTTTAGTTTGCTGCAGAGTGAACACACTCCGAGAATTTTTCCATACTGATGCTTTTTGAAGCGAGGGGACTGGTTAAACCATGATTATGATTATTATGATATGGATAGCTCTACATTTTGTTATTTGTCTTCAGGGAAACTACAAAATGGAGCAGTCAATGTTGACTCATAAACCAGAGAATGAAAGGCAGCTTCTCTATGAAGTCTGGGCTTCTCCAAAAAGATGGTACCAAATGCAACCACTGGATCAGATAAGGTGATATACTGTATTATTATAATTATGAAATAGAGTGTGATATTGAGTGACATCAAAATGATAAAATTGATATCACCACTCCCACCAGTGGCCAGTGGGGATACAATTTATATCAACACTGGTGGTGTCAAATTTCGACTTTTTGCTCGGCAAGTCTCAAATTCTCCATTATTTTCTCCTTGAAGATTTCATATAATAAACAGAACATTACATGGCCGCTTGGAGATACGAATGTTATCTTCTCGTGCTGATATTATCTCTCACTCGTGAGAGATAATATCAACACTTGAAGATAAAATTCATATCTCCACGCGACCATGTAATATCCTATATAAAACAACCAGTATCAGTATTCTTGCAGCAAACTTGCAATATCTACATGTTTGCCTGTTGGTACACACATGCAATAGTAAGACATTAACAGGTTACATTATTGGTTGTATCCCCTTTTATTAGATCCATTTTTAAATCACTAGCAAATCCTGAAATCTGATTGGCTTCCTGTGGCACTGATTTCAGACCAAATTGCACTCTACTCAGTTCAATTACTTATTATAAAACAGGTAGTTGTTTCACAGAGTGACATAAATTGAAAGAGCACCTGGATATTAGCAAAGTTTCAGTCCACAACTCGTGGCCCAGAAAAAATGGCAAAAAGATATCAAAGATTCTATAATGATTCTAAGATTCTAAATATATAATATTATGAAAAAATTGTGTAGCCTGTAAGAATGAACTGGCACAGCAGCCAATCAGGGCGTGTTATATATGATCGTGCAACCATGCTGGGGGTCTAGAACCAGGAATCCTGCACTGTTTCGCAGACTGTCTTAACTAGAGTTTTTAAAGTCTGGCTGCATGTAGGCTAAAAATGTGCTGACTGGCAAGATCTTGCTATCCAGTGCATTTTTTCATACAAATTCTTATTAGAAGATTCTTTCTATAATTATTATAAGGGTAACATGAGCTAAAACTGCCTAATATTATTTGAAAAGGTGATTTTACCAATTGTGATTTTACCATTTTCCTGACATTTTCTTCACTATATTACAAACCATAGTAATTATTTTGGTGAGAAAATTGGTCTGTACTTTGCATGGCTGGGATTCTACACTGGTATGCTTGTCCCTGCAGCCCTGGTGGGTCTGTTCGTCTTGATATATGGAGGAGCCAACCTTGCCAACTATATTCCAGCGTAAGTGAGATTTTAGGAAATATGTGCACATCTATGCTGTGTGCGGTGATAAGGCACATGGGTGTTGCAGAACATGAGAGAACGGTTAGGAGAAGGATAAAGCAGAGTGCTTTACTGCTCAAGTGTTCTACAAGTCAATCCTCAAGTGCTTTATAATTACACAATACAGCAAGCTTCCAAGTTTTCTTTATTTCTTTTATAAAATACAAATTAGAGTAGCAGTTATTTTGGGCATGAATGACGAAATAGAGAGTGTGCACACATGCTGTGTGCTCTCATACTGTAATGCACATGCTCCCAACCATTGTTCTTACGTCATCAGGGTGAGATGTATCTTTCTTTACAAGCAAAG
Organism: Anthopleura xanthogrammica; assembly: GCA_964019055.1. Taxonomy (NCBI): domain Eukaryota; kingdom Metazoa; phylum Cnidaria; class Anthozoa; order Actiniaria; family Actiniidae; genus Anthopleura; species Anthopleura xanthogrammica. Next base: position 6,830,272 of record OZ025219.1, on the reverse strand, counting down.
TGTGTTGTTGTTTTGGGATTTTGGAATGAAAAGGATGCCTATATATATTTCGTCACCACACTTTGACACTTTCTTCTAATCCTCGCTTAGATTCTTTGAGAATTGTCAAAATCCCATCACCTTGTTGACGTCATAGGCCTAGTCTCCCAGTGGTGCATTCGTGAGATTTATTGGGGCATTTTCAAAACACGCTTAAAATTCAGGATTATGCCGAAAGTGCAGTGTGCATGCAATTGGCTTTGCAAAGAAAAACAAGAAAACTGCATTGAAAACTGCAACATGTTTTTCTTTATATCAATTAAAAAATAGAAAAGCTTTTCCCCCTAATTTACTGAATGAGCATATGGGGGTATTCCATTTCTTAAGTAGCTGACAAATGAGACCAGCTTTTTTGCAACTATTTATCTTATTCCATTCAATTTTGTTTATAGTCACGACATCTGCAATGAAACTAAAAAGTTGGACTACCCAATGTGTCCACGTTGTGACAGGAAGTGTCCTTATTGGGCTCTGTATGATACTTGTGTCTACTCAAAGGTGAGATGTACTGTATGTTACCACTGTTTCCAAAACTGTCAACAAATGAAATTGTAAATATTAGATATATATTAGGTTTGCAATTTCTTTGAAAATGTAAGATAAAGGAGGAAGGACGAGAATAATAAAAAGAAAAAAGAAAAGAAACATTTTTTTTACCACTGTTTTCACATTAGTTAAACTTTGAAGTTGTCCTTCAGCAGCATATTTTACTAAAGAGTTAAGGATTTGAATGAGCCCTGCTGTTGTAATGTTGGATTTTTTTATATATATCTAAGTTTTTCTTGTCTATAGCTTCATCATTTTCATTGGTATACACTGACTTTTTTCTTTCGTTTTCAGGTGACCTATGTATTTGACAATGAGTTCACACCCATCTTTGCCATCTTCATGTCCATTTGGGGTGAGTAAGATCTATCCATAGCTTCCTATGCAGAGATCCTTAGGGTTGTCAAGGGGGAGGGAAGTGTGTGTGATAAAAAGCTTACTGATCGTTTCCACTTGACGTCAGAGTGGCCATATTGGTGTACCTATATGAACAATAAATTTCCAATCCTCCGGGAACTCTGTTTTCTTGCAAAAACTGTGCTATTCTTTGGTACACCAATATGACCACCTTGTTACGCGAGTGAAACGTTGAAACTTTTAGCTGAAACTTGTGTGCAACGGCGCTGCGAGACAAGTTTCAGAAGAATTGCACCAGGTAACACCCCACGTGTAACAGGGCCTTTATACGTGAGTGTAGTAGTTTATTCTTATGAAGTTTTTGTATTTGATTTTCAAATAGCCACTATGTTCCTTGAGTTCTGGAAAAGACGACAAGCTGAAATCAGCTATGAATGGGATTTGATGAACTTTGAGGATGAAGAAGTAAGTAAATGGGTGGGAATGGAATGGGAATGAATACACCAATTCCGAACATGGCGGACATACGCGGTTTTCCTGGATCGAGGAGGGGAAAACGAGGCTAGTCAGTCCGTGATCTGTGGAAAGCTGGCTTTCCCCTTAGACATCACTAAAAACGATTCTTAATGGATGTAAACACCATGTAAACACCATGTAACACCAGTAACAAAGATGAAGCTTGTACACAGATAATGAATTACTGTCTAGCCTCGTTTTCGCCCCCTCGATCCAGGCCGTCCGTTTGTGTCCGCCATGTTCGGAATCGGTGTGTGGGTGTGAAGTACTAGAGAGACGAAAGATTGGTCTTGAAGTAAAACAAGAATGAAATTCGATGTCTTGGATGATATGGATGCTGAACGATAGAGTGAAAACATTTAGAATAGGATTAGGATGGAAATGGAATGAGAAGGAGTGAATGGATGGGATGGGATGTCAAACACTGGAGTGACAAGATTGAAGATAAGAGTAGATGAAAATAGAGTGAGAATGGATGGATAGGGGATCAAACAAAAGAGTGACAAGATTCAGTAAAGGAGAGTAAAGGAGTGGATAGAAATGGAATGAGAATGAATGAATGGGATGGAATGTCAAACAATAGAGTGACAAAATTCAATGACAATGACAATGACAATTCTTCAGGATAAGAATAGGATAGGAAATGAGTTGAGATTGGATGGTTTGGGTGGCATGCCAAATAGTAGTCTAAGAGTGAAGATTTAGAATAGGAATAGGTTAAGAATGAGATGCGATTGAATGGTTGGGATGGGATAGAATGACTAGTCATTTACATTTGCTTCTCTCAATTTCACTGTTTTTTATATGCATAATTATATAATATATCTGTGTGTTTGATAGGAAAGGCCCCGTGTGGAATATGAAACGAAGGCCACGGATATAAGAATCAACCCCATCACAAAGGTACAAGATCTCGTAAAGTATTCCCTCGCGCATGCAAGTCTCCACACTTTTTTGGAAAAAAAATATTATTAGCACAAAACAAAGCAACGAAACCTCAGTGCTATCAAACACAGAAAAAAAGCACTTATGGGCTGATCCAAAAAGAAAAGAGGACAAACAATCTCTACACTCACATAGACGCCTTGCAGCACGTCGGAATGCAACCCAATTTGGAGGGCAAAACAATGGGTTCCAATTCTCAGGAGATTGAAATTCTTTTGTTTTGTCCTCCAAATTGAGCTGCTCTGACGTCACGTGAAAGGGGCCTCACCAACCTTGATTGATATAGGGTTTTTTTGCCTTTCAGAACGAAGAACCCTATCTTCACGTTAGAACAAAATTTCCTCGTTATACCTGCAGTTGGTCGTTCATAGCCTTCATGGTAAGAGTCAATGGAATAGTATATGCATGACTGTTAAATGGCATGGCACGGCATTGATGATATCCTTTGAACCAATTCAATCACAGCGTACGATATCATTGTTTATCCAATGAAAATGCTTATAGCATGTTACTCCAGTTGACGGCTCAGCACGTCCGTACCGACAGAACCTTATTTGTTTTGTTGTTGTTGTTGTTGTTGTTGTTGTTGTTGTTGTTGTTGTTGTTGTTGTTGTTGTTGTTGTTGTTGTTTTCATCAGTGGACTTTTTTTGTAATGGACATAAGTAAAATGTATTTGTTGTACGTCGTCATGCAGGGAGTGGACCTTGCGACTCCCAAAGGAGTTTAAACATTTTAATAAGAAAAATAACTCGAAGAGGTTCCTGGTGTTAGTGGTATCTAGACTTAATAAGGGGAATGGTCAATTTTTTTAATTTATTTTGCCGTAATGCCGTAAACGTTTTATTTAAAGTTGTTATTTGTTAACCTGTTGCTTACTTTTGTGTGTAACGTCGTGTCTACAGTTGATGCTCGTGGTTGCAGCGGTAATGGGCGTGGTCTTCTACAGGGTATCTGTCTATGCTTCCCTGGTGTCGTCAGATGACTATAATAGCAACATGGGTGCAGTCAGTATGGCTACTTCTGCTACAGCTGCCTTGATCAACTTGGTCATTATTGTTTGCTTGAACAAGGTACGACATACCATAACACTAAGATATCTGAATAATTTTCTTCGAGTTCAACATGCATTAACCAATCACATCACGTAATTACGGCTACGGTAAGGTAATGTTGGGCTATGCCATGGATTTGTCGGCAGGGTTCGCGTTAACGCAGAAATCTTGCATTTTTACGCAAAAAAAAAACAACTAACAAAATTAATGCATTTTGACAATTTGTTTCCGTCCAGGAACACGAGAGCTTCATTTTTTTCCATTGCACTAAATTCCTTTCTTACCGGCGAAAGAACGCGATCTAGGATCCCATCAATCATGGTAGGGATCCCAATGTGCCCAGACACATGGGTCCCGGGACACATATTACAAAATCTTAGCACTATCCCTGTGTATTTTTGCATAAAAACTTTGCATAAAAACTTTGCATAAAAAGAACGATTTCCGCTGCGTTAACCCGATCCTTAATTCATTGTGTATCTATTTGGATTTTATTTATTTAATTATTTATTTCTTTTACGTCTGGTAAGATATTGATTTTATTGTGTTCTAGCTGTATGAGAGGTTGGCATTTATGTTCACAAACTGGGGTAAGTATTTTTTTTTATTATTATCAAGTAAATGTTGGATGGACCTTTGAAGCTATACAATACACCCTTTTCGAATATGGCGTCTATGACGTCAATCGAGGAGTCCGAGAATGTCCCGGATATTATGAGTGATAATGATTGTGTTTTGATATCAGGGACATTCTAGTCCCGAATGCTGCAAGTGAAAATCATTGGGTTTCGACATCCGGGACATTCTCGTTCTCCTCGTTTGACGTCATAGACGCCATATTCGAAAAGGGTCTATTTTTTAAGTGGTATAGACCCCCTGCAGCACGTCGGAATGCAGCTCAATTTGGAGGTTCAAAACAAGAGGTTCCAATTCTCAGGAGATTAAAATTCTTTTGTTTTGTCATCCAAATTGAGCTGATCTGACGTCACGTGCATAAGGCACCCTTATCTTCTACTACCAGATGAGTTGATCGCGTTCCCCGAAAGGAATTATGGGTCAGCTATTTTGGGTTAGCTTACTCTGAGCAACAGAATTCGAAAATGCATGGAGTATTACGATTGGATTATTTATTTATTTATTTATTTATTTATTTATTTATTTATTTATTTATTTATTTATTTATTTATTTATTTATTTATTTATTTATTTATTTATTTATTTATTTATTTATTTATTTATTTATTTATTTATTTATTTATTTATTTATTTATTTATTTATTTATTTATTTATTTATTTATTTATTTATTTATTTATTTATTTATTTAGTATCAATATGTTTCACCAATATTAATCAATATTTTTGACCCGACCTGTAGAAATGCCCAGGACCCAAACACAGTACGAAGACAACTTCACCTTCAAAATGTACCTGTTCCAGTTCGTCAACTACTATTCATCGCTGTTTTACATCGCATTTGGGAAACTAAAGTAAGTTTACAAATATAAAATGCCCTAGTTTTTCATAATATCTAACGAAGATTTGTAGGTTAGAGCCAGGATATTTTGACAAAGAAACGTCTTCCTTCCTTTCTTCCTCCCTTCCTCCATTCCTTCCTTCCTTCTCTCCTGTTTTCCTTCCTTCCTCCTCTCCTGTTTTCCTTTCTGCTTGTCTGTCTGTCTTTACTCATTAATATTTCAATTATTTGTTCATTTATTTTCTAACGTTTTCCTTAGCCCTGGACCTCCAGGCAACTACAACCGTATCCTTGGCATCGGAGAAAAGGAAGAAGGCTTCAGACAAGAAGAGGTCAGTTACATGACATCTCTTGTACTTTAGATTTTTGTGTTCTCCACACTTTTCTTCTCGATGCTCAAGCTTCTCTTGACGGAGCTCGCGTTCACCATGGTCAAACTCAGTGAATGAACATTGTCAAAAATGATCGCCGGTGAAATATATTATCCTTTATCTTTGAACTGCCGGTGGGCTTTTGCTCCCCTCCTAGCCCACGTAGCGGCGCATTGGGAAGGATGACTGGGGACGGGGGAAGCCGCCCTAGCCCCTCACTCATTTGGGCCGCTACGTAGGCTACTTCCCTTCTCCCAATATTTAGGAAATAGAAGAAACAAGTCGTAGCAACACTCTATCTCCCAACCCCACCCAAGTTTTAAGTAAAAACCAGTGTCTAAAGTTGACTATAGGTATTTAGATGATTGTCTTCTCGATAGATAAAGAAATAATACTCAATGGGGCGTGGTTATAGTGTTAAATGAAAAAAAAATTGAAATAAATTTCAAGACGTTTATTTGCATTTCATATTTCAGTGTAACCCCGCTGGCTGTCTGTTTGAGCTGTTGCTTCAGCTCGCCATTATCATGGTTGGTAAACAAGTTCTCAACAACCTTTTGGAAATAGTTCTACCGTAAGTTATTAAGTGTTATGTCTTTCACTTTTGGGAATCAAGGGTGACGTTACACTCTCCTCTCACCTCTGGGGTCTCGAGTTTAATGTATTACCTTTTTGACCATTTTTACTTACAGGAAGTTGAAGAATTGGTGGAAATCTCGAAAAAACCTTGAACCGCCGGATCTTTCTGGCTACGCGCGATGGGAGTTGGATTATGACTTGTATGACTACCCGAAATACGGGCTATTCTACGAGTACCTGGAGATGGGTATGAACACTGAATACATGTCTTATATCAGTCTTGTACGAGTGGGAAACGATGCGGCAAATTCGTAGCCTACTGTATCTGCACCGTATAGCTGGGTTTCAATCAACTGATAAAAGTCTTTGAATCTCATTATCTGCTTCAAATGGTGGTCAAACACTGACCACCATGTGCTGTCAACCAGAAAGAATTCTATTGAAAACTTGTGATTTAGCTGATGAACATTCCGCACGAGACAGGAAATGACGTCAAGTGAAACCCAGCTATAGACCCCTTGCAGCACGTCGGAATGCAGCTTAATTTGGAGGACAAAATATTAGGTTTCCAATTCTTAGGAGACTGATTGAAATTCTTTTTTTTTTTTTTTTGTTCTCCAAATTGAGCTGCTTTGACGTCACGGGCAAGGGGTTTATATTTCCGTAACCATAAAATAACAATGGAAAGCCATTTCAATGTCACTTACATGGATTCTGCTCTAAACCAATAAGAAATCGAGGAAATTTAAACTATCCAATCAGTCTTTCAACTGGAAGCGTTGCATGAATGCGCGCACATAAGAAAGTTGATCCTGTTAACAGTGTCATTGTTCACCCACGACCCTATTTTTTAATACTACTATGCTATGAATTTCCCAATCAGCTAATAGTGATCGTGTTTATTTATCTCTAGTTATCCAGTTTGGTTTCATCACCATCTTCGTGACGGCATTTCCCCTCGGCCCACTCTTCGCGCTCATCAACAATCTGATTGAAATTCGACTGGACGCTTACAAGTTTATCTGTGTCTTTAGACGGCCAATGGCAGCCCGTGCACAAGACATAGGTCAGTTAAGCCTATAGTAAGATGTTCTTTTTTCAATAGCAAGAGCGGCGATAACTTTATCGGAGGCCTATAGAGGTTTTACACCATTACGTGCCAGCGGCAATGTTTGCCTAAGGTCAAGCGTCGATCTTCACATGAGCCGAACATAATGACAGAAGAGGATCGCTCTAAGGTGATTTTACTCGAGGCGATTTGCAACGACGATTTTTCGCGATACGCCGTTGCGCGAAAGGTTTATACCATGTAACATGCCAGATGGAACCAGATGTTTTTGCGTAATTCGACTTCAGGGAACACGTGGCGAGATGGTAATCTGGAGTCAAAACCTCGCAACTCAAAATGACGAATTTTTCGCGGCGTTGCACGAAAAATCGTCGTTGCAAATCTTCTCGGGTAACATCGCCTTTATTATCCATTTTCAATTGTTTTCGCCGGTACGGCTCACGTGAAGATCGACTATTGGCTTTAGTCTTAGAGGGCAGAACAATAAAATCCTATTACTCTCTGGAATTTATTTTTTCCTCATATTAAACGATTGTATTGTTTCTGCAATCTAACACGGCTGCCGTCACGCACTCTCTTCGGCGTGAGTGTAAGGTTTTCCCATTTCAGACACGTGTCATTCACCGCCCAGAGAATCTTCTAGTTAAAAATTGGGTTTTGTCCCGCCATCATGAATAATGGTGAAATACTTTCCAAAAGAATTCACTTGCCAACCACATCGCTAAATATCAGCTTCAAAATAGTTTTAAAATAAGAATATTTTGAGTTGCCGGAGTTTTGATCATAGTTGGCGTCGAGATTTAAGAATTTGAAACCAAGCCGCCGAAACTCCAATCAAAACATTCGAGTTACTGGTCACGCGTGACATAAGTTGGCTGTAACACATCGCATCTGTTATTGACGGCGATTTTTAAATATTTCGTCAACAGGTATATGGTACGCTATATTGAACGGGGTTACCAAACTTTCCGTCGTGGTTAACGTGAGTATTACTGTCTAGTTAGAGTACATGCCGTATAACTGTAAAATAATGTCTGTATGCCGTTACCGTGACGGTGATAGACCACTTGCACGTGACATCAAAGCAGCTCAATTTGGAGGACAAAACAAAAGAATTCCAATCTCCTGAGAATAGGAATCTATTGTTTTGTCCTCCAAATTGAGCTGCATTCCGACGTGCTGCAAGGGGTCTATTTGTTCAAAGAATGTCATCAATGCCGTTCCGTGCCGTGTCACAATCATATGATATCTCTGAAATGAGAAGTCCATATCGTATAAAACTGTGCCATCGTATCATACCCTACATGTAGAAGTGATTTTCAAACTAAACCGTCAGAGTTGATAAGCACTTTACATTACACGGTAAGCTTCCTCGTATTTATGCCATCATTAAACGTTACTTTCTGCTCGTGCAGCTGAAGGACAAAATACACGCGGAAATGTAACACACCCTTCATATTCACAATTTTCAGCTACAGTTTTCCTCATGTACAGGGTCTAACAAGGGAAATAACTGTCTGTCATTTCTAGGGTTTTGTCATAGCATTTGTATCAGAGTTTGTTCCCCGTTTATACTACCGCTACGGTCTTGACCAAGACGACTTGACTGGTTTCCTAGACAACAGCCTTTCGTGTTTTGCGATCTCCAACTTTACCGCAGAAGAACGACCAGAGACAGATTTAAGCAAAGGGAATTTTAACCAGGATAGCTGTGGACTTGGAGTACCGACCTGCAGGTAAGCATACTTAGTAGTCTTTGTAGTTATCCTTGGATTGCGTCTAAAATCTGCAATATCTGCAATCTGTTGCAAAATAAAATGTGCCACGTACTATTTTGGGGGAGTGTTCCCCCTCTCTAACCTCCCCATCCCCCAGCCCCCCCCCCCCCCCCCTCCACCCCATAGCGATGTTGCGTGGCATGCATTTTACCAACCAACGCTTCATAGGCTAGAAAACGTTATAGACTCATTAGGGACAACATATTTGCAACATATATGACGGCGACGTCAACCATCGTGGTCTAGCTTCGATACAAGCATCTTTTGTTCGCAATGCTTATATGGTGTTGTTTGTACCCAAGCTAGACCTCAATAGACCCCTTGCAGCACGTCGGAATGCAGCTCAATTTGGAGGGCAAAACAAAAGAATTTTAATCTCCTGAGAATTGGAACCTATTGTTTTGCCCTCCAAATTGAGCTGCATTCCGACGTGCCGCAAGGGGTCTATTCAGGCATCCTGTTTTTCGAATTCAGAAAATGCCCATATGCATAATGGATGACAAAGTATTTTGAACGATTGCCATATGTTCTTGTATTTGTCTGTTAGATTCCGTGGATACTACGAGTCTCCTTTCCTGCAGATTGGTAATTTAAACATCACCAACCCTAATGCCTACACATCATCCAAGTCACACTGGCACATCGTGGCTGCCAAGCTCTTCTTTGTTATTGCATTCCTGGTAAGTTGTTCTCTTTGTCACATATCATAATAGACCAATCATAGGGCTGTTGACGTGACGTATTTCCAGGTATTTTGTGATTCCGGTGTTATTTAATAGACCAATCATAAGTTCGTTTGGACCTTATGTAATTCCTTGCCCGTTGGGAGCAACTATAAATGACTTGATTTTTATATTTGTTTTCGTCCATTTTATTTTTCTCCTTTCCTCAGCACATCGTCTTTGCAGTGACCAGTCTCCTCGCATGGCTCATCCCAGACGTTCCAAAGAGGGTATCCAATCAGGTTAAACGAGAAAACTTCCTAGCCCGTGAGGCTTTGCGAACCCAGGAGCTGCCAACCAGCAACGTGGCGAGTCCATCTTTAGAAAGATAATGACCGGTAGAAAGGTAGTTTTGTGCAAATAGTAATAAGTAATCGAGCCATCATTTTATTAAGCTTTTTTCTAGTGCCTAGCAATTAAATAATCCAGTTTCGAGTTCTGTGTCGCTCAGGGTTAGCCGGCTCGTTTTTGTGTAGAATGGGCTTTTGTCACACGGCGGCCATATTGGTTGAAACAATGGGTTTTAATTCCCTTGGGTCCCTTTCCCTCGCTTTGATGCATTTCAGAACGTTCCAAACAAAGGGTTTTGCTCTCATGGGAATAAATATGGTCGCCGTGTGATAAAAGCCCATATTTCAAAATGTTCGTATTGTCGAAGAGTCCACCCTTGAGTAAATGAGTTTGTAATCAAAGAACACAGCGGTTTTGCTTAAATTCGAAACTGGTATATTGGCCATTAATATGCTTGCTTTGTCAATCTTGATGCTTACTAAAATGCTAGTGGTTTGGTAACCGCGCCTTCACTTGAAAGTGAGGCTATACCTTATAAGTACATTCTCTGACATGCGCATTTTGATAATCCTGTCTGCATTCGCCTGAAGGACAAAGTTAAACTGAGCAACATGTCCAGCCTCGACTTCGAACCATTATTGACTTACAAACGTCAAGGCAAGGTTACTATTCAAGATGGCTCGTAGACTCACCCAGTCTCCCGCTCGGCCATTGCACAGCCCTGCTTTCTCATTATTTCTTATTCGTTGATAAATCTAAGATTTTTATACATTTTGTTGAAACAAAGTTTGGCCATTTTGTAAAGTTGCTGTAAGTAATTGTATATTGTATCTTGTATCTTGATAAAGTTTTGAACTTTCTACATCTACTGAGGATATTCGTCTTCTAGAGCAAAGATGCAAAATGTTTAGAACTCCCCCTCCGAAGTCAAAAAAGGACTTGTGACGAGTTTTCCCTCGTAGACAAAATCCCGCCATTTTTTTTTTTTTTTTATCAACTGACACTAGCTTCACTTCGGTACTTGAAGTAAGCTTTAACTAGTTGAAATCAGTTTTTCTTTTGAATTTCGGTAAGGGATACCTTTTGAGATGTCTGTTTATGAAAATAATATAAACGTTGTTCACGCTATATATTAAGGTATAATCACAAGCCGAAAACGGTGAAAATATTAAGTGATAATCAACAGTTAAGATGTTCTATAAAAAAGTATGTAACGATCGCTGATTATTGCAAAATAAATTTGAAATGCTTTGTAAAAAATGCTGTTTTTTTCCTACCAACCGCCACACCCCATCAAAAAGTAGAAAAAATACTTTGCATGTGATAGATGTTTTTGTAATTCTTGTCGAAGACGACACTAGAGAAAAACGTTTGCGCATGCGTGCCTTTCCGCACGCTTTCAAAGAACTTACAAGAGTTTTAGTGAGAAAATAAATGCTTGTTTTCTCCCAGTATACAAAACATTTCGTGGGTATACTTTTGAGGGACCAAGATACTGTATTAATAAAGACAATGTGAAACAATGAGCCTTAAGTTTCAAGAACTGACATTAAGTTTTGGCATTTTGTAAAGACTATTCTTCAGGCAAGTGTGAAAGTCAAATTTGCATATTTCTACAATAGCACGAAGACGCTTGCAACTAATTTGCATACGGACTTAGAGCATGCGCAGACGTTTTTCACGCGTGTCGTCGAAGACCGGTCATCAATTCTCCGGGAATTAGCAAGATTAGCAAGTTCCAACCACTAGTGAGGGCCATATGATTCGTTTATTTATACGATAGACCCCAGCTGAGTTGACCTCCAGAACAAACTCAAGGTCAGCCAATCAGAATTGAGGATTCGACATCGTATTTTGACTAGCATTTCCCATTATCCTGCCAAGAGAATTTATGAAATACGAGTTCTTCGTTCTTTAAATTAATCGTAAACACTAGTCGAACTCACGGCAGAATTTTATTTCAGTTAACAAGAAAAGTTTACATTGTATACTCGAAAAATACTCGAAAAATGCTAACCAACAATAGTGACCCATAATTCATTTCGGGAATGCATTAACTATGGCATTCATGATAGGTACACAAGGACACAGCCGAGTGTAAATTTTGCTGGACACTGAATTAGAAAGCATTTTAGGAATATATACGATCCATTCGGTCATTAAAATTGCGGTTTTTTTTTCCTTTGTCACGCTGAACACAAAACAAAACAAAAACTACAAAGAAAAAAAAAACCTGCACTCTGTAAATTGTACTTTAAAAATAAAAGTTACATTTATTAATCAATTACCAAACTACACTAAGACAATGACTGAATAAACGATAAAATGTAAAGCTGTAGCCAGAACCACTTTTCCCCAGACCACTGTCCAAATGGTGCCTTAAGCCCTGAAATGCTTGATGCATGTCATCCCTCCCAACCAACAAACACATCATATCTGTCTGATCGCGAAATAAAAAGTTGGAAAGTTATTAGTTAAAGCTAATAACTGCTGATGTATAGGCAATCGGCTATGGGAATTTTTATGGAGCTACTGATACTTATTCTGGTACAAGCTTGTCTTGAAAGTTAAACCTAATTAATTATAAAACAGTCACTGCTGATTTCCTTGAGGAATGCCTTCTCCTGTCGGAGCTGTGTCCACCATCGCCTTCATTTCCCGTAAAGCTTTTCAAGTGTAATCCAGAGTTTTTGATGAACCACATTAACGTAAGTGTTATAATGACTTCTATCACCCCAGCAGTGGTTACATTTACTATATGGCCATGTCCTACGAAAACTACTATAAGGAGGATCAGGGAAAACGCGATAACCGAAAAAATCAAGTGACCAGCGACCCGACACTTGCCTTCCGTTATTTCTTTGTTAACAACCACATCTCTCTCATAAAGATACAGAGCGTACATTATGGAAAACCCAAACAAGCATTCGATCAAAAAGATGGGAGTCGCCCAGTAAGGCTCTGAGATGATGATGAGAAAAATCAGAGAACTGGAGAAGACCGTTTGGAACAATATATCTGTTGGTAGCTCGTTGTGACCTTTGAGTACGTGCACTATATAATCGATTTTAATAAGTCTACATAACTTTATTAACTTGACTCAATTTCAATGTAAAGCAGTTGACAAGATGTTAAACAGGATCACTGTTTCATTCAACTGAGGGTGTTAATCTCTAAAACTGGATTAAAGGAAGACAATAGCAAAGCGGTGTTATATTTATACGACTCCTACTGCGAAACAACTCACTTTTAAAGTGAGCTGTTTCACTTTTTAGTCGGTCAAAGCTCCTCGTGTAAACTTATATAAACAAAAAAAGCGTCATTCCAAACTTACCGTAGAAACGATATACCTCCACAGCTTAGCTTTCCTTTCGTTGTCATGGGCGTAAGGACTGTCCTCACATAAAGGTAGTACAGTAAAGGTTAACTCTGTTTCCCTTCTCTGGGGCAATATCGTAGCCAGAGAAAATACTGACATTGCAAACAAACTGATGTGTTTAACAGACACATAAGTACATGCTTTACTCCAGGTCAACTTCATAGTTTTATCATCGATCATCTTGGTTCCATTCTGATAGTCCGTTAAAAACTGTATCGTTACTCGGATGTACAGAGCAGGCAGATCAATAGAAGGATACAAGGCTCTGGATATGTTGTAGTAGTTATCCGTCATTCTAGAACCATTGATCGGTGGCCTCTTCGAACCGAGCACCTGCACGACTTCGTCGAGATACGTCAAACATTTTGGTTTATTCGGCTGACACTTGTAAGGTTCGATCTTAACACAAGATAAAAGAAATCCTACGAGTAGAAAATCTACCGTTTTCAACATCATGGCGATTCTTTTATCGACTTCAAACACTTTGAAATATTTCTAAGAAAATGCGGAAATATACATTCTCGTACCCAGAGCTCCTCGGTTTTGTCCCGTTCACCTCCCCCCACAGTTGTTTGACCTGCATTGTAGATATTATTCAGTAGTAGCGCATGGACGAGTTTAAAGCCGTAGATATATTACAAGGCCGTCCAACACCTTGTAGAGTGGGATTTTTTCCCCATATATTTTTCTTTAAAAAAGTTAATCGAATTTCAAAATCGATGAGGGTTTATCAGGTCTTGCGTGACATTATAAATTTTAATCCAACAAAAAAGAAAATATGATATTTGAAAAGAGCATACTAAAATTAGTAAACTGATTGAAAGTTTGAAGTGGTTTTATTTAGTAGCGCCGAAGATATGGCTTGCCTCCCAACATATTTTCCCATACATTTCTTTGTAAAAGCAGCCAACTTCAGTCGCCCATATCTTCGGCGCTACTCAATAAAACCACTTCAAACTTTTGAGACCTTTGATTCCCCTTGACGGGACACTGACGGAACACAGAAAACAAAACAAAAAAACTACACTGTAAATTGTACTTTAAAAATAAAAGTTACGTTTATTAATCAATTACCAAACTACACTAAGACAATGACTGAATAGACAATAAAATGCATAGCTGTAGCCACCAGTACGGTTAGCTGGTTTTTACCGTTAGAACCACAGACTTTTCTCCTTGTAAGAAATATTCATTACCAGAGAAAATCGGACCACTTTTCTTAAGACCAGACCAATGCCCAAATGGTGGCTACGGCCCTGAAATGACATGATGCATGTCGTTCCTCCCAACCAACAAACACATCATTTCGGTCCGAAATAAAAAGTTGGAAATTAAAGTTATTACTTACAGCTAATAATTACTGTTGTCTAGGGAATTTCTATGGGTCTGCTGATGCTTATTTTTGTACAAGCTTGTCTTGAAAGTCCGAGCCTAATAAATTTTAAAACAGCTCTTTGATTGAATCACGACTGATTTGTTTGGGTAAGCCGACTCAATTCTGTTGCATTGTCTGCGTTTGAACTTTTCTTTTTTTTCTCTTTTTTCTTTAAGCTTTTCAAGTGCAATCCAGAGTTTTTGATGAGCCACATTAACGTAAGTGTTATAATGACTTCTATCACCCCAGCAGTGGTTACATTTACTATATGGCCATGTCCTACGACAACTACTATAAGGAGGATCAGGGAAAATGCGCCCACAGCCAAAATCAAGTGACCAGCGACCCGACACTTGCCTTCCGTTATTTCTTTGTTAACAACCACATCTCTCTCATAAAGATACAGAGCGTACATTATGGAAAACCCAAACAAGCATTCGATCAAAAAGATGGGAGTCGCCCAGTAAGGCTCTGAGATGATGATGAGAAAAATCAGAGAACTGGAGAAGACCGTTTGGAACAATATATCTGTTGGTAGCTCGTTGTGACCTTTGAGTACGTGCACTATATAATCGATTTTAATAAGTCTACATAACTTTATTAACTTGACTCAATTTCAATGTAAAGCAGTTGACAAGATGTTAAACAGGATCACTGTTTCATTCAACTGAGGGTGTTAATCTCTAAAACTGGATTAAAGGAAGACAATAGCAAAGCGGTGTTATATTTATACGACTCCTACTGCGAAACAACTCACTTTTAAAGTGAGCTGTTTCACTTTTTAGTCGGTCAAAGCTCCTCGTGTAAACTTATATAAACAAAAAAAGCGTCATTCCAAACTTACCGTAGAAACGATATACCTCCACAGCTTAGCTTTCCTTTCGTTGTCATGGGCGTAAGGACTGTCCTCACATAAAGGTAGTACAGTAAAGGTTAACTCTGTTTCCCTTCTCTGGGGCAATATCGTAGCCAGAGAAAATACTGACATTGCAAACAAACTGATGTGTTTAACAGACACATAAGTACATGCTTTACTCCAGGTCAACTTCATAGTTTTATCATCGATCATCTTGGTTCCATTCTGATAGTCCGTTAAAAACTGTATCGTTACTCGGATGTACAGAGCAGGCAGATCAATAGAAGGATACAAGGCTCTGGATATGTTGTAGTAGTTATCCGTCATTCTAGAACCATTGATCGGTGGCCTCTTCGAACCGAGCACCTGCACGACTTCGTCGAGATACGTCAAACATTTTGGTTTATTCGGCTGACACTTGTAAGGTTCGATCTTAACACAAGATAAAAGAAATCCTACGAGTAGAAAATCTACCGTTTTCAACATCATGGCGATTCTTTTATCGACTTCAAACACTTTGAAATATTTCTAAGAAAATGCGGAAATATACATTCTCGTACCCAGAGCTCCTCGGTTTTGTCCCGTTCACCTCCCCCCACAGTTGTTTGACCTGCATTGTAGATATTATTCAGTAGTAGCGCATGGACGAGTTTAAAGCCGTAGATATATTACAAGGCCGTCCAACACCTTGTAGAGTGGGATTTTTTCCCCATATATTTTTCTTTAAAAAAGTTAATCGAATTTCAAAATCGATGAGGGTTTATCAGGTCTTGCGTGACATTATAAATTTTAATCCAACAAAAAAGAAAATATGATATTTGAAAAGAGCATACTAAAATTAGTAAACTGATTGAAAGTTTGAAGTGGTTTTATTTAGTAGCGCCGAAGATATGGCTTGCCTCCCAACATATTTTCCCATACATTTCTTTGTAAAAGCAGCCAACTTCAGTCGCCCATATCTTCGGCGCTACTCAATAAAACCACTTCAAACTTTTGAGACCTTTGATTCCCCTTGACGGGACACTGACGGAACACAGAAAACAAAACAAAAAAACTACACTGTAAATTGTACTTTAAAAATAAAAGTTACGTTTATTAATCAATTACCAAACTACACTAAGACAATGACTGAATAGACAATAAAATGCATAGCTGTAGCCACCAGTACGGTTAGCTGGTTTTTACCGTTAGAACCACAGACTTTTCTCCTTGTAAGAAATATTCATTACCAGAGAAAATCGGACCACTTTTCTTAAGACCAGACCAATGCCCAAATGGTGGCTACGGCCCTGAAATGACATGATGCATGTCGTTCCTCCCAACCAACAAACACATCATTTCGGTCCGAAATAAAAAGTTGGAAATTAAAGTTATTACTTACAGCTAATAATTACTGTTGTCTAGGGAATTTCTATGGGTCTGCTGATGCTTATTTTTGTACAAGCTTGTCTTGAAAGTCCGAGCCTAATAAATTTTAAAACAGCTCTTTGATTGAATCACGACTGATTTGTTTGGGTAAGCCGACTCAATTCTGTTGCATTGTCTGCGTTTGAACTTTTCTTTTTTTTCTCTTTTTTCTTTAAGCTTTTCAAGTGCAATCCAGAGTTTTTGATGAGCCACATTAACGTAAGTGTTATAATGACTTCTATCACCCCAGCAGTGGTTACATTTACTATATGGCCATGTCCTACGACAACTACTATAAGGAGGATCAGGGAAAATGCGCCCACAGCCAAAATCAAGTGACCAGCGACCCGACACTGTCCTACTTTTATTTGCCGTTTGGAAAGCGCGACCACATCTCTCTCATAAAGATACAGAGCGTACATTATGGAAAACCCAAACAGGCATTCGATCAAAAAGATGGGAGTCGCCCAGTAAGGCTCTGAGATGATTCCACACAGCACCCACAAAAAATGGTGAATAGACATGAACAAGCCAGGAAAGAGAAGCCAAAAACCTAAATTATAACATTTACAACATTTACAGCATTTACAGCATTTACAGAATTTATACCACCAGGCTTTTTGGTGGTCGTTGGTTGGTGGTGGGTAGTTTGTTTGTGGTGGTTTAAAATCGAAAAAGCGCCTTAAACCCCATAATACAAGGAATAAAGAAAGTACAACGATAATATATGCAATAACATATGGAATAAAACAAATGCCATACATACTTATGTGAATTATAAAAGACGCTGAAAAAATTAGAAAATTTATCACAAAGGTGACTATTGTCATTTTGAATACTGTTACAGCAAATATTTTCAACATATTCGTTTCCACCTGTCCTTCTTCGACAATGTCTTCTGTTTTCATGCTTTCGTTCAACCAGTTGCATAAGTAGACCCAAATAACAAAACTGGTTAATAGGGACGCGATTAAAACCAGCCAGCAATAGTCCCATATGACTACTTTCGGTCCACTCTCCTCTGTGGGGTACTTTATTGGTTGGTCCTTATCTTCCTCATGTCCTTCCACGACACAAGCAACAGTGTTTATTCGAGGATCAGATATTTTGGAGTTGACGGTGATGTCCTCGAGCTGAAAAAAATAGTGCACTAATCATGAGGCGTTGCTTCTATACAATCAACCGCATGCTTCAAAAAGGATAGCGGATCAAGGATTTTTAGAAGTAGGGTGCACCAGTTATGATCAGGACGTTCACAAACTCAAGCATGCACCAATAACGCAAAGGGTGCTTAGCCCCTGCACCCCCCCCCCCCCCCCCCCCCCCAAACTAGATCCGTCCCTGAAACGTTCATCAGATTATGTTTCCACCTCGATTCTCCATGTGGGATGAGCATCGACATTGAAAATTACGTAAAATCATAATCTACGCATGCTCATTGTAGGATGCCTGTTATTGTCAGTATTTTTATCGGCCCTCTCGGACTTTATAGTAAGTAGTAAGTCAATCAACACTTGAACAAGTTTACCCTAACAATAGGCAATCTTTGATACGACGGAAAATGATGTTTTGTTTGTGGTTTTTCCGCCGAGAAACAGTGTTGCGTTATGCATGTCATGTCACACTACTCCTCAGCCTGGTACTGAGACATTTTTGTGTTTTGATTGTTTTGTATTATGGATGTATTTCATTTATAAATATTCATTCACTCGCCAAAATAAGCCGAGTTGTTCTACAACCCATTAATGAATGGCAATAGTTACAACACAATGTACTATAATACGTAGTAGTTTTGTTTTTACCCATCCCACTCCCCTCCATTCTAAGAATAAATATTTTTCGAACGAGTCCATGTTTTCTGAGTCCATGTTATCTTTGTCCATGTTTTCTCGAGTCCAGTTCAGTCCATGTTTTAGTCATTGCCGTCTGGGTGCCAGTTGGAGATGTGAGCCAACGTTTTCCAGGGTACGTGGAGAGAAAAATCAGAGAACTGGAGAAGACCGTTTGGAACAATATATCTGTTGGTAGCTCGTTGTGACCTTTGAGTACGTGCAGTATACAATCGATTTTAATAAGTCTACATAACTTTATTAACTTGACTCAATTTCAATGTAAAGCAGTTGACAAGATGTTAAACAGGATCACTGTTTCATTCAACTGAGGGTGTTAATCTCTAAAACTGGATTAAAGGAAGACAATAGCAAAGCGGTGTTATATTACGACTTCTACTGCGAAACAACTCACTTTTAAAGTGAGCTGTTTCACTTTTTAGTCGGTCAAAGCTCCTCGTGCAAACTTATATAAACAAAAAAAGCGTCATTCCAAACTTACCGTAGAAACGATATACCTCCACAGCTTAGCTTTCCTTTCGTTGTCATGGGCGTAAGGACTGTCCTCACATAAAGGTAGTACAGTAAAGGTTAACTCTGTTTCCCTTCTCTGGGGCAATATCGTAGCCAGAGAAAATACTGACATTGCAAACAAACTGATGTGTTTAACAGACACATAAGTACATGCTTTACTCCATGTCAACTTCATAGTTTTATCATCGATCATCTTGGTTCCATTCTGATAGTCCGTTAGAAACTGTATCGTTACTCGGATGTACAGAGCAGGCAGATCAATCGAAGGATACAAGGCTCTGGATATGTTGTAGTAGTTATCCGTCATTGTAGAACCATTGATCGGTGGCCTCTTCGAACCGAGCATCTGCACGACTTCGTCGAGATACGTCAAACATTTTGGTTCATTCGGCTGACACTTGTAAGGTTCGATCATAACACAAGATAAAAGAAATCCTACGAGTAGAAAATCTACCGTTTTCAACATCATGGCGATTCTTTTATCGACTTCAAACACTTTGAAATATTTCTAAGAAAATGCGGAAGTATACATTCTCGTACCCAGAGCTCCTCGGTTTTGTCCCGTTCACCTCCCCCCACAGTTGTTTGACCTGCATTGTAGATATTATTCAGTAGTAGCGCATGGACGAGTTTAAAGCCGTAGATATATTACAAGGCCGTCCAACACCTTGTAGAGTGGGATTTTTTCCCCATATATTTTTCTTTAAAAAAGTTAATCGAATTTCAAAATCAATCCCTTTCCTATAAAGAATTGGTCGCATCTGAGCCATTGTGCTACGTTCTTTGAAAAATATGGTATATTTATAGACTTATATGCTAATTGTGTTGAAAATAATTATGCAAGGTCATGGCGTTGTTTTGTTAGCTAACACGTGGTGATATTTTGGCACAGAACTTGTTCTGGAAACTGACATGCTAGCTAATTACATTACACGGTAAGCTTCCTCGTATTTATGCCATCATTAAACGTTTTTTCCCCATATATTTTTCTTTAAAAAAGTTAATCGAATTTCAAAATCAATGAAGGTTAATCATAGCCTTGACATTATAAATTTTTATCCAACAAAAACGAAAATATGATATTTGAAAAGAGCATACTAAAATTAGTAAACTGATTGAAAGTTTGAAGTGGTTTTATTGAGTAGCGCCGAAGATATGGCTTGCCTCCCAACATATTTTCCCATACATTTCTTTGTAAAAGCAGCCAACTTCGGTCGCCCATATCTTCGGCGCTACTCAATAAAACCACTTCAAACTTTTGAGACCTTTGATTCCCCTTGACGGGACACTGACGGAACACAGAAAACAAAACAAAAAAACTACACTGTAAATTGTACTTTAAAAATAAAAGTTACGTTTATTAATCAATTACCAAACTACACTAAGACAATGACTGAATAGACGATAAAATGCATAGCTGTAGCCAGAACCACTTTTCCCCAGACCACTGTCCAAATGGTGGCTAAGGCCCTGAAATGCTTGATGCATGTCGTTCTTCCCAAAATCGCGAAATCAAAAGTTGGAAAGTTATTACTTAAAGCTAATAACTGCTGATGTATAGACAATCGGCTATGGAATTTTTATGGAGCTGCTGATACTTATTCTGGTCGAGCTTGTCTTGAAAGTTAAACCTAATTAATTTTAAAACAGTGACGGCTGATTTCCTTGCCGAGTAAGGGGAATGCCTTCTCCTGTCGGAGCTGTGTTTCAACCATCACCTTCATTTCCCGTAAAGCTTTTCAAGTGTAATCCAGAGTTTTTGATGAGCCACATTAACGTAAGTGTTATAATGACTTCTATCACCCCAGCAGTGGTTACATTCACTATATGGCCATGTCCTACGACAACTACTATAAGGAGGATCAGGGAAAACGCGATAACCGAAAAAAACAAGTGAGTTGCGATCAAACACTTGCCTTCCGTTATATCTTTCTTAACAACCACATCTCTCTCATAAAGATACAGAGCGTACATTATGGAAAACCCAAACAGACATTCGATCAAAAAGATGGGAGTCGCCCAGTAAGGCTCTGAGATGATTCCACACAGCACCCACAAAAAATGGTGAATAGACATGAACAAGCCAGGAAGGAGAAGCCGAAAACCTAATGTACAACATTTACAACATTTACAACATTTACAGCATTGACAGCATCCTAATACAAGAATAATGAGGAATATACAAAATAAAACCATATATGAAATAAGATATGGAATTCGAATAATGTTATTTATAAAAGACAGTATAGAAATTAAAACAGTTATTACAAAGGTGATTATTGTCATTTTGAGTACTGTTCCAGCCAATATTCTCTTACATCCCCCTTTTTTTTTTATGCTTTCTTTCAACCAGTTGCATAAGTAGACCCAAATAACAATACTGGTTAATAAGGACGCGGTTAAAACCAGCCAGCAATAGTCCCATATGACTACTTTCGGTCCACTCTCCTCTGTGGGGTACTTTATTGGTTGGTCCTTATCTCCCTCATGTCCTTCCACGACACAAGCAACAGTGTTTATTCGAGGATCAGATATTTTGGAGTTGACGGTGATGTCCTCGAGCTGAAAACAATGTGCACTAATCATGAGGCGTTGCTTCTATACAATCAACCGCATGCTTCAAAAAGTATAAGATTAAGAGTAGGGGCGGATCAAGGATTTTTAGAAGTAGGACGTTCACAAACTCAAGCATGCACCAATAACGCAAAGGGTGCTTAGCCCCTGCACCCCCCAAACTATATCCGCCCCTAAAACGTTCATCAGATTATGTTTCCACCTCGATTCTCCATGTGGGATGAGCGAAGATATTGAAGATTATGTAAAATCATAATCTACGCATGCTCATTGTAGGATGCCTGTTATTGTCAGTATTTTTATAGGCCCTCTCGTACTTTATAGTAAGTACCTTAAGTCAATCAACACTTGAACAAGTTTACCCTAACAATAGGCAATCTTTGATACGACGAAAAATGATGTTTTGTTTATGGTTTTTCCGCCGAGAAACAGTGTTGCGTTATGCATGTCATGTCACACTACTCCTCAGCCTGGTACTGAGACATTTTTGTGTTTTGATTGTTTTGTATTATGGGTGTATTTCATTTATAAATATTCATTCACTCGCCAAAATAAGCCGAGTTGTTCTACAACCCATTAATGAGTGGCAATAGTGAAGAACTATTTTCGCTCCTAGTCTATTGCAATATTTCCAGAGCGTTGCGTGACTAAAAAGATCTTAAGGATTCTAAGAAGCGCTTCCCTATCGTAAACAAAGTTGGAAGACTTTGAATCCATGAAAGTTATTATTAGCTGGGTTTTTTAATGAAAATCAAATACTCCCAGATATCTAGTATTTTGAAAACAGTTCCCGTGACCTTGTTTACGGTCGAAATTTTTCCAAGTGCCACAACTTGGATGCCGCGTATATTGTATGCCGAGACTCGGCGAATGTATATTTTTCAAATGTCTAAGGATTCTAAGAAGCGCTTCCCTATCGTAAACAAAGTAAGAATACTTTGAATCCATGAATGTTATTATTAGCTGGGTTTTTTAATAAAAATTGAATACTCCCGGGTATCTAGTATTTTGAAAACCGATCCCGGGTCCCGGGTATCTAGCCACTTCGATAAATATTTTTCGAACGAGTCCATGTTTTCTGAGTCCATGTTTTAGTCATTGCCGTCTGGTTGCCAGTTGGAGACCAAACTTATATAAACAAAAAAGCGTCATTCCAAACTTACCGTAGAAACGATATACCTCCACATCTTAGCTTCCCTTTCGTTGTCATGGGCGTAAGGACTGTCCTCACATAAAGGTAGTACAGTAAAGGTTAACTCTGTTGTCCTTCTCTGGGGCAATATCGTAGCCAGAGAAAATACTGACATTGCAAACAAACTGATGTGTCTAACAGACACATAAGTACATGCTTTACTCCAGGTCAACTTCATAGTTTTATCATCGATCATCTTGGTTCCATCCTGATAGTCCGTTAAAAACTGTATCGTTACTCGGATGTACAGAGCAGGCAGATCAATCGAAGGATACAAGGCTCTGGATATGTTGTAGTAGTTATCCGTCATTGTAGAACCATTGATCGGTGGCCTCTTCGAACCGAGCATCTGCACGACTTCGTCGAGATACTTGAAACATTTTGTTTTTTTCGACTGACACTTGAAAGGTTCGATCATAACACAAGATAAAAAAAATCCTACGAGTAGAAAATCTACCGTTTTCAACATCATGGCGATTCTTTTATCGACTTCAAACACTTTGAAATATTTCTAAGAAAATGCGGAAATATACATTCTCGTACCCAGAGCTCCTCGGTTTTGTCCCGTTCACTTCCCCCACAGTTGTTTGACCTGCATTGTAGATATTATTCAGTAGTAGCGCATGGACGAGTTTAAAGCCGTAGATATATTACAAGGCCGTCCAACACCTTGTAGAGTGGGATTTTTTCCCCAATTTGTTTTCTTTAAAAAAGTTATTCGAATTTCAAAATCAATACCTTTCCTATAAAGAATTGGTCGCATCTGAGCCATTGTGCTACGTTCTTTGAAAAATATGGTATATTTATAGACTTATATGCTAATTGTGTTGAAAATAATTATGCAAGGTCATGGCGTTGTTTTGTTAGCTAACACGTGGTGATATTTTGGCACAGAACTTGTTCTGGAAACTGACGTGCTAGCTAAGAGAATCAGAAGGTTTTTCATTCATCATCTTGAAGCACGGGTGGCGTAGCGGTGAATCAGATCTACAAGAGTGCTCGCCTCTCAACAAGGCGACCCGAGTGCGAGTCCTGCCGGGTTCGGTGTTGTATGCATGTGAGTAGAGTTTTTAGTTGGTACTCTCCTGTGAGCTTCGAGGGTTTTCCTCCGGGTTCTCTGATTTTCCTCCCTCCAAAAAAATCAATTTCTAAATTCCAATTTGATCATGGAACGAGGGTCACAGGTTTGTTAGCCACAAACAACTAAAATAACCAGTTGATCTGAAATGGTGACATAGAATTCGAAATAATGTTAAGTACTGCAAAACTGAGGTGTCATGAAGCCTGCGAAAATCCACTTACAAAAACTTACATCTGAGATAAATCTAGATTTTCAGGAGAGGTTATTGATATTTTGTATAAAATTAGTATGATATTCATCATTTAGTGGGAAAATAAAATAAAGTATTAACCGTTTCTGGAGTCTTCTGGCTGCTAAGGATGACACCTCAGTTTTGCAAATTTTCTCGATTCTGATTGGCTCATATTTTTCTCAGAAAAGATGGAAGATGCGGGAAAAGTTGGCTCTCACCTCACCCTTGCATTTCCTTGCTTGAACATAAAACAAGCAATATCAAGTGCTGAATTATTCTATCCAAAAGTCCAAAACTACTAATATTTTACATTGAAGTATCATTCATTTATTTTATTTTACTGACGAGCTTGCATAGCAGTTTTTCTTTACGTATAAGGCAGCGTTTTCTTGCCTTCAACCAGCTTATCCTGTGTATAAAATTTCAAAAGACAAATCTTAATATTCAGTGTGAACGTGATGTAAACATGGTGCTCAAGAAAAATTAGCAGGAAATTAGAACGTTTTCCCACAACTTTGTTTAACATACTAATAAATCTAGAGGAAAAGCTCGAGTAGGTTAGGGATTTAGGGATGGTCTACTTTTTGGGCCAGCTAGTGTCTTCCATGGTCGATGCCTTCGGGCTAGAACAATTATCCTTAATCCGTACTCCCAAGGGCACCCAAGGGCAGAATAGGTCAGGTCCGAAGTCCATACGACGCGTATGTCTCGGGGTATTGTGGAATATCGATCTTCAACAACAACAAAATCTTCCAAAAACCTTCAGGTTTTGAAAAGATTATTTGATTGTTTTGATTTTTTTTGTTTGTTTTGTAATTTTGTTCTAGTTTTTGATGTCTTAACTTGTTTACTTTCATATCTGTATGCGGGACTCCTCTTCCTCGGACTCCTCTTCCTCGGACTCATCTTCCTCAGGTTCCTCTTCCTCATGTTCCTCTCCGCTGTCACTTTCTTCGTCTGTTTGTCGTCCACTCCCTATTTGAAGTAATGGAAATATTTCAATGATATTCCAGCTGGTTACGATATCTTTGGTGGTTTTTCAATTTAATCAAGATCATATTTCTGGAAGATGAATGCAAAAACTTTTTAGCACAAATTCCAAAATTATCAGGGGGTGGGTAAGCCATTCCCCCGAACCCCCAAGAGTAGTCCCCTCTCCTCCCCCCTCCCTCCTCAAAACTCTGCTCCAAAATCCTTGATTAACTAAGAATTAACTAAGAATTTTCATACGACGAGGCTCGCACGCAGTCTTTACACAAAAATATACAAATAATATTTTCAAATAAATAATGACTGTTTTAATCATAAACATGTTTCGGCATTTCATCAGCCATCTTCAGTACGAGTGTCGGTAAATAATTCTGTAGGTATATAATATGGATTATTATTATTATTATTATTATTATTATTATTATTATTATTATTATTATCATTATTATTAGAATGCTTCGCGAATTTTCTTTCATATTAAAATTTGCATTTCCTCGTGAGAATAGGATTCTGGTATACAGTAGTGGTATAAAGACGCAATAAGGGTTCAAGTGAAGAATTTAGAATGCAAGGAAAATTATTTCAACATACCTGCATGCACGGCAAGTGTCATCAATAGACAGACAACAACTGAATACATGGTCACCTACATGAAAAAAGAAAAATGTCTAGACCCACATATATAGTTGTAATTAACGTTTTTGCTCTAACGAACATTTTCGACATTTTAGAAATCTCGTGCTGTTGGAACAAAAGATGTACAAGTTCTTTTGTGATTTTGTTGTTTAGAAATAATAGTAGTATTGGTAATGATAATTAGACTGCCAAATTTATGATTAATTATCACGGCATTACCAATACTACTATTATTTCTAAACAAAAAAAATCACAAAAGAATCCGTAAATTTTTTGTTCCAACAGCACGAGATTAAGAAAATGTCGAAAATTTTCGTTAGAGCAAAAAGTTATAGTTTAATGAGACTGAAGAATCGCGAGTAAATTTTTACGTGATTCAATGTCGTATCTTGTGGCGTGCTGCTCTTCATGTACAAGTCAAACCTTCTTCAAAGCTGAAGTGCCCTTATCATAAGTGTTTTTGGTTTCTGTTGATGAAAACTGAAAGCTCTTTGACCAGCAGTTCTAAAGATTAAGCTTTTTTCATGTTTGCGAAGAAATAAGTTGTTTAACAAATAAGGGATTGATGCGATAAGAAAAGTTATAGTAGTGATAACGAGGCTTGCAAGATTTAGAAAGGAACTGGTTTCAATCTCTGGTTCGGTTCAGTCTTGAAGTCCCGTCCACAAGTATACGCTTACATTAGGTTTTATTTCTAGCCCTGTAGTGTAACCGCAGCAATAAATAACGTGTTGTGTTGTCATTGGATGAATTGCTGATAGATAAGCAAGAGAAAGCCATTTCAATGTTATGGTATATTGTAGCGTGTGCGAGCTGTGAGTCAGTACTGTACGTTACCCTGACTGATGCATACGATAACCATTCTTATGGCAAGCCATTTCAATGTTACGGCAAATCGTACCGTGTGCGTGCTTTAAGTCAGTACTGTACGTTTCCCACTCATATACGATAACCATTCTTATGGCAAGCCATTTCATTGTTACGGCATATCGGCGTAGCGTGTGCGTGCTGTAAGTCAGTATACTGTACGTTTCCCACTCATACGATAACCATTCTCAGTTATGAAAAGCCATTTCAATGTTACGTCACTCATACGATAACTATTCTATTGAACTGATCATGGGCTTAGCCTTATAGATAATTCTAACTCACCTCGCTTGTACTGTAAAAGCTCAACAGGTAATTTTCTTTTAAAGTACTATGAAAATCCTTCTTGCTAATATGATCAACGTTAGTGTGTGGTCCTTCACGCGAATCTAGAGCCCTTACGACAACCGTTTTAAAAACAAAGTACTTGAATAATAATAAAAACAATATGTTATGCAAAAGCCAATCGGAAAATAATATGACCATGATGTCGTGGCATCCACGTAGGACTAAAAAGAACAAGTTGCTATCGGCAAATATTTAACAAAATCAAAAAGAAAACGGCATGGAATTCTATCGAATCCTGTAACAACCTCTACGGCTAACTCACAGATCCAACCCTGAAACAACCTCTCGGCTGATTTAAGTCAGGGGACGACTTATTCACAGATCGAGCCCTGAAACAACCTCTCGGCTGATTTAAGTCAGGGCACGACTAATTCACAAATTGAGCACTGAAACAACCTCTCGGCTGATTTAAGTCAGGGCACGACTAATTCACAAATTGAGCACTGAAACAACCTCTCGGCTGATTTAAGTCAGGGCACGACTTATTCACAGATCGAGCCCTGAAACAACCTCTCGGCTGATTTAAGTCAGGGCACGACTTATTCACAGATCGAGCCCTGAAACAACCTCTCGGCTGATTTAAGTCAGGGCACGACTAATTCACAGATCGAGCCCTGAAACAACCTCTCGGCTGATTTAAGTCAGGGCACGACTAATTCACAGATCGAGCCCTGAAACAACCTCTCGGCTGATTTAAGTCAGGGCACGACTAATTCACAAATTGAGCACTGAAACAACCTCTCGGCTGATTTAAGTCAGGGCACGACTAATTCACAAATTGAGCACTGAAACAACCTCTCGGCTGATTTAAGTCAGGGCACGACTTATTCACAGATCGAGCCCTGAAACAACCTCTGGGCTGATTTAAGTCAGGGCACGACTTATTCACAGATCGAGCCCTGAAACAACCTCTGGGCTGATTTAAGTCAGGGCACGACTTATTCACAGATCGAGCCCTGAAACAACCTCTGGGCTGATTTACGTCAGGGCACGACTTATTCACAGATCGAGCCCTGAAACAACCTCTGGGCTGATTTAAGTCAGGGCACGACTTATTCACAGATCGAGCCCTGAAACAACCTCTGGGCTGATTTAAGTCAGGGCACGACTTATTCACAGATCGAGCCCTGAAACAACCTCTGAGCTGATTTAAGTCAGGGCACGACTAATTCACAAATTGAGCACTGAAACAACCTCTGGGCTGATTTAAGTCAGGGCACGACTAATTCACAAATTGAGCACTGAAACAACCTCTCGGCTGATTTAAGTCAGGGCACGACTTATTCACAGATCGAGCCCTGAAACAACCTCTCGGCTGATTTAAGTCAGGGCACGACTAATTCACAAATTGAGCACTGAAACAACCTCTCGGCTGATTTAAGTCAGGGCACGATTAATTCACAAATTGAGCACTGAAACAACCTCTGGGCTGATTTAAGTCAGGGCACGACTAATTCACAAATTGAGCACTGAAACAACCTCTCGGCTGATTTAAGTCAGGGCACGACTTATTCACAGATCGAGCCCTGAAACAACCTCTGGGCTGATTTAAGTCAGGGCACGACTTATTCACAGATCGAGCCCTGAAACAACCTCTGGGCTGATTTACGTCAGGGCACGACTTATTCACAGATCGAGCCCTGAAACAACCTCTGGGCTGATTTAAGTCAGGGCACGACTTATTCACAGATCGAGCCCTGAAACAACCTCTGGGCTGATTTAAGTCAGGGCACGACTTATTCACAGATCGAGCCCTGAAACAACCTCTGAGCTGATTTAAGTCAGGGCACGACTTATTCACAGATCGAGCCCTGAAACAACCTCTCGGCTGATTTAAGTCAGGGCATGACTAATTCAACAAGATGGGCTGATCAAAATCCTTTTACTTGTCGCGACTTTGCAAATCCCCCGTTCACTGACAGACGTTTATCAATGAGGGATTTTTTTCTCCAGGTTCTCTGGTTTCTCCTCCCTCTGTAACAATAAACATGTGAGTTGAGTTCTATGCCATGAAAAAATATTATACTAGTGGTAGTGTGTGTGAGTGCAGAGTGAACCAAATTAGAAACCAGTAATCATTTACTGAACTTAATTAATATCGGCCCACATGATAAAAAAGTGATTTATTTAATTTTACTGTATATAGTTTACTTCAGGGAGGAAGAAGAGCTCTGTGAACGAGTATTACGCAATCGTCATTAACGTTTTTTTCACCCACAGCAATAAATCGAGATTTGGTGCAAGAAAGAATCCAAAAGCTTCTGATATGCAGCCAACTAAACACGGAAGCATGGGTGGCGCTCGCCTCTCACCAATCGATTCAAGTCAAGTCCCGTCGGGCTCGGTGTCGCTGTAAGGAGAGTTGTTTGTTGGTTTTCTCTTGTGGGTTTTTCAGTCCGTGTATATCCGCCCATTCGATTTGTATAGGAAATACCACCTTTCGAGAAGAATGAATGAAAAATACTAAAAGTATTTGATGAAAGCACAGGTATCCCAAGCTGGGTTTCTGTGGTATCCTATCGAACTTATAAGGCAATGTATGGCGATTTTTAGAAAAAATTAAAAGTACGAGGTATACTCCACCACGATAATCGCTCAATATTGCTGCAAATGACCTAAAAAATTCACAGAGACTCAAAGGAAAACACGAAACACAAGTAGGAACATTTATTTGTGTGATTTACTGATTTTTAATTTTTTCTAAAAACCGCCATACATTGCCTTATAAGTTCGATAGGATACCACAGAAACCCAGCTTGGGATACCTGTGATGAAAGTGGCTTTAGTAATACCACGAGTGCGATTCTTCGAGAACAGAGGTAGAACTTCCTATTAATAATGCATCTACATAAAATACGGGTTTCTGAAGTAATACATTTTCTAGCATATCGGAAGAAACACGAGTACAAATTCCCGGATGTGTGCAATAAATAAATTACACATGCGCAGTTCGACGCCCCTACGTTTTTGATTGCTTAATTCATTTTATTCATTTTTTCTCCTATAGCTTTTCATGTTTCGTTTTACAAGTTATTACACTTCTATTTTTTATGTCTTATCTCGCCTATTTTCCTTTCCCATGGTGTATTGTTATCATAGTCGTCCTTTTTGGATTTCTTCAACTTCGTATCTTTAAGCTGTCGTCAATCTGAATGAGAGAAATACTTAATGTACTGGAATCTGATAGACGCATTAAGAGTTCCGCGCTGCTGCTCAATACGCATGCTCAGGGGATTAAAAAGTGGGATAATATTTTGTAAAATACGCAATTTGTTGGTATATTTGACTCAAAATTCGCTTAACGGTACGTGATCTTGAATATTTAGCGAAAATTGTACTTGACAAGAAAGATACAACTAAAATATAGCATATTTTACAAATTTTATCCCACTTTTTAATCCCCTGAGCATGCGCTTAGGGACAAGGTCAAAACAGTGGTCCAAAATAGGGACCCGATTTTATTGATTTAGGTGGTGGGTACCGGTAGATACCCCCTCCCCCCTCAGAGACCTGTTGAAATGCTCGATACTTGGTGTTCGTAGTGACTATTTCTATCCACAAATACGTTGTTTAGCAAACATACAAACAGACAGTACATTCATTTGTGCGATTTGACTTTCAATTTTGGAGAAATTTGAGGACAAAATCCAGGATTTCACTTCCAGAGGTGGTGGGTACCGGGTAACACTACCCCTCCCCTCCAAATCGGGTACCGTAAGATCACAATTGTTTTGACCTTATCCCTTAGAGCAGTAGCCCGGAACTCTTAATGCGTCTATTGGCTAGTAACTTCGCTGGTTTTCAGTGCATCAATGCATCATGGGATACACCATGGAGCATAACGGAGCATGGGTATTACTCTATTTATGGCCTAACCACACCATGAGGTTACTATACGTACCACACAACTGACAGGTTTCCCCGCATGTCGTTCGTAATGTTCTTGGGTGAGTTTTGCAGTATCCACTAGACTTAAGAGAGTTGCAAGTCTTTGCATTATAAGAATCCCCACACGGCCCTAATAGAGAGGAGGGTCAATACTTAGAAAACATACCAGAGGCAAATTACAGGGGGGGTGGTGCCGGGGGAATTTGAAAAAATAACTATCAGATTTAGCAAACCATCATGGTTTTTTAACCTTTATTTTATCAGGGACACAATCTTTAAACCATTTACCACTTTCCATACACTGGTTTACTGGTCAAACACAACAGTTCATGTTGACAAGCAACTCTACTCACATACGACACCAAGCCAGGCGGGACTCGAACCCGGGTCGCATTGGTGAGAGGCAACGCGTTACTGAGCACGCTATCCGTGCTTCCCAATCATTACCTTTCTTTTCTTCGCTTGTTTCTTCCTCCCCCAAATGTTTTGTACCTGCACGAGAAAACAAGAGGACAAGAATCTTCAAAATGAAAAGCAAAATCTGAAACTCGACAGGATTCTCTGCTTCAAAATCCTTAAAAAGACACCTTTAGTTAAAACTGTAGACTAGCTGACCTCCTATGTTTTAGAAACTTTGTTTATTCCTAAGATTTCGCTAGGACATCGTGCTTCTCCTAACCTAACATTTCGCTCGTGTTCTGCAAATTCCACGTGTTTTTTACAAGGCATGGAGTGATGATGACATAAAAAAATGAGGATGAGGAAGACAATAACGATGATGAAATGATAACGATTTTTATGATGATGGTGTTAATGAAGATGATGATAAATTTGATGATAAAGATGCTGATGGTGATGATGATGATGAAGTTAATGATGATGCTGATGATAATGATGATGGTAAATATTATGATAAATAAATGATGATGATAAAGTTGATGATAATAATGATGATGATGCAGATCGTGGCGGTGATGATGATGAAGTTGATGATGATGATACGGATTTCGATGCTGCTGCTGCTGCTGATTGTGATGGTGGTGTTGTTGATGAAGATGATGATGATATGATGATGATGATGATGATGATGATGTTGTTGTTGTTGTTGATTATGATGATGATGATGATGATGATGATGATGATATGATGATGATGATGATGATATGAAGATGATGTTGTTGCTGATGAAGATGAAGATGATGATGATGATGATGATGATGATGAAGATGTTGTTGTTGATGATGATGATGATGATGATGATGGTGTTGTTGATGATGATGATGATGATGGTGTTGTTGTCGTTGATGATGATGATATGATGATGATGATGTTGTTGATGATGATGATGTTGTTGTTGTTGATGATGATGATGATGATGAAGATGTTGTTGTTGTTGATGATGATGATGATGATGATGTTGTTGTTGTTGATGATGATGATGATGATGAAGATGTTGTTGTTGTTGATGATGAAGATGATGATGATGTTGTTGTTGTTGATGATGA
Source organism: Anthopleura xanthogrammica (assembly GCA_964019055.1). Lineage (NCBI taxonomy): Eukaryota > Metazoa > Cnidaria > Anthozoa > Actiniaria > Actiniidae > Anthopleura > Anthopleura xanthogrammica. The sequence goes on along the minus strand of OZ025219.1, from coordinate 6,797,837 downwards.
TGATGATGATGAAGATGTTGTTGTTGATGATGATGATGATATGATGATGATGATGATGGTGATGATGATGATGATGATGATGGTGTTGTTGATGATGATGATGATGATATGATGATGATAATGATGGTGTTGTTGATGATGATGATGATGATATGATGATGATGATGATGGTGTTGTTGTTGATGATGATGATGATGATGATGATGTTGTTGTTGTTGATGATGATGATGATGATGAAGATGTTGTTGTTGATGATGATGATGATATGATGATGATGATGATGTTGTTGATGATGATGATGATGATATGATGATGATGATGATGGTGTTGTTGATGATGATGATGATGATGATGATGATGATGAAGATGTTGTTGTTGATGATGGTGATGATGATGATGATGATGATGGTGTTGTTGATGATGATGATGATGATATGATGATGATGATGATGGTGTTGTTGATGATGATGATGATGATATGATGATGATGATGATGTTGTTGTTGTTGATGATGATGATGATGATGAAGATGTTGTTGTTGATGATGATGATGATGATGATGATGATGATGAAGATGTTGTTGTTGATGATAATGATGATATGATGATGATGATGATGATGGTGATGATGATGATGATGATGATGGTGTTGTTGATGATGATGATGATGATATGATGATGATGATGATGATGATGATGATGTTGTTGTTGCTGTTGATTATGATGATGAAGATGATGATGATGATGATGATATGATGATGATGATGATGATATCAAGATGATGTTGTTGTTGATGAAGATGAAGATGATGATGATGATGATGATATGATGATGATGATGATGATATGAAGATGATGTTGTTGTTGATGAAGATGAAGATGATGATGATGATGATGATGATGATGATGATATGATGATGATGATGATGATGATGATGATGATGTTGTTGTTGTTGATTATGATGATGAAGATGATGATGATGATGATGATATGATGATGATGATGATGATATGAAGATGATGTTGTTGTTGTTGAAGATGAAGATGATGATGATGATGATGATGATGATGATGATGATATGATGATGATGATGATGATATGAAGATGATGTTGTTGTTGATGAAGATGAAGATGATGATGATGATGATGATGATGATATGATGATGATGATGATGATATGAAGATGATGTTGTTGTTGATGAAGATGAAGATGATGATGATGATGATGATGATGATGAAGATGTTGTTGTTGATGATGATGATGATGATGATGATGGTGTTGTTGATGATGATGATGATGATGGTGTTGTTGTCGTTGATGATGATGATATGATGATGATGATGTTGTTGATGATGATGATGTTGTTGTTGTTGATGATGATGATGATGATGAAGATGTTGTTGTTGATGATGATGATGATATGATGATGATGATGATGGTGATGATGATGATGATGATGATGGTGTTGTTGATGATGATGATGATGATATGATGATGATGATGATGATATGAAGATGATGTTGTTGTTGATGAAGATGAAGATGATGATGATGATGATGATGATGATATGATGATGATGATGATGATGATATGAAGATGATGTTGTTGTTGATGAAGATGAAGATGATGATGATGATGATGATGATGATGAAGATGTTGTTGTTGATGATGATGATGATGATGATGATGGTGTTGTTGTCGTTGATGATGATGATATGATGATGATGATGTTGTTGATGAAGATGATGTTGTTGTTGTTGATGATGAAGATGATAATGATGGTGTTGTTGTTGATGATGATGATGCTGTTGATGAAGATGATGTTGTTGTTGTTGATGATGATGATGATGATGATGATGGCGTTGTTGTTGTTGATGAAGATGATGTTGTTGTTGTTGATGATGATGATGATGATGATGAAGGCGTTGTTGTGGTTGATGAAGATGATGTTGTTGTTGTTGATGATGATGTTGCTGTTGATTAGATGATGTTGTTGTTGTTGATGAAGATGATGTTGTTGTTGATGATCATGATGATGAAGATGATGTTGTTGATGATGATGATGTTGTTGTTGTTGATGATGATGATGATGATGAAGATGTTGTTGTTGATGATGATGATGATATGATGATGATGATGATGGTGATGATGATGATGATGATGATGGTGTTGTTGATGATGATGATGATGATATGATGATGATGATGATGATATGAAGATGATGTTGTTGTTGATGAAGATGAAGATGATGATGATGATGATGATGATGATATGATGATGATGATGATGATATGAAGATGATGTTGTTGTTGATGAAGATGAAGATGATGATGATGATGATGATGATGATGAAGATGTTGTTGTTGATGATGATGATGATGATGATGATGGTGTTGTTGTCGTTGATGATGATGATATGATGATGATGATGTTGTTGATGAAGATGATGTTGTTGTTGTTGATGATGAAGATGATAATGATGGTGTTGTTGTTGATGATGATGATGCTGTTGATGAAGATGATGTTGTTGTTGTTGATGATGATGATGATGATGATGATGGCGTTGTTGTTGTTGATGAAGATGATGTTGTTGTTGTTGATGATGATGATGATGATGATGAAGGCGTTGTTGTGGTTGATGAAGATGATGTTGTTGTTGTTGATGATGATGTTGCTGTTGATTAGATGATGTTGTTGTTGTTGATGAAGATGATGTTGTTGTTGATGATCATGATGATGAAGATGATGTTGTTGTTGTTGTTGTTGATAATGATGATGATGATGATGATGTTGTTGTTGTTGATGATGATATGATGATGATGATGATGTTGTTGTTGTTGATGAAGAAGAAGATGATGATATGATGATGATGTTGTTGTTGTTGTTGTTGGTGATGATGATGATGATGATGTTGTTGTCGGTGTCGGTGTTGTTATTGATGGTGATGGTTAGGATAAAAAATCATTGTCATTATTATTAGGGACGTACTACTAGAAGATATATTAGCGACGAGTACGAGTTTTGAACACTCCAAGATTGGCTCTATAATTTCGTAGTCGTGGTGGAGTACGTAGATTGAAACTTAAGATTGTTAAAAATAGGAAATTGAATAAGAACGAGCACAGGACCAATTGCAAAACTCGTACTCGTAGTCGAATCTGAAGGTCGCTAATAATACCATCACAACCGTAAAGAAGGCCAGTTTTCAGGACATCCAGACCAGTCAAATCTTTAGCTCCGGCAACCATGGGTTCCTTTCCATCAGTTGTTCCTTTCTTTAGAGGTACTAGGAGGGGAAGATAGTTCCCACTTGCAGTTTTCTTTGAGACACTCCCATATCGAATGTAATGAAAGAAGCTGTAGTAATCGAAAGGCAGGTATCTAGAATCAACACTTTGGTTTGATTTTTTGCCGAAGTTAGGCTCTAAATATTCTAGGGAAAAAGAAAAAATAAGATCAGTCTTATCAGCTTCAAGTCTGAGGACATACCGATACATGACGAATCGCTCGCGCAAGGAACAAGCGCGCGCTTCAAACGGTTTTTTCTTTCAAACTTTTTCTTTGTTTTTGGATCTTTTATTTGACTTTGTTATGGTAAAAAACAAATTTCCGATAGTTTTGCGTGGCATGTCCTCTTAGCTACCACGATATAACGTCAAAAGTTGGTCAAAATGTTATGTACTCACGAGGCGTAGCCAAGTAAATAAGAGGACATACCACTCTAAACCATAAGAAATTTGTTAAATGTAATTACAATAACTTACTTTTTTCCCAATCAATATTGTCATAGCAGATTTTCAAATATTCATCTCTGTCTGGCCGCTGATGTTCGTGATAGAATCCGATTACATGTCCTAGCTCGTGTGCTATTTGGAAAGTCTGACACCATTCCGTATCCGATGTGCGCACTTTGATGAATTGTTCTCCTCCCTTGCGACCAATTACTTCTGACTGGCAACTAAGTAAAAAAGTTTAAATGTTAGGTGGGTGATTACTTAGGCCATTTCAAAAACGAGCAAGGGACTGGGGCAAGTATTAATCAAACACATTTCAGAGGTTGTAACTGATTATTTTCTTTGAAACATGTTCCAATTTCACCAATTACAGCTAATTTACGTCACGCGTGACCAGTAAATCCGAGAATTCAAATGTAGTTTTCAAGTCTTCATATTAACATTTCAAATCTCCGATCAACGGCTCCGATATTCCATATTTCCATTGTGAAATATTTTCCAAAAGAATTCACTTGCCAACCACATCGCTAAGTATCAGCTTCAAATAATTTTTTTTTAGAATAAGATATTATAAGTTGCCGGAGTTTTGATCATAATTGGCGCCGAGATTTGAAATTTCAAACGACAAGCCAGTCACCTTAAGGACGTTCGCGGGCATCGTTTGTGCGCATCTGTTCTGCGCATATAGCGTGACAGCGCACGCGCATGATCTATGTTTTTCAAGATCAAACTCCGTCACGCTCGTTGCGAAAACGATTTCGATCGGCTATATCTCGAAAACAATAACGGTGACCCCCATTTTTTATTTTAGTATTTTATTAAGAATTACATAAGCTGTCCGTGTTTCAAATTTGAAGGAAAAAATATGGGAAAATCATAATAAAAACACGTATTTGTATGAAAACTTCATTCTACATTACGGCCAATGCGTCACCGAATGGTGCATGGTGGCTGCAAATTCGAGTCAAAACCTACAAGTTATTTGTATGTATTCATAAATATTTACACATAATATTTGTCTATGGGTTATTAGACGGCTGTTTCAAAAAGATTCTTTAGCAATTCATTCAGTTTTTCTAAAAAATAATGGCTTTACAGCTCAACTTGTATGTATTGCGCGCAAGCCATTTTTGATAAGAAAAAGGCTGCACTTTGATATCATCTCACTCCTAAACGAGAACGGTGACCCCCATTTTTTATTTACCCATGGAACTTCTATGATGGTCTTATTTCACCATGCGAAGTTTGAAGAAAAAAACGTGGGAAACCTTTTTTGCCCGCGAACGTCCTTAAGGTCCTTTATGGTAAGCAAACATTTCATATCATAACCAGCTTGGAAATGTACTGACTAGGTGTATGGCCTTGGGATTGTAACACTCAAATCATGTGGAATGGGCAGCTAGTTCCAATAGTCCCCTTCACAGTTCCCTGCGCCATCTTGAAAGGTAGCCGTGCCTTTCCATCGAAGCGAAACGAACGGTGAGCTTGCAGTGATAGAGACACGGGAATAATTGTTCAAGGTGTTAAAAAAGATTTCTGTCATTGCAAGCTCACCATTCGTCTCGCTTCCATGCAAAGGCACGACTAACTTTCAAGATGGCGCAGGGAACTGTGGAGGAGACTATTTGCAATTCTTTCATGTTCGCCCATACAACTACAGGGTCTGGATCGGGGGGGGGGGGGGATATCAGTTTCAAGTCAAGGCATTTGGGTCAACAATACTGTAAATGTATAGAAACTGACCCACTGCCACTGCTTGGAGCAATTGTTTGAAGACAATGGCGTTTAACTCTGATATCTGCTATTAATATCGTTTATATACTTAACCCTTTTTTATTGGTAACCATCATGTAATCTGTTTCATTTGTTCTCGGCCTAAATCTCACACAGGTTTTTTCCTCCCACATTTCGATGGCTTTTTTCAAACGATCCCGACCGGTTTTTCCTAAAAAGAGAAATGAACTCTTAATAATTATGAATCTAGACAGTTGTAATTATTATAGCAAAGAGAAAATACTTAATATCCATCCATCCATCCATCCATCCACCCATCCATCCATCCATCCATCCATCCATCCATCCATCCATCCATCCATCCAAACCAAGCCCAACTCACCAATCTATATAAATCTATAATCGAGCCTTATTTTATGTATTGTAGCATTGTATGGGATGACATTGATCTGTCCCTTTCAGTTAAGCTTCAAAAGTTACAGAATAGAGCTGCTCGTTTAATTACAGGTGACTCTTACTCTGTCAGGTCGCAAGACATACTCAAGAAGCTTAACTGGACACCATTAAACAAAAAGAGAACCCAAGATAAAGCAATTATGATGCATAAGATCATAAATGGCAAAACACCTTCATATTTGAAAGAGCTATTCACTAATAGCAATGTCTCAAATCACTATAGTTTGAGAGACAAAACAAAACTTGATTTACAAATCCCGCATGCAAGAACAGATTATTATAAGAAAAGCTTTGTCTTTTCGGGAGCCAAACTATGGAATTCTCTTCCAAATTCTTTAAAAGAAGAGAAGTCCCTGAGTAAATTCAAGTCAAAATTGAAGGATATTGATCTCTGCATCGACTAAAGCTAGTAATATATAATTATTATTATTTTAAATTACCATATTGATATTAATATTGTTTAATAAATACTGTAGTTTTTATTAATTCATGTACATATTTTAGCACGGCTTCTAGGTAGACCAGAATTTGTAATCTTTTATTGTAATTTTTGATAGAACCACCGTGGATAAATAAAGTTACTATCCTATCCTATCCTATCCTATCCATCCATCCATCCATCCATCCATCCATCCATCCATCCATCCATCCATCCATCCATCCATCCATCCATCCATCCATCCATCCATCCATCCATCCATCCATCCATCCATCCATTCTTTTTCTTTCTTTTATACCCCCACCCTTTTTTTCTTTAAGTTCTGACTTTCCTTAGTATTATGGCAGTTCCTAAAATTGCGAATTTCTGAAGTGTTGCTATCCTGTTACTTATGCCTAACATAGCTTACATATTCCTTCAGTCTCTTTCACACTGAGCCTAAACTTCCCACTACTACTGGTACTACTTCGACCTTTGTTCTCCATATCTTTCTTAGTTCTCTGGCAAGGTCCTGGTATTTTTCTATCTTCTCAAGCTCTTTGATTTCAATCCTTCTGTCTGCAGGCACAGCTACATCGATAATCCAGGTTTTTAACTATATCCGGACGCCTAGCCTGAATCATCATCATCATCATCATCATCATCATCATCATCATCATCATCATCATTATCATCATCATTATCATCATCATCATCATTATCATCATTATCATCATCATCATCATCATCATCATCATCATTATCATCATCATTATCATCATCATCATTATCATCATCATCATCATTATCATCATCATCATCATCATTATCATCATCATCATTATCATCATCATCATCATCATCATCATCAATTTCATCGTTAATTTGTTTTATAATAACATACCCAAGGTGTCGTCAATGGTGTAAAAAACAGTTGCGTTAGGCCACAACAGGGAAGCATTGTTTATGATGCCTCTTTTGGATGTATCGGTGTCGTCCTCACCATATACAATCACAGGCATGCGGACTAACTTGTCCATATCTTCATCTTCCTCCCCTAAAAATAATGAATATACAGATTAAGCATCACATTTTTACCTTCCCGCAAACGACAAACATGACCATGTTTTCATCCTTTCCCTGCATTTCACTTCAGCTTTTGCAAACCTTCTTAGCAAAGACAAGTATGCAAATATTTATCTGATCTACTACTTGAACGTTTTGGCGATTCCTTTTCACTTTAAATAATTCTTTACTCGTCATCTTGAAGTTTCACGTTTGCCGTAAACAAAATGATTAAATTTGAATTGCTAATGATATGATAAAAATATCATCATCACCATCATCACGTAAATACCACCATCACTATCAATGAATAATAACAACTCTATCATCATCATTCTCATCATCATGTATCATCTTCATAAACTTCATAAACTTCACCATCATCATCTTTATCATCATCAACTTCATCATCATCGTCAACTTTACCTTCAACATCAACTTGATCATCGTCATCGTCGTTATGTTCCTCATTCCTTACATGACCATCACCACAGGTAGCCCAAGCTATGGTTTTGAATATATATAGAGAGAATGTATGACAGATCAAAAAATTTCTTTAAAATAAAATAAATTTCATATTTTATTGTTTCTTTACCGGTATATCAATGTTTTATTGCATGTTTTGTGGTTTCCTGACGGTTTGGTTGCATTTTAAGGCGATTTTAGGAAATTTTATCTCCTCTCTAAAGACGAAGTCAAGGTAGGAATCTTCAGACTCGGGTACTTTGGTTCAACAGGCCGTAAATCGCCAGAAATCTGTTCCACGGCAAATTTTTCACTGGCTACCCTTCGCCCAATAAATATCCAACACATCCAATCCGAAAATTGCCATATCGCTTCACTTCTTCCCATCGAAATTCGCAAATATATACGCTCAACTCAGACAAATTCAACCGCGGACGGATCAGTCTCGCCACGGATTCAACGGTTGGTGACAAATCATTGGCTGTGTGGGGGAGGGTACATGACAAACGTTGACCTTTGCCTAGACTAAAAACCGCTCGAAATAAAAGATTCCTTATCCATATAACCATAAATAAGTCAAGATTTCTAGATAATGTTAACGAAATAGAGCTCTAAACGTTCTGGTTTTCCTCTGCATGAATTTTACATTCCGTCCAACTAAACATTGGTCTTGTTTCTCGCTGTCATCGAGCGGTTTTTAGTCTAGGCAAAGGTCAACGTTTGTCATGTACCCTCCCCCACACAGCCAATGATTTGTCACCAACCGTTGAATCCGTGGCGAGACTGATCCGTCCGCGGTTGAATTTGTCTGAGTTGAGCGTATATATTTGCGAATTTCGACGGGAAGAAGTGAAGCGATATGGCAATTTTCGTATTGGATGTGTTGGATATTTATTGGGCGAAGGGTAGCCAGTGAAAAATTTGCCGTGGAACAGATTTCTGGCGATTTACGGCCTGTTGAACCAAAGTACCCGAGTCTGAAGATTCCTACCTTGACTTCGTCTTTAGAGAGGAGATAAAATTTCCTAAAATCGCCTTAAAATGCAACCAAACCGTCAGGAAACCACAAAACATGCAATAAAACATTGATATACCGGTAAAGAAACAATAAAATATGAAATTTATTTTATTTTAAAGAAATTTTTTGATCTGTCATACATTCTCTCTATATATATTCAAAACCATAGCTTGGGCTACCTGTGCCATCACCACTACGGATCATCATCATCATCATCTCTATCGCCATTATCAACTTCATCTTCATCAACTTCATCATCACCGTCCTCGTCTTCTTCTTCATTCGCCACAACAACAGAAAAAAATCGAATATTTTTATGAATATTCTAGGCTGCTATACTCACATAGAATTGCCTGTGCACCCTTGGTGATTAGAAGGCAGACAATAATGGTATAATACATGCTGTTAAAAAAACATCAACAATAACACCCTCAATAATCTTGCAATTTACTACACACTATTGATTGCTCAATAGTAAATCGAGGGTGGCAATGGGGAAACCCGATTGTCAGTTAACTACTAATTTTTTGGCCAATTGACAGTTTTAACAAAAACTACTTATAAATATTTACAAGCGCTGGTCATGATATTTACTCAAATTAACATAAATGTCATTTGTCAGTTAACTTCTAAGTTTTAGGCTATTTGTCAGTTAACTGTAAACCCCATTGACACCCTTTAAAGCACATCTTTTGTTAGCTTAAGTTTTGTTTAATTGTTTTGAAGACCAATTTTTTGTCATATAACGGTAAAGAACACCCCACAAGTAAAAGTTATTTAAGGTAATTCCCCTGTTTTGCACTGCGCATTTTTCTGCGCATAGGACTAAAAGCACGTAACTTACACAATTTAGCCATTTTACTTTCATATTCTAGGTAAAAATTCTATCAAAAACTAAAAGTCACTTTTTTCTCTTTTTTTGAGTCGAAAAATTGCGATTTTTGTAAAAGTCGCCCCAGTCTCCACTCGGAAAAGTGCCAGTTTTGGACCATTTTGCAATTTTTTTTTTCCAAAATAAAAATTAGTTAAATTTGAATTATAGTTATGTTTTGTTGTAAGGAAGTACTTTGAACCGAGAATAAAGGTTTTTGATTAAGACTTCTGTTTCCTTTCACATTTCGTCATAAAACCTATAAATTGATATATTTGAAGAGCATCTACCGTGAAAACGAGAATGGTGACCCCTCTTTTTATTGCAGTTTTTAAATGTCCATTACATAATTATTGTCCATGCAAAGTTTCAGAAAGAAGTTATTGGCAAAATTTCTTTCGAGTGAATTACCTCAAATTTAAAGTTAATAAACCTTTTTAGCTTAGCTTTGCTGTAACTGGTTCCCATTTCAGGCATAGAGATTACTTCATGGAAAGTGCGCGCGTACGGTTTTTATTCACGAGTTGTGAAGTATCATAAAACGAACAAGCGAGTCTCGGTCAGCTTTTCCTCCGCTCTACTATTGGTATTTCATCGATTTTCTCTTTGGTTTCGTCGTCTAAATTATATTTTCATCCATGTTTTGAACTCAAACTTTCTAGTTTAGGTCTCACCGAAGTCGTCTTCTTACAAAAGCAACTGAAGCTGCCTTTCCTTGTTGTTGTTTAAGTTTTCAGTGCTTTTGAAGAACTTTTCCAATAGATTTATATCTCAGGCAGCTTTTTCTCCGCTTTACTATAGGCAATTCATCGATTTTCTCTTTGGTTTTGTCGTCTAAAATATAGTTTCATTCATGTTTTGAAATAAAAACTTTCTAGTTTAGTCGAAAGTCTCACACGAAAGAGCAGTGGAGCCCGTTGCTGCCGGCTTCTGATTGGACGTATCGTTTTTCTCACACGTAAAGAAAAGCTGTACGTGGCTTCTGATTGGACGTATCGTTTTTCTCACACGTGAAGAAAAGCTGTACGTGGCTTCTGATTGGACGTATCGTTTTTCTCACACGTGAAGAAAAGCTGTACGTGGCTTCTGATTGGACGTATCGTTTTTCTCACACGTGAAGAAAAGCTGTACGTGGCTTCTGATTGGACGTATCGTTTTTCTCACACGTGAAGAAAAGCTGTACGTGGCTTCTGATTGGACGTATCGTTTTTCTCACACGTGAAGAAAAGCTGTACGTGGCTTCTGATTGGACGTATTGTTTTTCTCACACGCGAAAAAGCGATACGCGCATTGTGATTGGTTGGGAAAAGTGAACGAACGAACATTTATTACATAGGATTTTACTGAGTAAATCTCTATGTTTGTTCGAGCCGAAACGCGCTGATTGATAGGTGCCATGGTCACGAGCCTGGCCATCGTCCTGTGTCGGGTTGTATTATTCGTGGTATCGTTGTGGACCGCGGCGGCTTAGTAAGTGATCATGGTAACTTTAGTTGAGTTTATAGCCTGGTAAAGATGATTTGTCTCTCTTGGAGTATTTATATGGTTTAACTGCTTGTAATCCCCGCTTTTCTTATTGTAGAGCGTAAGTCAAAAACCGCAAGTCGCTGTGTGCAAGTCGTTTCGCAAGTCTTTAGTTTGCAAGTAATAGTTTGTAAGTCGCGGCTTCGTGAATGTTCTTGGAATAAATAAATGATAGACGATCGAAATCGATGCCCTGTTTTTATGCACGAACAATGTATATAATAAAACGTGTTACTCCCTAGAGTATCATTTCACACCAAAACTTGTTTAGTTAAACATGGTTCTTATTTCTTTTTTAAACTTGAGAAACCAAAAAGCTAGAAATATCAAGCTATCTGAAACATTTTTCGAGGAAGATAAAGGATAACTTGCATAATTTTTTTTCATAAAAGGTTTGCAGTGTCGGTAGATAATTTTCTAAACCTGTTTAGTTAAACCACCTTCTCAAACTCATTAATAATTCATGAACTAAACAACCAATGTGAGCGCACCATTCGTACCACGTGTATGGGTTTGAAACCCCAATGAAACACGATTATAGGTTGGCCGGTGTTTGAAATATTTTAATCACTAGTGATGAAAATGCTTCTAAATCTACATAGTGGTGGGAAATCTCAAAACAATTATCCCCTTACTACCCCCTAGTTACCAACCTCCCTCTGTATTTCCCCTACGCTTTCCTCTATCTTTCTATCTATCTATTCCACGTTACCGACGTTACCGACGTTACCGAGTCTCGAACCTGCGACCCTTGGAGTTGAAGTCCCTCGTTATACCAGCTGAGCTATTGGTGAATTCGTTGGCAAACTAGTGTTGAACAAAATTTTTATTCCCACGCCACCAAATACTCTGCATATGTTGATCAAAAATTACACTTAAGAGAACACAACTGCTTCAATCCAGTGAGCACTCCGTAACACTCCTTATAAGCCCTACAGTATTTCAAAATCAACTAAATTCCGCACGAGAGGAATTCAAAAGAACTCTCATAATCCCAGGCAACATAATGAATGACGTACTATAGTATAAAGAACTATCTCCATTCCTGCATAATGAATTATTTTCTCGATTGAGAAGTCATTCCAAAAACTCGTGCTTCGTGTTTCATTAGGGTTTCCAAACACTCGAAAACAATTAAAGCACTCGGCCTGCAGCCTCGTGCTTTCAAATGTTTTCTCGTGTTTAGAAACCCTAATGAAACACTCGTACTCGTTTTTGAAATATTACTTAAAACATGTTTTAGCCTCGGTGTGAATCTGACATTTAAATTTTGTTTAACGGTTGCGCATGAGAAGACATCTGAAAATGGATACAACTCAAAAGAATGACCACAGTACCCGTGGTCTGAAATGAGAAAACGTTAACCCCAAAACTATATAAAGAGGCATATGACTTACAGTAAAGAAGTTTTCGTATATTAATTTCGAATCTTGTAGAAACCTGCTTTTTACTTAGTTGTCTTACTCGTCACCTGTTACGATTTTTCAATTGTTCTCAGCTGATTGATTGCCTGTTTTCTTCAGAGTTCAGTTTTTAGTTCTGTGATCATCATGACAAGTTTTCATGGCTTTTTCAGAATCCCAAAATTATCAAGAAAGAGTAATGACACTAGTGTACAATCATTATATTTGTGTCAGTAAAAGTATCTTGTAATTAGCAATCATTTATATACTAACTCAAAAAGTAGCACTAATGAAACAATAGAAATTGCACTATTTTGTATGATATTTGATACCATTTATCACTGTTTCATTCTAAGAGCAACAAAACTGAACAAAGATGTACTAAAGTTAGTTGTTCTATATTGTAAATATCGTGATCCTTTTACGTCCCTTTGATACCAGTTAGTATTGATAAAGCATGAAGATATGCAGACCCTGCCATATTTCCCCTTTAAAATCACCCTCACCCAAGCCATGGCAAGTATGGGAAAGTTTAGCAATTTAAAGGTGTTCTAAGATATCTCAAAGATATTTCTTTACTTAACTTACCTACTTTCAGCTCAGTGTATACGTAGATTTACTCCCTCAAGAAAGAAGTACTCACCTAACGTGCATCAATAGGTAAATCCTCCACAGCAGGTCAGTACGTAATGTATACTACAAAGGGATATCTCGACCACGTCATGCAAAAAAACTAGACCTTGCACAATAAATAACATCATATAGACAAAGGTAGAACAGCGGGTATCAAAAACAAATATGTTAATTCAGGGGAACAAAAATCATTAAATATTAACCCCAGCATCTCACACGACCTCTTCTTTGAAAATCTTATAGAGCTGTTATCAAGTTGTGACGTATTTCCAGGTCCAACTGCTCATAAAAACCTCTAAAATAAAGCAGAAATGTTCTCAATAATTTAACCTCCACCTGAAACAGTTAGAACTTTGGACAACAAATCCTGTTACGAAGAAAAAGTAAGAAAAATCTTTTATAAAACTGCTTTTCGTTTTGGACCCGGAAGTCGTTTTTTCGTTCGATGGACGTCACACTTAAAAGCTCTATAATCATCTTGTAGTTTAACATTATTCAAAATATAAGTTTATTTCACTCTTTATTTTTATTGTTTATTCGTTTAAGTAGCTTTGGGTAATATCCTTTAGATATATAACTTTATTTTATTTGTTTCACGTGGAACAGCCTGCATTTTTAATGTACTACCAAGTGTCAGGGGGGAGCTAAAGTCCCGCAAAGCATCATTGGAAATAATAAATTTGTACGAAATTTGAACATCTTTAGAATTTGAACAAAAGAAACTCGTATTCATTGTTGTGATTAACAACGAGTCGGGCCATACCAATGCACAACACTTACGTATGTTGAAATTATAACTTGACTACAACTATTGTTCAACAACAATGAAATACGAGTATCTTTTGTTCAAATTCTAAAGATGTTCAAATTTCGTACAATCTTTGATGCACCATTGTTCTTAAAGCGCACGAAGTCGAAATTCGAGCGTAGGACCCATTATGGCGACTATCACAAGCCAAACTACAGAGTCAGAAGTGAATTTATTATGGAAGAAAATATCTTCTAGCATTCACGTTTTAGAAAGAATGCTACTTTGAGCGTACAGGAGAGAAGCATTGGCATGTGTACTTTGATTCTGTTGTGAAATTATGGCCGTAGCTTAATTTTTCTTGGATTTATTGAGCTCCGAGTAGAGTTTGGTGTCGCCGTGAGTGTGCAGCCTTTGGATTTTCTTTAGTAGGGGAACCAAAATGACGATGACTCCGTAAAAAGGCTTTCAAATGGCTTCAAAATCGACCAGACATCAAAACATTTAACAAGCTATCAAGGTAAGTCATTTTTATTCATAAAAGTACCAATTTTAAATATTACAAAATATAACCGTAAATATTCATCACAATACTACAGAAAAAGAGCTTGGGCTGGCTGTGGAAAAAGTCGAAAAACTATAAACAAAACCTTCCATTACGTTTAAAAACATTTAAAAAAGTCCTGTGCAGTTATGAAGTACAGGAAAATAGCTGAAAATCACCGAGGAAGTGCATGATTGCCGTCATCAGTTAGTTCAGTTACTGGTACTACAGTCGATGAAACAAAAAGATCCTGTGTATAACTAAGTAAGCGAATCGTTCTTCTTCTGTAAAGATAATTAAACATATTTTTTGGTGATAATTTTCGACTGTCAGGGACCGCGAAGCAGGGGGGCTGGGGGGCTATAGCCCCCCTCCCAATAATGGGATTATGCCCCCAAACCCCCTAGGTCTTCCAGTATTTGGTGGTCGTTAGCCCCCAATCAAAATTACGCTCCGCGGTCCCTGACTGTTGATAGTTGTAAATCGGTGTTCAAATTGACAACAAAAACATGAGCTTAACAAGAATTAAATATTCCATTCCTGAACTGATATCAAAATGTTATTTAGATTCAGTTGTCGAATGTAAAAGTCGTAAAACTAGAATTAACCAGGGCTTGTTCAAAGTGTGCATTGGCATTTTCAAAGATCTTTCCATCGAACAGTTGTGCCTTTTAAGTTAAAACCAGCTTTTTAGCGAAGAAACTTTGACTGATTGAGAAACTTAACAAGATGCGTGATCCATCGCGATCGAAGGAGTTCAGTCTGGATGAGTTTCGCCTTAGGCCCCGTCCACACTAGTGCGTTTTCATTTGGATCCGTCCACACTACCGTTTTGCTCCGTTTTCGACCGTCCACACTAATACGCTCAAAAACGATCAAAACGATGGCGTGACATAAGTTTGACAATATGCGCATGCTCAAATAGTACATATGACGTGAGCGTTTTCATTTCGATGCGTTTTCAGCCGTCCACACTAGTACGATATGTATGCGTTTTCATTTTGATCCACTTTCAAGAGCGTTTTCAAATCGATGCGTTTTCGATGATACGCTCAGCGTTTTAGTGTGGACGGAAGGCCTAAACGCATCAAAATGTATACGTTTTCAAACTAAAACGCACTAGTGTGGACGGGGCCTTAGGCTTTTGCTGGTTGTCCTAGATAAACAAAGCAAAAAAACATCGATCTCGAATCGTACCATGCACACTAGTTTTCTAGGTGATATGTATTTTTGACGTCATTTACTCAACCCTATTGTTCTTTTAGCTTTTAAACCAAACTTTCTCAACTGCAACTGACTCCCAGGAAAACATTTTCGTCAATCTGGTTTTGATGATGATAATTGAGTCATATTATCCTCAAATATTCGAGTTATTTGAAAATGGGGCGTTTTCATCCAAGTGCTCCTTTAACGAAATTATTATTTTCATGCAAACGGGAATGCTAGAAACAGCCTGGCTATATTTGAGATAAAGATCATCAAAGCCTGCAAAATTATTTCGTTTTGAATTTGAAAAGATTTGACATGGAAAAGGCACTACTTACCTTTGTGGCCTCGGTTTCATTTTTTTTTTTTTTCGGGTTAAAATATTAAGAACTCTTTATTGATTAATGTTAGTACTTTCATACTACACAACTCTGCTTATTGGTAGTATTTACTTTCATGCGGTGGTGTTTGACTATTTGTAGACATTGATTTTCTAGTTTATGATAAATAGATGGCAGCCATTATGGAAAGGCGCTGACAATCTGGTGAAACGTGACTGACTGTTTGAGAGCGATACAAAACACGTGTCATCTAGCTTTGCGTGTCCGGCGAACTTGATGAACAAGACAAGGCTAGAGCCACTTATTTAGACGCACATGGAATTGCAGACCATGTCATAGCATTGGGTACATAGCTAGTGCTCTGAGGAATTATGAGAAAGGTCAATACATCACGGAAAGACCGACAATCAGGTGAAACGTGACTGACTGTTTGAGAGCGATACAAAAACACGTGTCATCTAGCTTTGCGTGTTCCGCGAACTTTGATGTACAAGAAAAGGCTAGGGCCACTTATTTAGACGAACATGGGATTGCAGACCATGTCTTAGTTATAGCTTATAATCAGTGTAATGTTAATTGCCATTTGGGTGTGGCTGGTCTTCTAAGCCACGGACGTCACTACTCTCTTACTTGGTACCGACTTTGAGTACAGAAATACCTGAGTAAAGCCAAAGGCAGGTATGACTACATTATTGGGTACATAGCTAGTGCTATGAGGAATTATGAGAAAGATCAATACAGGTGAAACGTGACTGACTCAGTGTTTGAGAGCGATATGAAAGCCTGGCCGGTCGCGGGCTCGATTCTCGACTGAACATGAATAAAGTTTATTCCGTGATGTGTTATTGTCTCCCTTGCCACAAGGGTTTTTCTCCGGGTTCTCCCTCCGTAGAAATCAACACATGAGCTGAGGGTTGTAACTATCGGAGTATTGAACGCGGTTATATAGTGCGTTTGGAGCAAACCTCGCGAAAGGGATGGATGGTCGTGTAATACAGTTAAACGTGATATATCTTGGTCAGTATGGGGACCCTTTGCTCAGTTCACAGTTAATAGTAGCGATTAACGCCAGAACTTTCGACACGACTTGAAAGGTCACATAAAAGGCTTAAACTCAAGCGATAAAAGTCTTAATTTCCTGTCATTTCCATTTTGGTTGTCGACTCTAAATACCGATGTCCGTCTTAAACTTCCGTTTTAAGTTCCAGTCGGGTCAGCTAAGTTCATCTATACTGGAATTCATTTCCTTCAATAGACAGAGACCAAAGGAATTAAATGGAATTTTTCATCTAAACATTAATTTTCATTTCCTGTTGCAATTAATGATGAGTGCGGATGTATCTACGTTGGGCTGTGACCGATGTGACCTAGAAATGATCATGAGTGTTACATGTGCCGAGCTCGAGGACGCACATTCCTTGGAGCTCCTCGTGGGGCAGTCCCTAACAACAGAGAGGAATCGAAAAACCAAGGGTTGGTAGAAACAAGAGCCAAAGTGACTCTCTTGTGGGTGTCGTTTTGAGCGGGGGAAAAATATACATAAAAAGCAACCATAATAAAACAAAAAATAAATAAATAAATAAAATAAAGGAAAAAGAAAAAAAAAATCACAGTTAATGCATGACGCAAAGTGTCTTTGCCGTTCCGATAGCCAATACAATTTCATGGGATTTGATTGAAGCTTATTAATAACTATAGAAGGTGCGTAATTACTGTTTCCAAGAGTTACGACTGAATATAAATAAGCCCAAATGCAAAGAACATTATTCTTGTCGTGGACGTAGTGAGAGTCGGACCGAAAAGTGGTTTGAGGATAAAACTTGACAAGCGAAATCAGTGGCAAAATGGCTAAGGAAGGTGAGAGTTTTGATGATGGCATGAATGTAACACGCCCCAAATTTGGCAAATCTCTGAGGATGAGAGAATTTCTTGGGAGAATATTTCGAGGCCAACAAGTACTGCCAATAAACTTAAAACAAGATGTTCTTCATCACTCGCTGTCAGCACAATCGTTACATTCCAAATCGATGGTAAATACCAAAAAGAAATCTATGAGCAGTGATATGTTGAAGAATGTGACAGTAGCTTGGCAAAATATTGAAGTAAAGGACGAACAGACCCAAGAAGTCAGCACTGATGTCGACCTTTTGATGGGATTTAAAGAAACGTTCAAGCTACCGTTAGAGAATGTTCTCGATGGAGAACCTGTGAATTTCAGAAGGCAGAGAAGAAATGCCATATGTGAACAACATGAACGAGAAACGTCGAACAATGGAAGAACGATGCGAAAATGGCGAAAAGACATTATTGTTCGAGAAAATCTCAAACTGTATGGTATTTTTTGAATAGTCTAAAAAACTATACAAAATTGATTAAAAAATTGTTGTGATACTGTTGCCATAGTTACCGTTAGGGCGTGCAATAAACTAAGACTTCAAACCCCACAAGGCAGGTTTATATACGTAAGAAATATCCTTATACCATGCAGTAATGAAAGTAATGTAATGAAAAAAGATTTGCATGTCGTGAAACTGTTGCCATAGTTACCGTTAGGGTTGTGCAATAAATAAAGACTTCAAACCATATATATATAAGTAGAATGTAAATCAGTAATTTAATTTAATCATTAATTTGATTATTAACGTCAAAAATGCAGGGAGTGATTGCTCGTCTCCCGAGCCAGAGGCTCATGACTAAAGCACTCGACACCAGACCGAATTTAAATTCGATTTTTTGCGAACATAGGCCGAACATATGAAAGCCCGAAAACCCGAAAAAAATACCCTCAAAGCACAGGAGAGAACCAACAAGCAACCGTAATCACATACGACGGCTTCGAGCCCAGAAATCAAACCCGGGTCGGGGTGTTGTTTCTAAATTTAATAGTGTGAAATACTAGCGATGATGACGTAGCGTTGTCAAAGCAACCGAATACTCTGTTCAAAACAACCCCCACACCCTTTCAAAAAGGCGTCGCTGCTGTGTGATGGCGGTTTTAAATGCTTATAAGTTAAAGAGAAAAATGCAATATCTGGCGGTGAAATTCACTATATATATCAAATCATATCGAGTCCTTCACATCCTATCTATCTGGCTAGTTCCTTCGAACAAGATAGCTATCTATTTTAAAGGGGGACTAGTACGAAAATCGCTCAAAATTTAATTCGGCTGAAACTTTCTTGGAATGATCTCTAAGGGTCTAATAAACACTAGATCATTTTTTTTCTTGATATTCTGATAGGAAGTATTATATTTTTACGAATCTTTAACGGAGTCTGTGACGTCATTTACTCAACACTAACCACCGCTCCATACATTTCTTTGTAAATAACTTCTTGATTTATTTTATTTCTATAAAGCCCAAAGGTTGGCTGAGAGACTTTACTGACCTTTATTGTGATTACAATTGATTTTTAAGTCTCTTTTTCAGTATTGAGTATGGAACGAGTGAATATTTTGATCACAAAATACAGGGAAATGTATAGAGCGATGTATGGTGTTGAGTAAATGACGTCACTGACTTCTTTAAAAATTCGTAAAAATATAATACTTCCCTTCGGAATATCAAGAAAAAACTTTAACCAGTGTTTATTAGACCCTTAGAGATTATTCTAGGAAAGTTTCAGCCGAATTAAATTTTGAACGATTTTCGTACTAGTCCCCCTTTAAGGTGACTGACTACTTTAGCAAGGAATAGTTACAAAATTTTCTTAGAAAGATGTTTTACACGGAATTAAACGCTGATTCCAAAAATAAAAATAAAAATTGGGGGTCCCCAGCTCGTTTTCGAAATAATGAACTTTGAATATGACCATCTTGACAAGTTTTCGAAAGAAAAATGGCGGAAATCAAGCTTTGCACACAAAAATTCATAACTCAAAAATTTAGATAGCTCTGGAAGCAATTTTTTGAGGACATCTACTTTAAACATAATTTTCGAAGATTAACTAAAAATATTTGAAGGTTTTAAAACTAAGCTAAAGTTCAGCATCTTGTCAACTCAATAAACCGAAAATCGTACTCAAACGACAACAACTAAAACACATAAAACGCTTTTTTTATAAGCTCTAATAATTACGTTTTTACTTTCTCAAAAGCTTGATTTTTACCTGTTGTTTTAAGAAATTCAAAGAAAAATATAGTCCCATGCAAAATTCGGGGTTTTTGCCCTGTTGATCAAGTTCAAAACATGTATGGTTCCTCAATACTACTTTGAAGGTTGTTATGCAGTTATAAGCGGTATTTGTGCGCGCGCACATCGTTGGCTCAAAAGTGAACGGTTCAAAAGTAGAATTAAGAATAAAACAACTACACGCAACAAGGACGTCAGATCTATATATAATCTGACGTCATTATTAACAGAGACGTCATTATTGTGACGTCCACATCTTATCTATCCTTATATAAATATAAATTAAAATAAAAAGGGTGTAGCTTACTTAGCCCCTTTTGTTGTGTAGAAGTCTATTGTGAACTAGAATTTACGATAAGAATAAAGATTTCGAGTTTTTATAAATGCAAATAAATTCTTGAAGACTTTTAATACCCTTTTTGCTTTGACAAAGTTCATATATATAGATGATATATTTTAAGAATAAAACAACTACACGCAATAAGGACGTCAGATCTATATATAAACTGACGTCATTATTAACAGCGACGTCATTATTGCGTGAATTTGTTTTCTCAAAATATCTTGTCCATAGTGGAAGGACTCGATTCCTAAACACTACATAAAATATTAATATTGTAATAACTTCGTTAATAAGAACTTTACAAACTGAAATTTGAAGTAAATGTTATGTAACCTTTATTTACACAGGGTGGCCCATTCAGCTAAAAGCTGGTATCCAGAGGGGCCCTGTAAATGATATTTTAGACGGTCCCTCTAACAGTACCTCTTTTCTAATTCCTTTCTAAATTAGTCGAGTCTGATTTTTTCCCTGCCTTGGACGCGCGGGGAGTAGGGCTCTACTCAGCTCCAATCTACACGCGTCCACAAGAATTCTAAAAACTCTTCTTTTTAAAGACTTAAAAGTCTGGAGGAAAAAGTGGGATTTACTCGCAGTCTAGTGATATCAACAAGATCAAAATATATTCATGTTAAAAAAACAACAACAGATGGATGCAATATGTACACAAGTAAAAAGTTATTTCTGTAAATAATATATTGATTTTCCTATCGCTCAGAATTGCCGAGCGATTAGACTTGCCCCAAGTCGACCTCTCTTTGCGAGCGCAGCGAGAGAGCGACGGAGTGGCGCGTCAGTATATATACTCAGTGGGCGGCGGACTTTGCGAAAGTCTACCGAGCGATAGGAAAATCGCGATACAAAACTTATTGCAATATTGAGCTGCCAATACAGGTTATATTGATGGCGTTGGAAGATAATATTTTCTCCCAACTAGCCGCCAATATAAACCCGTATTGGTGGCTCAAAATCGCAATAAGTTATAAATACTGCCCCAGGAGATAAGGCACTTCACAAGGAAACTGTTTTTAAAACGTTCGGTTTGAAAATTAGAAAGTTTGTATGTCCCCGGGTTTGTCAGGTGGTATCTTTGAATTGTGGTACTTGGTAAAAGTTCAACTGCTGGGCTCTCTTGAGTACGAGCCATATATCTTTCGTTTGCTTGTTTTGGAGTGTCAACGTGGGTGTTCCAAATGAGTTTGGATAAAATAGTCATCGGCTAGGAGCTCTGGGCTAGGAGTTTGAAGTCTTGAACATTCTCGATATCTGAACAGGATGCAGAAAGGTTATCAACCTTCAGTGCGGTTTTACGGTAATTTCTATTTTAACCAGCGGTATTGTGGTTTTACAAGACTACGCGGTTTGCGGTTATTATAAATCTTAGGCCGCGGTAATCGGTAAAAATAAAGTCTACGTGTTCTGTTTTACTAAAAAAGCCAAAGAAAAGATTTCTCTCTACGAAACCTTTGCTGAAAGTGTTAGAAAAGAAATTAGCAAGTGTTGCGGTATTGCGGTTTTTACTTTTTTTCTGTGCGGTTTTACGGTATTCGAATTCCCCTTACGCCCCCCCCCCCCCCCAATGGTTCTTCGAGAACTGTATTCTACGCTTTTGAACACGTGCGAGAGCAGTACTTGAAATTTTTTTATTAGCCTCGCGCAACTATTAACGACTTGATATTGAAAAAAAGAAAACAACCTCGAAACACAAATATACAACTGAGAGACTTTATTTCGCTCATATCGGCACCTAAATCTAGCTATTTTGGACGATTACTCGATGTATATTTCACAATCACACTTACGCAAACAAGAGTTTTAGAGAGTTTTTTGCATTCTTTCATTGTGATAACCCTCGAGAAATACCGCAGCTGAAGTGCGTCTAGACAGGGCTATCGATTACGGCTTTAGTGTTTGTGTATGAAATCCGAAAATGATTTATTTGTCAAGACTCATGCCAATGTGACTCGGCGATAATTCCACGAAACTTCTAGTTTCTCGGAATCTATACTTATCGATCATTTGCATATTGAACATTATTGTCCTGAGTCTTTGGGTATAAAAACTTTAATCTTCTCGACCACTCTTTCGGGTAGTTCGATTTTGAACTTCCCAGGGTTTCAATCAATCAATCAATCTTTATTTGGGTTATTATACAGATAAAGACTGTCTTTTTTCCAATCTGGCCCTTTGTTTGGTTTGACAAATGTTCTCAGTTGTTTAGGAATTGTTTCTATCTAGATGCGCTGGTGCGTATACAACTGAGCCGGTCTGGTGTGCAACACAAATAACAGGAAAATGGCATTTTCCAATGACAATAAATTGACAAGTACTCATATGGTTTTGCATTAAGATCTTACAGCGCTTTAAGATAATTAACAAGATCTCCCACGGTTTGACCTCCGTCCTCAGTTGTTTGGGAATATTTACAAAGCGTGGAAATCGGATGATCTAATTTTGACACGCGACAAACAGCTAAGCAGCGCTAGTAAGCCAACCTGGAAAATGATAGCTTTCAAACTTACTTACTATAATTTAAACAGATAAGTACTCCTATGGTTTTAGTGAGTTTGACTAACTGTCGTGGGTCGCGGGTAAAGTGGTGGGTACCGAAAATTTCTCAAAAATAGAAAAAAATAATGGAAATTGTATGGAAAATGAAAAATACAAGGAATAAAGTAAAAATGAATAATCTCTATTATTAACGCAACACGATTATGATAACTGTTCCATTTTCTTAGTGAACAAACTAAGTACGATAAGTACGTTTTTACGAAACCTCTCCATCTAATAAAGTTTAAATTTGTAAATAAAGCAAATCAAAATATCTTCTTGGCTTGTAGTCTTTGTGTATGAAAGGTTTATTCTTCTTGACCGTTTATATGCTTTAGTAAAAAGAGTGCACAACTGTGTCAACAATAATTCCACGAAACGCGTAGTTTTATATCGGAATCTAATTGAAGTTAAAAAAAACTTGTATAGTCTTTAGCTATGAAATTTAAGTATTAGTCTTGTCGACCGTTTTATTTTAGTACTGAAGCTATCGCTCTCGGTTATATAGACGATTAAGGAGCTAATAGTTTCAATTTGTTGTCAATTTAACAAGGTCTTTCAGCGCCCATGGTTTAACCTTGTCATGATCTGAGCCGAAGCGTAAAGAACTAACCACTTATTATAGATAGTATTACAACGACAGTGTTTTTCTACCGACACGTTTCGAAAGGAAGTTGGTCCGTCGACCTTACTGATCCTTTATAAAGCACGCCATGTGGTGTGCATGATATAATTAGTACTATTGTTTTTTCTCTGTATGTACTATATCAACGATTGCCGAGAGTAAAAATATCATGAGACACGCTACATTATAATGCTGTCAGCTATTTGTGTACAATATTTATACCGGGAAATCTTGTTTAACAAAGCTAATTACAGTGGAACCCGGCTAATACGACTACCAAAGGGCCTAGGGACAGGCGAAAGTGGCCGTATTATCCAGGTGTCCGTTAGACTTGCCACAAGTCGTACTCGCTATGCTTTTTGTGGATGAGAGCGCGCAGCGCGAGTCGAGCATTATTAAGCGGGCTTTCAAAACAGACAGTATATACGTCACAACCGCATGTTTTAATGATACAACACAATAATTAAATTATACAGTGTGGGACAACTGACACTTCAAAGAGGAAGAAACCAAAAAACACTGATTGCAGTAAAGCATCCGGCGACATCTAACAAGTCATAAACGTGAAACGCCATGCTTTTTGAAAAATTTTTACATATTTTTTTCAACTCATCATCTATTCATGGTTAAATATAAACCATGTTGTAATAAAACAAATTAAACTATACATCCGGGTCATGCTTTGTGCGCTTGCTTATGATGCTTGTACGAAAGCCTGCAGCTGTTAGTTTATCTGACAACCCACCGTGAGCTCAACGTACAACGCAACTCATACTCCGATTCAGCTAGTGCTCTGTCCTATTCCAGTCTGTTCAGTCCTGACAAGAAGTAATATTCTTCAATCTTCCGCGAGAACATGACTTCATCACATAAAGTAAGTGCTTCAATGAGAATTAACTGAAAGTATCTTACTTCTAGCGATCTCGGAACAGTCCTGTACTTCACCCACTCAGTCGACTGCGCACCAAGGTGCGGTCCCGTGGGAAGGAAAATGCTTTTAAAACGTTCAATTCCATTTATGAAAATGTTATGCTAAAATATTTTTGAAATAAGCGACTTGCTCGGGATATCGTAGTAATTTATTCGATTAATCAATCGGTATTATAAATTTTGACTCAAAATGACTGCACGCCTTCGTGCTACTATGATTTCTAAATCAGCTACTAGGATTTAGAACGAGATAAGAGAGTTAAAAGTTGACAGTAGTAACTAAGTTAGATATAACGCGCCCGACTTCGTTGTGCAAGTTTGTTGATTCTCTTCCTACAATCAAACCGTTCGTAATTTTTTTAAGTCGCACGTTTGGATGGAAAATCGGCAAACCGCTCCCACGCCTAGCAATGACATTGGTGGTAACAGTCAAGTTCAACGGGCCGATTAAAGTCAGATATAACGCAGCGGAACTCCGGGTCTTTACCCCGTCTTTACAGAATCAGTTATGTTTTCATGGTTGTGTCAAAACAGGCTCCGTTTGTTTTTCTTCATCAGCAGTGTTTTATAAACAATCTCGACATCTTTGTCTCTATTAGAAAAAGATTAGCTTCTCAAAGAACCCGGGCAAAGAATCAGGATCTTTAATATCAAACAAATTATTGTCGTCAGTTGTTTTAAGGAACTCGAAATCACTAAACTTTCTTAGTCACATCAAGTTAGGCGCTGGTTGTGATAAAGACGAGCGCGTAACTCTATGCGCGTAACTCGAAGAATACCCGCCCTCGATTCGACATTTCAAGTGAGTTTTGCTTTGTAAAGTGTGTTTTTTTTAAATATAAAACCGAATTGCATTTTTACGCATTCTTTGTCTACTTTCTTGTATTGAGGTTACGAGAGCTAAGGCAAACCATTTAGCCCGTTAATTAAGCAATTATGACTGGATCATTTGAGCGGGTAGTCGGTTTCAGTTCACCACTGCTTAAATTGACACTCGAGTGTGGTTTAGCGCCGGATTTCTAAGATCGAACGATGAATCAAATGCATAATTGATGTAGGTAGTAGTATACACTGGCATTATAAACCCTGTTCTTCACACGTCCATACGAATATAAATGCCATGACACTAGTAAGACTTGAAAATCATGTGTAGTTCGTGATCGCTATTCTGAGGCTAAGCTTCTAAGACTTTCTGATCCCGCCTAATCTCAAACCAAAACCAGTTACGAGTTTAGTATCAAGGCTCGTGTCTATCATTGATGAACAAGACATCCCAAGTCATGGAACATCACACACAAACTGATGTAGGTAGTATACTGACATTATAACCTGATCTTGAAATTATAAACCGTTCACAAATTTTCACATTTCAGTTACGTTGTGAATAATGCTTTCATCGCGCTATCTACCATGTGAACCTGTTGTATGGTGGGTCTCGACAGATATTTAGACAGCTTCCAACATACTTGACCTTGGGATTATATGATAAAGATATGAAAATAAGATGTTTCACTCAATCATATTTGCTTAAAAACGCTGCTTGTAACAAAATCCGCTCTGACTACTCTGTAGTTGGTCTGCTGGCCGAGAATAACACAGACGAGCACGCGATGGTGGGTCACCTAGGTCACGGTGCTTATCCTACTGAGTTAGAATAATAATAATAATGATAATCACAATCTACAGAAAATTAAGAAATGCGTCTAACATTAAGAAATGCACCTTATTATTTCATGAAGATTACAATTCAAAATAATGATAAAATCTATGATAAAATTAATCGCTATGAAGAAACGATTAAGAGCAATATTTAGATTTAAAAATAAAGGTAAAAAAAAAAAAACATATGAAAGATAGCATATCAAGCTTACGAAAGAAGCCAAAATGTTTTTTAGGGAAAACAGTCATTTTTCATTTCCCAATATCAATGACGGTTCTGTTCCATCTAATAAATAACGTAAAATTAAACAAACAAAATATGTACTTAACTATTATAAAATATTAAAAACTATTATAACTCCGGCTCGTGATTTTTAAACTTTTCTCGTGTTTCTCCGCTCCAAACATCTCGCGTGCTCTATTTCACGATGTTTCACCGATAGAGTCATATACCCCGTTCACACTATAGCTTAAACATGTTTTAAAGTAGTTTAACTAAACATGTTTAGAAAATTATTTACAAACATTGTTCACTCTTTGATGAAATAATACATATAAACTATCCTTCATATTGTACTGAACAGATTAGAGATAAAATAATTACATTGAAGCTTTCTAGTCTCTAAACATTTTGTTTAATAAAAACTCAGTTTAACTAAACAGGTTTTGGTGTGAATGGGGTAATAGATTTAAGTTTGAAAACGTCTGGTTCATGCATTTTTAATGGACTGGAACTGGAACATGAACCATTAAAAACATTGACATTGATATTGAAACAGTAGATACTACACAAGTAAAAAGTTATTTCTGTAAATAATAAGTTAATTTTCCTTTCGCTCAGAATTGCCGAGCGATAGGAAAATCGCGATAAAAAACTTATTGCGATTTTGAGCTGCCAATACGGGTCATATTGACGGCGTTGGAAGAAAATATTTTCTCCCAACTAGCTGCCAATATAAATCCTCAAAATCGCAATAAGTTATAAATACTGTCCCAGGAGATAAGGCACTTCACAAGGAAACTGTTTTTAAAGCGTTCAGTTTGAAAATTAGAAAGTTTGTATGTCCCGGGTTTGTCAGGTGGTATCTATGAATTGTGGTACTTGGTAAAAGTTCAACTGCTGGGCTCTCTTGAGTACGAGCCATATATCTTTCGTTTGCTTGTTTTGGAGTGTCAACGTGGGTGTTTCAAATGAGTTTGGATGAAATAGTCATCGGCTAGGAGCTCTGGGCTAGGAGTTTGAAGTCTTGAACATTCTCGATATCTGAACAGGATGCAGAAAGGTTATCAACCTTCAGTGCGGTTTTACGGTAATTTCTATTTTAACCTGCGGTATCGTGGTTTTACAAGACTACGCGGTTTGCGGTTACAATAAATCTTGGGCCGCGGTAATCGGTAAAAAAAGTCTACGTGTTCTGTTTTACTAAAAAAGCCAAAGAAAAGATTTCTCTCTACGAAATCTTTCCTGAAAGTATTAAAAAAGAAATTATTAAGTGTTACGGTATTGCGGTTTTTACTTTTTTTTCTGTGCGGTTTTACGGTATTCGAATTCCCCTTACGGCCCCCCCCCCCCCCCATGGTTCTTCGAGAACTGTATTCTATGCTTTTGAACACGTGTGAGAGTTCTACTTGACTTTTTTATCTGTCCTCGCGCAACTATTAACCACTTGACACTGAAAAAAACAAAACCTCGACACACAAATATACAACTGAGAAGACTTTATTGAGTAATTTCGCTCATATCGGCACCTAAATCTAGCTACTTTGGACGATTACTCGATGTATATTTCACAACCACACTTACACAAACAAGATTCTTTTAGAGAGTTTTTTCGAAGTCTTTCATTGTGATAATCAATCAATTAATCAATCAAACTTTATTTGAATGTCAGATGTGTTTAGCTAAAATATAAGCTAATTGAGGACACTACTAATCTAAACAAATAAATAGCTAGTAAATATATGAGAAAAGAAAAAGATAGCATATAAAAAATATATATATTTATATAAACTAAAATTTAACAAATACTAATTTTTGAAATATATGAAAATTTAAATATCTAAGTATAACTATCATATTCTGATTGCATATAACTTTATTAAGAAACGCTTTAGACGTGAAGACATCATCTCATAACGTATACGAGGTGGTATTACTACCATCAAAAGTCAGAAAGTGCTTACGGTTGCGGAAATGACTTCACCCCGCAACACAGAACTTCTTAGGCTTAGATCCTCTTACGGTAAAAGATGACTGGTGCCGTTTAGTGTTTGAAATAGGCACACAGATAGAATTTAATTTCCTAAGATTATACGTGTGCTTGCTAGCTGGTTCTAAAAGACGCTTACAAGGGTGGTTATCTGAATCTACAATGTTCTTAAATGCTTTTTAAAACTGTTAAGTGTTCATCTCTTCGTGCTGACAAAGATTCTAGAGTGTCTCACGCCGGGCCCAGAAGGGGTCAAAAAACGACGGGGTTGTGTTAACTTTAGTACGTTTCATCGGAACTTCATGAAACTTAGTAACTTTACAGACCTACTCGTACCAAGAAAATTGTTCTTTTTATTTTCTTGAATTTAGTCGTTTTTGGCGGGAAAATGACGTCATAAATATGGCGCGAAAATTTCAAATTTACTCGATTGAAGATTTATTATATGGATTTGAAAGAGCACGTAAAGAGAATGTCAAAACTGAAGACCAAACAAAAATTCGATATAGTTATGGGGATTTTTTGAATTTTTGAATATTGCCAAATCAGCCATTTTGTTACTAAAAATAGAAACAAAATGGCGGATTTCAGAAATTAAAAAAATTATATCTCTCCATCCCTTTATTAAATTTTTGTTTTCTTTTCAGATTTGATACTCAGGCAATAAGGTCTTTCCAATACTCAAGACAAAATTTTAATCCGTTGAATTTGAAATTTTGGCGCCATATAGATGACGTCATTTCCCGCCAAAAACGTCAAAATTTAAAAAAATAAAAAGAACAAATTTGTAGGTACGATTAGCTCTTTAAAGTTGCCAAGTTTCATAAAGTTCCGACAAAACGTCCAAAAGTTAACACAACCCCGGCGTTTTTTAACCCCTTCTGGGCCCGGCGTGTCTCTTGGCAGACACTCAAGTGCGTCTAGACGTATACCAACAGGGCTATTGTTACGGCTTTAGTGTTTGTGTTTGAAATTCGAAAATCCGCTTTCAACATGCTATCGAGTAATGCCGGTATAAAATTGGTCGGGAATGATTCATTTGTCAAGACTCATGCCAATGTAACTCGGCGATAATTCCACGAAACTCTTAATTTCTCGGAATCTATACAAATCGATCATTTGCAAATTGAACATTATTGTCCTGAGTCTTTGGGTATAAAAGCTTTAATCTTCTCGACCACTCTTTCGGGTAGTTTGATTTTGAACCTCCCAGGGTTTGATGTGCTCAGTTGTTTAGGATTTTTTTTCTATCTACAGATGCGCTGGTGCGTATCCTACAGAGCCAGTCTGGTGTGCAACACAAATAACAGGAAATAGGGCATTTTCCAATGACAATAATTTAACAAGTACTCATATGGTTTTGCATTAAGATCTTAAGATAATTAACAAGATTTCCCACGGTTTGTCGACCCGTCCTCAGTTGTTTGGGAATATTTACAAAGCGTGGACATTGGATAATCTAATTTTGACACTCTAGTGCGCCTACTAAGCCAACCTGGAAAATGATAGCATTCAAACTTACTTACTATAATTTAAACAGATAAGTACTCCTATGGTTTTAGTGAGTTTGACTAGCTGTCGTGGGTCGCGGGTAAAGTGGTGGGTACCGAAAATTTTTGTCAAAAATAGATAAAAATAATGGAAATTGTATGGAAAATGAAAAATACGAGGAATAAAGTAAGAATGAATAATCTCTATTCAGTAACGCAACAAGATTATGATAACTGTTTTATTTTCTTAGTGAACAAACTAACTACGATTAGTATGTTTTTACAAAACTGCTCCATCTAATAAAGTTTAAATTTGTAAATAAAACAAATCAAAATATCTTTCTTGGAATCCTTGTAGTCTTTGTGTATGAAAGGTTTATTCTTCTTGACCGTTTATATGCTTTAGTGAAATGGGTTGTCAAGATCTAGAGTGCACATCAACTGTGTCAACAATAATTCCACGAAACGCGTAGTTTTATATCGGAATCTATTTGAAATAAAAAGAACCTTGTATAGTCTTTAGCTATGAAATTAAAGTATTAGTCAAGTCGACCGTTTTATTTTAGTGCTGAAGCTATCGCTCTCGGTTATATAGACGATTAAGGAGCTAATAGTTTCAATTTGTTGTCAATTTAACAAGGTCTTTCAGCGCCCATGGTTTAACCTTGTCTGGGCCGAAGCGTAAAGAACTAACCACTTATAAATATTATTACAACGACAGTGTTTTTCTACTGACAGGTAAGGAATTTGGTCCCACGACTTCACTTCCTTTAAGCACGCCATGTGGCGTGCATGATATTCAATGCCCCCTATTGTCTTCTCTCTGCATGTACTATATCAACGATTGCCGAGAGTAAAATCATGGGACACACTACATTATAATGCTGTCAGCTATTTGTGTACGATATTTATACCGGGAAATCTTGTTTAACGAAGTTAATTACTTATTTTTTCAACTCATCATATATTTTAATAAAACAAATTAAATTATATTTCCGGGTCGTGCTTTGCGCGCCGGTCAATATTATGCTTGAACGAATGCGCCTGCTTTAGATTGTACGACCTACCGTGAGTTCAACAACACGAATCATATATACCGATTCCGCAAGAAAATGACTCTATCATATAATGTAAGTGCTTTAATGAGAATTAACTGAAAATATCTTAGTTCTAGCGATCTCGGAACAGTCCTAGCCTGTACTTCATCCACTCAGTCGACTGCCAGTGCGGACGGAGCTGAATGCTTTTAAAACGTTCAATTCCACACTTACTGAACCATTGAGGCTCGCTTGGAAAATGTTACGGTAAAATATTTTTGAAATAAGCGACTTGGTCGGGATATCGTAGGAATTTTTTCAATTAATCAATCGGTATTATAAACTTTGACTTCAAATGACTGCACGCCTTCGTTTTGAGTTTTACTTAAGTAAAACGTCTGCTACTCTAATCTCTAAATCAGCTACTAGGATTTAGAACGAGATAAGAGAGTGTTAAAAGTTACCACCAATTTCATTGCTACGACTTTGCTACGCCCGACTTTGTTGTGCAAGTTTGTCGATTCTTTTCCTACAATCAAACCGTTCGGAATTTTTTTAAGTCGCGTGTTTGAATGGAAACTCGAAGAAATATGTCTTTATATAGTTAGTTTTGATGAACTGATTGCTAGTAACTGAAAGCATTTTAGAATCCAAAATCATCTGTAATTATTAATTTCTGTGAACCTACTCTCATGCTCACAGAACTACAAATCAAGATCCGACAACAAGTGATTTTGGATAAGATGCTTTACTAGTAATCAGATCATCAAAACTAAATAAAAACCATAAAGTATCAGTATTCTTTCCTCAATTTTCTATATAAAGACATATTTCTTCGAGTTTCCATCCAAACACTCGACTAAATTTACATTCCGAAGGTTTTGATTGACGGAAAAGAATCGGCAAAATCCCACGTAACAATGACATTGGTGGTAACAATATTCAACGGGCCGATTAAAGTCAGATATAACGCAGCGGAACTGAGTCTCCCTAAATGTCGAGTGTCGAGTGTCGAGGGTAGCATGTCGAGGGTCGAGGGTATGAAGTCGAGGGTCGAGGGTATGAAGTCGAGGGTAGGAATATATAGTTTGGATAATGTAAAAATATAGGAAAAATAGATAACATAATTTAGTTAATTTAGAATTTATCGTCAGCCGCGCTAACATTTAGTTGCCGCGAACACTTGGGAGTAAACGGCTTCAAAGCAATTCTTGAAACGAAATTTGTGAATTTACTAATATGAAAAGGATCAGTGTCCCTAATAGTTCCGAGTTTGATCAGAGGTTCACCATTTCATATTTATAAAGTCAAACCTTTCTGCAATGTACTAAACCTGATTGACAAAGTACTCAGTCACGATCGTAAATATAGAATATTCATGAACGCTGCGTAGAAGCTAACTTAAATGGAACAGTAGATCACATTTCGACTTGGAACTATTATACGGTAGTTATAAATGCCATAGAGCAAGATGAAACACGTCCAGCTCTCTCTTCTAAACACGATCACTTTACAGTGTTACTTTAATTGCGTAAATTTGTTATCCGACTCAATCACGGTTAAATCGTCGCCGGATGACGGAATTGTCACAGAATAAAATCAAAGTTAGAATCAAACAAGAAATCAAACATAGAACATGCCTTTTGAATAAAAGTGATAAATGATAGCGTAAGAAAATTAAAACAGAATACTGTAACTTTTACATACAGTATTTCGTAGTTTTTCTTGTTGTTTATTCATCGGAATCAGTATTTATGATACCAGACCAGATATCTGACCTGGGTCAAATTGCTTGCATGGTTGTCAGATAACAAATCTAATTACAAAAATAAAGAAAGCAAATTATGAGCGTTGTAAAATTCATCCTTACAGTTTATATATTCTTATTCCCATACTCAGTCGTAATGTAAAAGATCCCCTGAAAAATCTCCAGTACAAGATTATAATAGTTTTAACACAAACAATTCATTTTTATTCATACTAAAGATATTAATTCCAATATAGTATTTTAGTATTTTTTTAACTGCATTTGACTCCGTTTTTTCGATACCATACAGTAAAAATTCTAAATTAACTAAATTATGTTATCTATTTTTCCTATATTTTTACATCATCCAAACTATATATTCCTACCCTCGACTTCATACCCTCGACCCTCGACTTCATACCCTCGACCCTCGACATGCTACCCTCGACACTCGACACTCGACATTTAGGGAGACTCAGCGGAACTCCGGGTCTAGCTTCACATAATCAGTTATGTTTTCATGGTTGTGTCAAAACATGCTCCGTTTGTTTTTCTTCATCAGCAGTGTTTAAATAAACAATCTCGACATCTTTGTCTCTATTAGAAAAAGATTAGCTTCTCAAAGAACCTGGACAAAGAATCAAGATCTTTTAAGATATCAAACAAATCATTGTCGTCAGTTGTTTTAAGGAATAAAATAGTCCGTTTTTCGCTCGCTTCGACATTTAGTTTTGCTTTGTAAAGTGTGTTTTTTAATATAAATTTGAATTTCATTTTTATCCATTCTTTGACTATTAGTCTTGTATTGAGGTTACGAGAGCTTTTAGCCTGTTAATTGAGCAATTATGACTGGATGACAGATAGTCGTCAATACGGATATATATATATATATACACAGTTAAGTTGACACAGAGTTTTAACTATATATAGCTACACACTCGTGTCAACCAGAGTTAATATTTTAATATTAACTCTGGTTTATTGTAAGAGCGCTCAGACTCAAAATATGCGAAACAGCAAAGAGTATTTTTCACTAAATTAACACGATTTTGTATAGCAATTTCTATTGTTATCGATTGTTCATCGTCATATTTTAATTATTAAATGTACAACCTTGAAATTACTGATAATTATGCACTACTTTTTCATGGATATATATAGTATTTAGACTCTGCTAACATGCTAGAGTGTTTCTCATAAACCCGTGAAATACATGTACACTTTAGCGTATTACACTCAGTCTCTACTTCACTCTGATTCTTTTGTTTTCTATTGTGTTTTTTTTTTTTACTATTACACTTTAATAAGCACACTTTGTTTCACGGGTTAATGAGAACAACTTTAATGAATTAATCTCAATCAATTGATAATTTTGTACGTATTTTTTCCTTTACTAGTTCTTCAGTATATTTTTTTTGAAAAAAATAATTTGTCATTTTTTTTTACATCTTAAAAATATATATACATATATTTATTTATTTTTATGATTGTTGTTAAATTGCAAACAAATTCTTGTTATCATATGTCATAGTGTGATCTGCGAAGTATATTCATCAGTATATTTGCCATAATAATGTTATTGCTGATCACATTGCTTGTGGTAAGTGCATACACCTATTTGCAAGAACGTTGTCATATTTTAATATTTTAATATCTTAAAAGATAAAAAAATTTTTTATAAATTTAAAAAATTACAAATAGGAAGTAATTAAATATTTTTCATTTTGATTCTAATGTAATATTGATGACAATATAACTGTTTTGGCATATACCAACGAGATAACTTTAAAACTCTCAAAACTTTCAGCCTATACCTTCAAAACTGTGAAATAGTTACATCTGTTTTGCAAAAATAACTAGGTTAATTTCTATTTTTAATTTTTGATTTGTATATGACAACTTTCTTTTAATAAGGTTTACAAGTCAGATATCTATGCTTTTTTTAATTTCAGGAAATCAAAACTGAAAATATATATATAGAAAGTTATATACCATTAACCACTCACTTGTAATCGTAGTATTTAAGCTTTTCAATAAAATGACAAGATAAAATCATTCATAAATATTACGTTCTCCATACCGTAAACAATAATCAAGATATTAATTTATTCTATTTTATTTTTGATTAAAGATAGTGCTTTATCCAGTGGTAAATTATCAAGATACAGTGAATCCATTTGAGGTAAGTTATTTTCATCTCAATTTGCACAATTGTTTGCTTTTTCTGCATCACTAAAATGCTCTTAAAGTAAATTAAAGTTACACATCAAACTTTTAATTGTTTTGTGGAATAGAAAAAAAAACTTTTGATTCCATTTGGCAACAAGGTTTGTTCTACAAATTATTAATTTGAAAAATAGGAAGCCACTCCTTCAACCTTATCAAAAGCATGTATTCAAAATCGGAATATTGCAAAAAATATGGAAATAAAAGAACTGATTTCTTCGAATACAATGAAGGAGTAAGACAAGGTTGAATAATCTCACCAATGCTTTTTTATCTCTATTAAAATGAATTTCCATATATTTTAGAAAACACAATGGAGACAGATAATATTATATTATTATTATATTATATAATATTACCTAATGGCCTATTACCTTAATTGCCTTCTTTATAGTTTACAAAATGCAATTAATGAACTTTCAAATCATTAATGGTTACTACGTGTAAATTCTAAGAAATCATAATTTTCCTGAAACAATGCAGTAAATCAACAATTGAAAAAACCATAGAAAGCAATACTGATATAGCATAGTAGATAGAAATAATATAGAAATCGTAAACAGCTATACATATTTAGGTGTAAAAATATCTGCAAATGGAAACTTTAAAAAACGTAAAGAAAAAACTAGAATATCTATCAAATTTACCAAATGCATTAACATAAATAATAAATTGCTTGAGGCTTTATTTCTACCAATCCTACTATACTCTAATAAAAAAATTGTTACAGTCAAACAAGAATCTGCAGTTTTACTCAGTCTTTGAAAAAAACGCAAAACAATCTGATTTTCTAGATCAGCACAATCAACAATCTTAAGCACAAGAGATCTATTGCTAAGCTTAGAATACGAAATCATATTAATTTAAGAATTAAAACTGGACGACAGAGTTTACCAAAAAAACCAGAACATCTAAGAACCTACAATTATTGTAACACAAATGAAACTGAAGATAAAACTCCTAACTCATGCAAAGATTTTTTCCCAATGAAATAAATAAAAAATCTAATCACTTTGTTCAATAACAAATAACATTTATGTAACATATATAGATAACATTTCAAAATTTATGTTCCTTTCAACAATATCAGTGACCCATCTATTTGTTAATGTATTGCTGATTTCGCATATGAAATCATCAATTAAAAGAAATCAACAAAATTAATTAAATCAAATTATAATTAATGAATACTACGAATTCACTTTAATTATCCTATTTTACTTACTTAATTTTTTATTATTAAAAATTTTCTAGAGTGCAAACAATATATCCGTGAAACACTAGTTATACTAAATAGAACAATTTTGTGAAAATTATATTGTTTTCTATTGTTTAATTAGCTCTATTTTGTACTATTTAGTAATTTTTATTTCACGGTTATAGAGTGGTTTTCATTATTGTTACTGTTATTATATAGTTTATTTTATAAAATAGACCTAGTATACACCTAATTGCAAGAACGTTGTCATACAAAAATAAGAAAAAATAAGAAAATACAAAATAACAAGTAGAAATCAATCAGAAATACTTTTTGTATTTTTGTTGATTCTAGATTAATGAGAATATAACTGTTTTAGTATATACCAACAAGATAATCTCAAAAATGTTTGTCAATACCTTCAAAACAATGAACTGAATAATTACACTTTTTTGCAAAAATAATTCGTTATCCTAGTGTTATTTTTTTATTTTTATATGACAACGTTCTTGCAGTTGGGTGTAAATATATTTATAAAGGTCATACCCGAAATGGGAATTCTATTCTCTTTCGCTACGCTCAGCCGAATAGAAAACATTTCATATTTAATACTACAAACACGCAATTAGGAGGAGAGCCGTCCTGCCAGCAATTACATTAAGTAAATTAATAGTTGATTACAATAGATATAATGTTGTGTGATTATATTTACAATGTAAATGAGTGAAAATACGATATCGAAAAGAGGGAAAAGCAGGACCAGTAATAAACGGTTCGTGCACGAGCTGGAAGACGTCAAGTGAATATTGATGCAAATCAAGTAGCATATATTAACTACTAACACGTCCCAGGGGAGACAACATGCCAACGGGCATGCAAACCGTACAACATGAAAACCATTACTTTCATACATTTTTATTGTATTGTGTTTTGTTTGTTTGGTAGCTTTTACATGGTGAAGACCTACCTTACCCTATACAGGTTCGTTTTCTTAATTTATTTCTTAATCTTTGTTACAGTTCAATACCACAACTGTTCTATTATGAAGTGTTATAGGGGTTATCTATGTTGATTGACTGGAAAATTGCCTTTAATTTAGGATATTATAATTATAATGAAAGAATAAAAAAGGTGTCAGAGAGAGACTACAAAGTACGAAAGAATTTATAAGGAGAAAAGAAAAATGAATTAAGACAAAATGAAAAATGGAAGAACAAAGGCAGAATTAGAGAGAAAAGAAAGAGAAAAAGAAGAGAAAAAAGAACTAAGACAAAGAACAAAATGCATGGTGATTGAAAATAAAACAACAACAACAACACAGCAGACTAACAAACTCAGTTTAACATCGTATATTCAGTTGCTACCTTTTTGTCATCTAATTAAGGAAACTCAGCCACCTGGAATCCATCCAAGCCATGTTTATGAGCAATTGATCAAGGAGATGGTAGGTATTTATACTAGAAATTAATTGACATCAATGATGTTAAATAAATCGAAAATTAAATATTCAGTCTAAATCATTAAAACGGATGTCAATAGCAAAAAACATCTCTAAAGAAGAAAAAAAGAGGAAAACTTAGAGAAAAGGAAAGGTCTTCTTCTTCCATTCCTGTAATTACACAACACCGATCAGTTTGGCAGTCTATATGCCAAGTTATAAAAAATGTCACAAAATTTGGAATTAATGACTTCATAGATCTATATAGTTTTCTAGGTGATACGTCATTTACTCAACCCTATTGTTCTTTTAGCTTTTAAACCAAACTTTCTCAACTGCAATTGGCTCCCAATCTAAAGTTTTTGCCAATCTGGTTTTCATAATCATAATTGAGTCATATCATCCTCAAATATTTGAATTATGCAGACTTTCAAAAATTGGGGCGTTTTCATCCAAGTTTTCCTTTAAAGAATCATCTCTCGATTCCGTTTTTCAACAAAGTATACATTTTTTGAAAGGGTATGAAACAAGGGTTGCAGGTACATTTGAATTAATGCTTTGCTTTGTTTTCTTTGTTTTATATATTATTGATATTGTGTTATTTTTTTATAACAGGACTTCGAGTAGAAACATGCAACGATATGAAATGATGCTACTTGAATAATTGTTGTGGATCAAAAAAGGGGGTGGGAGTTCATAAAAAAGAAGTGTCATAATTCTTATCAGCATATGTTAATTATAGTCATATTTTCTTTCTTTACTTTCTTTCTTTCTAAATTTACATTTGGATTTATTAATTATATAACTCAGGGCTGTATCTCAGAATCTCAGCTTTTTAACATTCATCAGTATAATAATAATAATAATAATAATAATAATTTTTTTTTTTTTTTTAATTTTTAATTACATCCAATAATAATAATAATAATGAAAATTACAAAAAATGCTATAAAAATTGCTATGACTATTTACAAAGTTATATGTATTTAAAATCTAAAGTATTGAAAGTATTATTAAGGTAAAGAAAAAACTGAGTTCAAATATTAAATTAAGAATATAGCATATATTAATAATAATAATAATAATAACAATAATAATAATAATAATAATAATACACTTTATTTAATGGAGTATTACGTAAAA
Source organism: Anthopleura xanthogrammica (assembly GCA_964019055.1). Classification (NCBI taxonomy): domain Eukaryota; kingdom Metazoa; phylum Cnidaria; class Anthozoa; order Actiniaria; family Actiniidae; genus Anthopleura; species Anthopleura xanthogrammica. Next base: position 6,758,952 of record OZ025219.1, on the reverse strand, counting down.
CTTTTGTAAATGATGACCCTGTGGCCCTCTTAACATATAAAATGCATAGATAAAAATATCATAAAATATACAATAAAAATTATTAGAATTATCATAAAAAGAATTATCTTTAAAAATCCTAAAAATTTTCTAACCCTCCCTAAATCAAATAAGCTAACTAACTAACTAACTTTTGTAAATGATGACCATGTGGCCCTCTTAACATATAAAATGCATAGATAAAAATATTTTTAAATATACAATAAAAATTATTAGAATTATCATAAAAAGAATTATCTTTAAAAATCCTAAAAATTTTCTAACCCTCCCTAAATCAAATAAGCTAACTAACTAACTTTTGTAAATGATGACCCTGTGGCCCTCTTAACATATAAAATGCATAGATAAAAATATTATAAAATATAAATAAAAATTATTAGAATTATCATAAAAAGAATTATCTTAAAAATCCTATCAACGAACCCTCCCAAAATCAAATAAACTAAACTGAAATAGAATTCCTAAAATATCTAAGATTTTTTAGAAAAGGTACATTATTATTTTAATGTATTTTTATTTATTATTTCATTCCTGATTCATGATAGTGCAACATGAGTATGAAAAGATTATATAACTGAAAAAAAATATGGCAATGTACTAAATATTGTAATTTGCTTTTGTTTATTAAAATTGTTTATAAGCCCTTTTTTAAAGTTTTTACGTCCTTTGCTGCTTTTAGAGATTTTGTTTCATTACATGGAAAATATAAATCAATGGCAGATCCAGGATGATTTCAAGGGGGTGGCTGTTACCTACAAAGCTACATATAGCTTCCTCTTTATATATATATATATATATATATATATATTTTTTTTTTTTGTAACTAATTTTAAAACTTCAAAGGGGGTAGCCACCCATTATGGGATATCTTCTCTGATATTTTTTTCAGCAAGCCCTAGTGCGGCCATAATTTTTATAAAAAGCTGTATATATATATATATATATATACAATAATAATAATAATAATAATAATAATAATAATAATAATAAATTGCTATGCTGAGTGCACGATGTGCAGGAGTAACATGAGCATCCTTTAAAATCGACATTACTTATGCTATTTCGAAATTGGGAAATGGATTTACTAAGCTTGATAGAATTATTTAGATTGTTCCAATAATGAGTAACAATATATGAAAACGAATTATGTACAAATGAGCTATTGTGTGATACTAAGTTATATTTAGTGATTCTTGGTCTAAAAAAACTAGAGATATATATGATGAAAATATTGATCTATTTAAATTGGTCATAGACTCTAGAGTGAAGGCACTTAACCCGTAAAACAGATGTTTAATACACCTTAGTTATGTCCAACTTAGTGGTCTCTAGATCTGATTCCACTGTTTTCTTTTGTAATGACTACAAGACATGCATTGGGTATATTAGATTTTGTTTAACGGGTTCAAGTGCCATCAGTTGCTTCTATATAAATTATCAGCTGCTAACGTTGCTAGCGTAGAATATAATAACAAGGGATGAAACTTTAATTCCATCAGGGGGGTGCGTACCTAAGTTTCTCGGAATCTATGGTAATCGATAATTAACATATTGTTCACTGATTGAGTAAAAAACACCTTTGTGGTCTTTGTGTCTTTGGTTTCATTTATCTTGTCGACCGTTTTACTCCCTTTACAATAAGTTATCACTCTCGGGTGAACGACTAAGAATCTAATAGGTCTTAATAGGTTCGATTTGTAGTCTGCTATATCTGCTGGCCGTGATGGGCAACCTTTGTAGATTAAATATTTAGATTGTAGTCATATTAATTAAACAAGGTCGTTCATGCGGGAAGTTCTAGCCTCCATACTGAGATGTTTACCTTAACTACTAATGTCTACCATAAATACTACCATAAATGGCAGATCAGAAAAACGAAAAGGCTGTGGTACAGCTATAGAATACCCCACCACTCTACATATATACTTGTAGCCTGTGGCTACGGCTACAGGTTATGATACACAGGGATCCCATAACAGTATTCAGTACACAGGGATACCATATGTAGCACCCGTAGCCGCGTAGCCACTTCATAGAGATACTTCGTTCTATTATATTTATTTTGACCTGTAGCACCCGTAGCCACTTCATAGAGATACTTCGTTCTATTATATTAATTTTGACCTGTAACACCCGTAGCCGCGTAGCCACTTCATAGAGATACTTCGTTCTATTATATTAATTTTGACCTGTAGCACCCGTAGCCACTTCATAGAGATACTTCGTTCTATTATATTTATTTTGACCTGTAGCACCCGTAGCCGCATAGCCACTTCATAGAGATACTTCGTTCTATTATATTTATTTTGACCTGTAACACCCGTAGCCGCGTAGCCACTTCATAGAGATACTTCGTTCTATTATATTTATTTTGACCTGTAGCACCCGTAGCCACTTCATAGAGATACTTCGTTCTATTATATTTATTTTGACCTGTAGCACCCGTAGCCGCGTAGCCACTTCATAGAGATACTTCGTTCTATTATATTTATTTTGACCTGTAACACCCGTAGCCGCGTAGCCACTTCATAGAGATACTTCGTTCTATTATATTTATTTTGACCTGTAGCACCCGTAGCCACTTCATAGAGATACTTCGTTCTATTATATTAATTTTGACCTGTAGCACCCGTAGCCGCGTAGCCACTTCATAGAGATACTTTGTTCTACTAAGACACTTCATAGAGATACTTCGTTCTACTAAGACACAGGGAGATCAATATTAATATATTACTTTTGACCTGTAGCCGTAGCAACTGGCTTCGAATGTAGCATATGCGTGGCGGGGTATTCTCCATATTTGGACAATATATTTCAATATATTGTAATATATTGTCCAAATATGGAGCAACTATAGAATACCCCGTCAATATCACTGCGTGTTGTCGTGATACGCGGAAGTTATTGTTTTGATCAGTTTACTGTAGTTTACGGTTATAACTTCTGCAACCGTAAACCACATTATAACTGATCAAAATGATCTTAAAAGAGGTTATTGTTTTAGGTTTAGGATAATAATAAGGCAGTCTTCTTTGATGTCATTAGGTTCGTTTGAACTCAGGTTTAGAGATACAATGCCCAGGCATCCGTCTGTACAATGCCCTTTACTTTGGGAGAGCTGATATTTTGATCAGCAGAAAATATATATAAACTTGACTCAACCCACACACATCCAACCATTTGTCTATTGCTCGAGCTCACTCTCTATCTCTTATTCCATCCCTTGTGACTAACAAGAAGTCGTATTCATAGTCATCTTCTTGTAAGGTGTCACGAAGTAATACCATGTCTCCGGTAAAGCCGGTAAGTACTTCTACTAATGAATCGACCGAAAATAATTACTTCTACCGAACGTCAACACTTATCTTTGTCCGGGTAGATGCCTTTTTATAACGTTCAATTCCACTGGGCTAATGAACGGTCATTTGATACTTGCATATTATGACATTATTATTGTCTGTATTTTAGGAAAAAATTGTGCGACTAATTAAGTTTGTATTCTTTTAGAATTTCTTATCCGCCACTAACTTTAGTCGCACAAAATTTTCCTAATACAATATCATAGTCGTGGTCCCCTGAAATCCGCCATTAACTTTAGTCGCACAAAATTTTCCTAATAGATTATTATAGCCGTGGTCCCCTAAAATCCGCCACTAACTTTAGTCGCACAAAATTTTCCTAATACAATATTTTAGCCGTGGTCCCCTAAAATCCACCACTAACTTTAGTCGCACAAAATTTTCCTAATACAATATTTTAGCCGTGGTCCCCTAAAATCCGCCACTAACTTTAGTCGCACAAAATTTTCCTAATAGAGTATTATAGCCGTGGTCCCCTAAAATCCGCCACTAACTTTAGTCGCACAAAATTTTCCTAATACAATATTTTAGCCGTGGTCCCCTAAAATCCACCACTAACTTTAGTCGCACAAAATTTTCCTAATACAATATTTTAGCCGTGGTCCCCTAAAATCCACCACTAACTTTAGTCGCACAAAATTTTCCTAATACAATATTTTAGCCGTGGTCCCCTAAAATCGGCCACTAACTTTAGTCGCACAAAATTTTCCTAATACAATATTTTAGCCGTGGTCCCCTAAAATCCGCCACTAACTTTAGTCGCACAAAATTTTCCTAATACAATATTTTAGCCGTGGTCCCCTAAAATCCACCACTAACTTTAGTCGCACAAAATTTTCCTAATACAATATTTTAGCCGTGGTCCCCTAAAATCCGCCACTAACTTTAGTCGCACAAAATTTTCCTAATACAATATCATAGTCGTGGTCCCCTGAAATCCGCCATTAACTTTAGTCGCACAAAATTTTCCTAATAGATTATTATAGCCGTGGTCCCCTAAAATCCGCCACTAACTTTAGTCGCACAAAATTTTCCTAATACAATATTTTAGCCGTGGTCCCCTAAAATCCACCACTAACTTTAGTCGCACAAAATTTTCCTAATACAATATTTTAGCCGTGGTCCCCTAAAATCCGCCACTAACTTTAGTCGCACAAAATTTTCCTAATAGAGTATTATAGCCGTGGTCCCCTAAAATCCGCCACTAACTTTAGTCGCACAAAATTTTCCTAATACAATATTTTAGCCGTGGTCCCCTAAAATCGGCCACTAACTTTAGTCGCACAAAATTTTCCTAATACAATATTTTAGCCGTGGTCCCCTAAAATCCGCCACTAACTTTAGTCGCACAAAATTTTCCTAATACAATATTTTAGCCGTGGTCCCCTAAAATCCACCACTAACTTTAGTCGCACAAAATTTTCCTAATACAATATTTTAGCCGTGGTCCCCTAAAATCGGCCACTAACTTTAGTCGCACAAAATTTTCCTAATACAATATTTTAGCCGTGGTCCCCTAAAATCCGCCACTAACTTTAGTCGCACAAAATTTTCCTAATACAATATTTTAGCCGTGGTCCCCTAAAATCCGCCACTAACTTTAGTCGCACAAAATTTTCCTAATACAATATTTTAGCCGTGGTCCCCTAAAATCCGCCACTAACTTTAGTCGCACAAAATTTTCCTAATACAATATTTTAGCCGTGGTCCCCTAAAATCCACCACTAACTTTAGTCGCACAAAATTTTCCTAATACAATATTTTAGCCGTGGTCCCCTAAAATCCGCCACTAACTTTAGTCGCACAAAATTTTCCTAATACAATATTTTAGCCGTGGTCCCCTAAAATCCGCCACTAACTTTAGTCGCACAAAATTTTCCTAATACAATATTTTAGCCGTGGTCCCCTAAAATCCACCACTAACTTTAGTCGCACAAAATTTTCCTAATACAATATTTTAGCCGTGGTCCCCTAAAATCCGCCACTAACTTTAGTCGCACAAAATTTTCCTAATACAATATTTTAGCCGTGGTCCCCTAAAATCCGCCACTAACTTTAGTCGCACAAAATTTTCCTAATACAATATTTTAGCCGTGGTCCCCTAAAATCCACCACTAACTTTAGTCGCACAAAATTTTCCTAATACAATATTTTAGCCGTGGTCCCCTAAAATCCGCCACTAACTTTAGTCGCACAAAATTTTCCTAATACAATATTTTAGCCGTGGTCCCCTAAAATCCGCCACTAACTTTAGTCGCACAAAATTTTCCTAATACAATATTTTAGCCGTGGTCCCCTAAAATCCGCCACTAACTTTAGTCGCACAAAATTTTCCTAATACAATATTTTAGCCGTGGTCCCCTAAAATCCGCCACTAACTTTAGTCGCACAAAATTTTCCTAATACAATATTTTAGCCGTGGTCCCCTAAAATCCGCCACTAACTTTAGTCGCACAAAATTTTCCTAATACAATATTTTAGCCGTGGTCCCCTAAAATCCACCACTAACTTTAGTCGCACAAAATTTTCCTAATACAATATTTTAGCCGTGGTCCCCTAAAATCCGCCACTAACTTTAGTCGCACAAAATTTTCCTAATACAATATTTTAGCCGTGGTCCCCTAAAATCCACCACTAACTTTAGTCGCACAAAATTTTCCTAATACAATATTTTAGCCGTGGCCCCCTAAAATCCGCCACTAACTTTAGTCGCACAAAATTTTCCTAATACAATATCATAGTCGTGGTCCCCTGAAATCCGCCATTAACTTTAGTCGCACAAAATTTTCCTAATACAATATTTTAGCCGTGGTCCCCTAAAATCCGCCACTAACTTTAGTCGCACAAAATTTTCCTAATACAATATCATAGTCGTGGTCCCCTGAAATCCGCCATTAACTTTAGTCGCACAAAATTTTCCTAATAGATTATTATAGCCGTGGTCCCCTAAAATCCGCCACTAACTTTAGTCGCACAAAATTTTCCTAATACAATATTTTAGCCGTGGTCCCCTAAAATCCACCACTAACTTTAGTCGCACAAAATTTTCCTAATACAATATTTTAGCCGTGGTCCCCTAAAATCCGCCACTAACTTTAGTCGCACAAAATTTTCCTAATAGAGTATTATAGCCGTGGTCCCCTAAAATCCGCCACTAACTTTAGTCGCACAAAATTTTCCTAATACAATATTTTAGCCGTGGTCCCCTAAAATCGGCCACTAACTTTAGTCGCACAAAATTTTCCTAATACAATATTTTAGCCGTGGTCCCCTAAAATCCGCCACTAACTTTAGTCGCACAAAATTTTCCTAATACAATATTTTAGCCGTGGTCCCCTAAAATCCACCACTAACTTTAGTCGCACAAAATTTTCCTAATACAATATTTTAGCCGTGGTCCCCTAAAATCGGCCACTAACTTTAGTCGCACAAAATTTTCCTAATACAATATTTTAGCCGTGGTCCCCTAAAATCCGCCACTAACTTTAGTCGCACAAAATTTTCCTAATACAATATTTTAGCCGTGGTCCCCTAAAATCCGCCACTAACTTTAGTCGCACAAAATTTTCCTAATACAATATTTTAGCCGTGGTCCCCTAAAATCCGCCACTAACTTTAGTCGCACAAAATTTTCCTAATACAATATTTTAGCCGTGGTCCCCTAAAATCCACCACTAACTTTAGTCGCACAAAATTTTCCTAATACAATATTTTAGCCGTGGTCCCCTAAAATCCGCCACTAACTTTAGTCGCACAAAATTTTCCTAATACAATATTTTAGCCGTGGTCCCCTAAAATCCGCCACTAACTTTAGTCGCACAAAATTTTCCTAATACAATATTTTAGCCGTGGTCCCCTAAAATCCACCACTAACTTTAGTCGCACAAAATTTTCCTAATACAATATTTTAGCCGTGGTCCCCTAAAATCCACCACTAACTTTAGTCGCACAAAATTTTCCTAATACAATATTTTAGCCGTGGTCCCCTAAAATCCGCCACTAACTTTAGTCGCACAAAATTTTCCTAATACAATATTTTAGCCGTGGTCCCCTAAAATCCGCCACTAACTTTAGTCGCACAAAATTTTCCTAATACAATATTTTAGCCGTGGTCCCCTAAAATCCGCCACTAACTTTAGTCGCACAAAATTTTCCTAATACAATATTTTAGCCGTGGTCCCCTAAAATCCGCCACTAACTTTAGTCGCACAAAATTTTCCTAATACAATATTTTAGCCGTGGTCCCCTAAAATCCGCCACTAACTTTAGTCGCACAAAATTTTCCTAATACAATATTTTAGCCGTGGTCCCCTAAAATCCGCCACTAACTTTAGTCGCACAAAATTTTCCTAATACAATATTTTAGCCGTGGTCCCCTAAAATCCGCCACTAACTTTAGTCGCACAAAATTTTCCTAATACAATATTTTAGCCGTGGTCCCCTAAAATCCGCCACTAACTTTAGTCGCACAAAATTTTCCTAATACAATATTTTAGCCGTGGTCCCCTAAAATCCACCACTAACTTTAGTCGCACAAAATTTTCCTAATACAATATTTTAGCCGTGGTCCCCTAAAATCCGCCACTAACTTTAGTCGCACAAAATTTTCCTAATACAATATTTTAGCCGTGGTCCCCTAAAATCCACCACTAACTTTAGTCGCACAAAATTTTCCTAATACAATATTTTAGCCGTGGTCCCCTAAAATCCGCCACTAACTTTAGTCGCACAAAATTTTCCTAATACAATATTTTAGCCGTGGTCCCCTAAAATCCACCACTAACTTTAGTCGCACAAAATTTTCCTAATACAATATTTTAGCCGTGGTCCCCTAAAATCCGCCACTAACTTTAGTCGCACAAAATTTTCCTAATACAATATCATAGTCGTGGTCCCCTGAAATCTGCCACTAACTTTAGTCGCACAAAATTTTCCTAATACAATATTTTAGCCGTGGTCCCCTAAAATCCGCCACTAACTTTAGTCGCACAAAATTTTCCTAATACAATATTTTAGCCGTGGTCCCCTAAAATCCGCCACTAACTTTAGTCGCACAAAATTTTCCTAATACAATATTTTAGCCGTGGTCCCCTAAAATCCACCACTAACTTTAGTCGCACAAAATTTTCCTAATACAATATTTTAGCCGTGGTCCCCTAAAATCCGCCACTAACTTTAGTCGCACAAAATTTTCCTAATACAATATTTTAGCCGTGGTCCCCTAAAATCCGCCACTAACTTTAGTCGCACAAAATTTTCCTAATACAATATTTTAGCCGTGGTCCCCTAAAATCCGCCACTAACTTTAGTCGCACAAAATTTTCCTAATACAATATTTTAGCCGTGGTCCCCTAAAATCCGCCACTAACTTTAGTCGCACAAAATTTTCCTAATACAATATTTTAGCCGTGGTCCCCTAAAATCCGCCACTAACTTTAGTCGCACAAAATTTTCCTAATACAATATTTTAGCCGTGGTCCCCTAAAATCCACCACTAACTTTAGTCGTACAAAATTTTCCTAATACAATATTTTAGCCGTGGTCCCCTAAAATCTGCCACTAACTTTAGTCGCACAAAATTTTCCTAATACAATATTTTAGCCGTGGTCCCCTAAAATCCACCACTAACTTTAGTCGCACAAAATTTTCCTAATACAATATTTTAGCCGTGGTCCCCTAAAATCCGCCACTAACTTTAGTCGCACAAAATTTTCCTAATACAATATTTTAGCCGTGGTCCCCTAAAATCCACCACTAACTTTAGTCGCACAAAATTTTCCTAATACAATATTTTAGCCGTGGTCCCCTAAAATCCGCCACTAACTTTAGTCGCACAAAATTTTCCTAATACAATATCATAGTCGTGGTCCCCTGAAATCTGCCACTAACTTTAGTCGCACAAAATTTTCCTAATACATTATTTTAGCCGTGGTCTATATATTATACAGACAAACAAGTACGCTTAAATATTTTCATAAAACAGGACTATATAATTGCATAATATGCCATTATATGTATTCCCGCTAATGAATCTCTCTTCGGAAAATGTTATTCTTAAAATTTTATGAAAAACATGGAGGTCTTGAAAGCGACATACTTACGGATTAAGTTTTACTTCAGAACAAATCGGTGCTATAGTTCTAAATCAGCTGCTAATCTTTTTTTTTAAACGAGATAACTGAGCATTGAAAGGCCCAATCGTCACTAAGTTGATGTCGGAAGAAGGCGATACGATCTTTCCATAATGTTTATGTGTTAGAATTCGTGCTTATTTTACAATTTTACGACGGGCTCTGTTTCTTTTTTTTCTACATCATTGATTTAGTATTTGTCGACCCAACAGTGTAAGATCTTATCAAATGCCGTCCATTATTTACAATTCGTTGTCGTTGTTCAAGGAATAAAATAGCTTGTTCTTCGCCCGCTTGGACACATCTAGTTTTGTTTTGTAATGTGTTTTGTTTTTAATTTAAAAAATGCAATTTTATATTTCCTGATAATTAAGAGAGCTTGGTAAAACAATTTAGCTAACAATTATAACCGGATGAATTGAGTTCATTGTCGGTTTGACACGGGTTTGGCTTTTAGACAAAACTATACTAACATACTAGCTCATTCGGAGATCGACCAGTGAATTGAATGCATAATATTTACACTGGTATTATAGCCTGATCTTGAAATTATAAACCCTGTTATTGACACGTCCAATACAATTACAAATGATGACACTACTAAGACTTGAAAATCCTGTGTAGTTCATGATTGCTATCCTGTAGCCTGCGTAGCGGCGCATTTTTGGGGTTTTTGGGGGAGGGGGTGGGGAGGGACAGAGGGAGACTGGGTAGGAGCGGAGAGGGAGGGAGCGCCTGCAATGATGCTATTGTTTTAGTGTTTACCGCCTACTCGTTGCTATCCAATCATAGTCATGATAGTCTTCGCGGAAAGCTAACCAATCACGGCTCAGCTTAGGTTTTCCCAAACATATATTTCATAGTGTAATCTATCGTTATATTATGATATTCCTCGTTCTTCTAATTCAACTAATCGATCATTATTAGTGATATCCTTCGTCCTACTATAAAACCAACTCGGCTACCCAAACCATAGTTAATAGAGGGGGGACCTCTATTAACTATGCCCAACATATTTCATCAGTAGAGTAATCGTTATTCGTTATGATATTCCTCCTTCCAATAACATTATTGAATAACTGAACTCCAAATAGCGAATGATTTCTTGATAGCTTGAAATAACTGCGATCTGTCGCACATTGCAAACACAATGATTGCTTGTTTGCCAGTTGTTATCTAATTTTCATCGAGATTTTCTAGCTACTCCGCCAGAGAGCAGAAATATAACCCAAATAGATTGAGCTTCGACGATTCCATTGAGGCCGTTACAGTCAGTACAAATCCAAAGCCTCAACAATCTTGTTCGACAAGTTAGGGTCAAAGATCAAACTTTTCCCGTATGCGTCGGTAAAATGGCCACTAAATTGATATTTTTCTTTCTTTAGATTTAAATTTTCGCCTTTAAATTCTTTTAGACTAGATACTACAATTCTTAAAGTCTCTTCAAAATTTCTCAAAATCTTTGTCGATAATTATTACTGTGCTGTTATATGTCATTTCAGAGAGTGACATGTGATGATTGATGTCAGACACCTCTCAACCAATAGGAATTTCCCGCACCCAGAATGAACGAGTAAAAACGCTTAAACAATAGCGTCATTGCAGGCGCTCCCTCACTTTTCCTCCTCCCCAGTCTCCTTCCCCAAAAAAAAACAAAATGCGCCGCTACGCAGGCTAGCTATCCTGAGACCAAGCCAAGGTTTTTTGATAAGATAAAAGAGTATTAAAAGTTGCCAGTTCTCACTAACTAACAAGTATGGTTACTCAAATCGGGTCGTAGGAACCAGATCTTACTTTTTATGTTTTAGGCTTCGTTTGTTTTGAGCTTTCATCATTGATGACTATCTTTATATCCCTCTTAGGAAAAAATAATTATCCTAATTGTAATTTGTTTAGAATAAAATTGCTCGTACTTCGCTCTTTACAGCATCGATTGAGCTCATAATCATCTTTGTATTTCATAAAGTAAGACATAAACTGATCTTAGAATTATGGACATTGTCAGTATCATGCATGAACAAGTCACTATTGACCCGTAATCAAATTATAAACAAAAGACCAGGCAGCCCAAACTCTTTTTCTGTAGTGTTGTGATGAATATTTACGGTAATATTTTGTAATATCTAAAATTGGTACTTTTATGAATAAATGATGACTTATCTTGATAGCTTGTTAAATGTTTTGATGTCTGGTCGATTTTGAAGCCATTTGAGAGCGTTTTTTCTAACCCTAGGCCTTTTTTTAAAATATGCAAACTGAGTACGCTGCAGAGCAGACGGCGCGACATATTGAAAATCGTTATTTACTAAGCGAATCAAATATAATTTTGATTTTCAAACAGCCATTACTATTTCGATAAGTAGAGAAAGTAATACAAAAGTGAAGACAAATAAAAAATTCATAACAAAAATACAAAAATAATTCCATAATTCTGACTCAAATCTATATTTAAAATTTGTCACTTTGTTTTATTACTCGTAATTGAACTTTACGCTTGCCTTTCTCTCTGGTTCTCTTCAATTAATTTAGCACTCATTCATTTATTAGCGACTTTAAAAGCGGGAACAGCTATTCAGTATAGAAAATGTCTTTCCAACTTGTTCTCAAGTTAGGTAACGGTTGATACCTGTTTAATGCAAAGGTGAGCTGAGCGACTGTAGTCTTATTCGTGGTTTAGTTTTAGTTCTCGATAGAGGTTTTTCAGCCTTTCCGCGAGGATTTCTTTCCCTAAGTTTTCTATAATTTATATTTAATGAAGCCATTTTGGATTGAAAAACAAAATAAAACTTTATATTTTAAGCAATGATAATTTTTTTTCTAAAAATAATTCCAAAACTCAATACTTAACCAGACGTCTCTCAATTGTTATTGTACCCACCACAGATATTTGAAACACTGTACAATTAGCACTTATAAGTACTAAGTAGACTAATACACATTAGAAAAAAAATATTTTGATCATAAAGCCCCCCCAGATTTATGAGTGAGAATATAACAGTGAAAAAATTACAAAAATAATGAATTTCTATTTTGTTATTTATTTTATTTCTATATGACAACGTTCTTGCAATTAGGTGTAACTTCCATTACAAATTACAAGATCATAATATTACGAATGAGACAAAAATACAAACATGAAAAAAATGGATGTGTGTGTGATTGTTGATATAGTTAAAACTTTCGAGTCAACCACCACCCAAGTCAGTCATTAAGCATACAACTTTGCTTTATGGGCCAAGTAAAATCATTCTATTTTGTATACAAATAAACATATTACTGTAAGACAGAATTAAGTGAGAGCACTCTTAGTATTAGAATCGTATCAATGTACTAAATCGAGTTATGACAATTCAATTGTTATAAATAAATAAAAATGGCATGTTTGCTGTTATGAAAAATAAATCAAACCATGAAAATTCATTATTGTTTTTTCAATCTTGTTGTTAGGATTCATGTTTCGAGTAGAATACTGCTTTTTACAAACTGAGCCCATTGTCATAATTCTTAGCGGCCAGTGTAGTCTGTGTCGACACTAAACGAATGTTCAATCACTCGCCAATCAATTTTCCAAGAAGCACATGTTCCACTCTTGTTACTAGAATTTATGTTTCGAGTACAATACTGTATTTATAAATGAACCCATCGAAATATTATACTGAACTGTTTACTAGCTATATTGTTAACGAGCAGGAAGCACGAAATAAAAGCACAAGGAAACCTATCGGTTACCAAGAAGTTGTGCCTGGTGGCATACCACGATATAAAAGTCACACTAGCTTGATTATTAATTATGATTAAGTGGTTAAGTACTGAATTTTTTACTACGGTGTCAAGCATTATTTAAATTAATGCATATCTAAGTTTAATCTTCTTGAACTATCACTTCATTCGCTATAAAGACATGAAACAGAAGTTAAAACTTACCCATTAGAGATACTTGTTGAGCCAGAAGAATCCCGAGAAGTAACATCCTTGACTACTTAGTCAGTACGTGTTCTTGATGAAAGCTAAGAGTTCACCACCCGTTAACTCATTGTTTCTCAAATAAGGAATCCTTGTGTAAAACCTAACAAATTGAATCACTCCCATTCGATCTGTGAGTTATCCATGGCCTGACTTAATCATCCCAGAGGTTGTCAGTTCTTCGAGCAAAGTTGAAGGATGAACTGTGCGGACTTTGACTAGCCGTCTGCTGATGTGATTTCACTTCCGGGTCAGAAAGACAAAACTATGCCATCGATAATGTTGTTGTAAACCATAACGTCCATTACTAGATAGTTTACTAAGGCCTCTATTACATCAAGATGAGCACAAAACAGCAAAAAATGTCCCGACATAGGTTAAACTGAGAACTAACTACATCAAACGTATCTTTACGCGGAAGTGTTAAAGCTACATAAATTTAAACTTTCCCTTCAGGAAGCAGCTGTCAATCAATCAAAGAATCAACTAGAACGTTACATGTTGTCTCGTCTCAACACCTAGATGCCTGGTACCTCAGGTTTCAGGTACATATAGGTACATATACATTTATTGTACAATGGTACTTTACTGTGCAGTACTTCAAGGGTCCTAAATATATCATGGGCTACCTTGAGGTATTTACTTTTCTTATGAATCTATCAGCATCGATATGGCTTTAGAAGAAGTAGTAGCACAAAGCTTTAAAGTAATATTTTGTTTTTAAACTTTAAAACAGCAAGATTGAGATAAAACTGTGTTCATAAAGTGACTGACTGATGGAATTACGTTTTTAGAATAGTTTACTTAGGAATTAGCTTTAGTTAAAATACGTATTGGTCGAGATCATGTTATCGGTTTAATTTCCTTGTAGGACTCGGTAAGAGGTACGAAATATATAAATTTGAGGGGTAGGGTGTAAAAAGAGAGAAGGTCAATCTAAGTACCATGCTAAGATGGCAATTGACTGCATGATTGATTGATTAATTTTCATAGATTTCTGTGTTGAACTTATACTAACTGGTAACGGTGACTGAAGAACAATATTTTTCCTGTGTACATGTCATGTCCACTGATCAAATCAATGGTAAAGCGTATCAATAAATACTTACCATTCCCATTCCCGCCCCCACCCCTGTTCTAAAGCCAATGATTTACAAATCAAAGTCCAATGCTAGTTTGAGCCAAAAAGCCATGAGAAAGGTGAGAGAAAGGTGAGAGACAAAACGTAGGGCTTAAAAAAAAAACCCGATTTGAAGGTTACTCTGTTCGCTCCGTGCTAATTCATCGCTTAAAAGCATTATTGATAATTATCCTGCTTGGCAATACGGTTTATTCAACCCAAGAAGCCCTCAGACTTGCCTTAACACGACTGCAAAACCAGACTAAAGATAAGATTCTGTGGGAGCCATTACCGACGTTGGACTGTAAGAGTTGGACATTTTACTTGAATCCCTTCAAGAAAGGACGTCCCTGACATGTCGTTGTTTGAAGTAGGTACATTTCACGAAATTAAGTAGATATATTTTAGGACATAGTAATGAATGCGTTGGCATGAAGTCGTTAATTAAAAGTCATGCTTTCACGCTTTGCCATTAGCCTTTTGGGAAGAAGTAAAATGGTGGCGCCAACGTAATGATGTGAGAGACGAAAATGTACACTTTTCCCTTTAGAAATCTCGGAAATTTTCGCCTCAATCGACTAATCTATGTATTGTTTTTAAAAAGCAGTGTATATTTTTATTTTTTTCATGACTGATCAGGGAGCAATCAACTGGAATGTTTAGTCTTTTCTATGAATATTACTATATTTACATCCGAACCCATTGAAACAATTACTGTATTATGATATGGGAGAGGAAGCCGACGAGAAGATATGCCGGCCGGCATACCTCTGTAGACAACACTTGACTACCTATTCGGTGATCAAGTGCCCTGATATCATAATATTGCTTTTCATTCTGCAAAGATCGAAGGGATAATATAATTTGATTTGTAAATATATTGTCATATAAAAGATAGATCGTCTTCTTTGAAATTAAAATGAATGCCAGTGGTTTTAATCGGCGATTTGTCAGGTTAAAAACTATAAGTTAATACGATTATCTGCTAAAAGGACAGACTGCCAAACTATAAAAACACATAGTTTTGATAACTGATATAATCTTGATAAAGTGTCAGATCCGGCTTGAGTCTTTATGTTATGCCGTCTACGTATACGTAACTTATGTCTATACTGCTATCATATATTAGCGAGGTTTTCGTCTAATAAAAAAAACTAAAATTGCAACATAATTCTTATTTAAAAAAAAACCATAAACCAAATATCGAACGACCATGTATAATCTTAAATACGGTTTTGATAATAGCACAATACAACTATACATGAATCCATAATTTGAAACCTAATTGTCCAAAAAATCGCATGCTGTTCTGCGACGTCTAGCTGGGAAATGTTTTTAAAATAGTTCATGAAAAAAGCCTGCAGCAGGTCGTTGGGCGAAGTTTAAAATCCTAAGCTGAGCTGTAAACTTTGATACAGTTATGTCTAATTTATTTAATAAAATAACTTCCTACTTCATACTGAATTACTAAATATCAGTTCTCGCATGCTGCTTGACTTGATGTGTCACGCGGCGGGAGATTAAAGACATCCTTTTATGGCGAGTGAATGATCGCAGCGCGAAAAAAAGGGCATCTGCAGAGATTACAAGGCAAACAAAATGTTGGTATCCCTCTTGGGCCAGTTATAGGCCCACAAATGGGGATTTTAAAAATGTCATCTTTCTGGCTGTCACGCACTCGGTAGTTTAAAGAAGTCGATCAAGCTGAAAAGTTTAAACAATTAATTATGGCCACCGGGAAAAAAATATATTCAGTACCATATTAACGTATTGGGTGCATCATAAGAATTACTATAAGTTAAGTTATAAGTTATTATCACAAAATTCACTTTCACAATACAGCTCGAGCTCAGCACAGTGTAGCTGGGAGTAAATATCTTTACCATTAAGGCATTGTTTCTTGCAAATAATGGGTGAATCCCTAGCTCTACTCATAAGAGGTCATGCGGTCGTATCATGATAAAACTAGTTCATATTCTCTTGCGTTTATATATTTATGTTTTATTTTTTGCAACCGAATTGTAAAAGTCGGTCAAACAATTCTATAATCTTAAAAATATTTTATCATAAATCAATTAATATTACATTTTTAATTTATTTTAGGTGATCGAATTCCAGCTGTTACAGTTTTTGAAACTTCTCTTAATCATAGTTTCAGCACTGATATTCCGATTGGTATTCAATTTGGTAAGTTGAAATTGTGTATTCTCTTAAAGTACACCTAACCCCTGATACAATATTTTCAGTATTGATTCTACATGAAGTGAATATTTGAATGGTGAAATATTTCTTCATTTGAGTGTTGCAATAAAGGTTTATACTTCCAAAATGTTAATGACTGTGAAGACTACCCAGAAATATATACATATAGTATATATTTTTTTACTTGTAATACTAAACACTGGCCATTATAAGACACCAAATTTACACTAAACATTGTGGAAACCGCGAGTATAATGATGATACTTTTTAAATACTGTTTGTGCACTTTAAAGATGGTGCCTACTATAATTGTCAGCGCGCACACTTACAGCCCATCTACATCGAGGGATTTCCGGCAAACGCAAAACTCTCAAATGCCAGAAAACATCGACGAAAAACATTTTTATGCAGTCCAAGATAGATCAAGAAGTAATCTTCAAGAATGTAGGTGTTTTTTGGCGAACAATCGTTTATTTTACTTTCCAGAATAAAGCGAATTGGAAAGACGTGTTCTTGTGAATATTTTTAACTGGCGGTTCTTTTACTCGATAAACCAAAAAATATTATTCAAGAACATTTGCACAACCCAATTACTGGCAAAGAAAATGACTATTTTGCATTAATAAACCTGTCTTTTGATTTTGTGAGGTTGATTTACCTTAAGCTTTTATTCTTAAAAACGTTTGCCAAAAAACATTCATGGTCTGATTCATGAAAGCCGTTCATTTTCAATCTATTAAAAAAATATTTTGTACGTACCATCTACTTTAAGAAATCCTTTCTTCTACACAGGAAATACTTATTAATGGTTGTTCTTGGGATTGAATAGGTTTTCTGATGCTTTGAAGGCTTGAAATTTAGACTTTACTTTTAGTTTCCCCTTGCCTGTGAAACCACGAGGAGCCAAGGAGACTGAAAAATAGAGTTCGTCACGCTGTTTTGTAACGCCACGTCACGCTTGTCACGCTTTGAGCACTCGATTTCTTTAAAAAATCTTTTAAAAATCATAACTTTTTAAAACGCGTGGTTAATCCCAGGGTTTTTTTCATTCAAGATGTAATAAAAATAGTAAAATAAATTTTTATAATAGAATATCTAAAATAAAAGTGGTTTTGGATGAAACTGTAAGCGAAAAATCAGTAACCCTTCAGAACCATATTTTACACTTTTGAGAGCACAATTTGGCAAAAAACGATGGTTTCTCATATATTCCAGTGGCCACTTGGGTGATTTATAAGAAATAAAAAAAATGGTTTGCAATAAGTAGGCACCACCTTTAAAACACAAAAAAGCAGAGACGGAAAAAAGGATCATTAATTCATTCATTCTTTGCACTTTTTTTCACATATACCATTTCTTGTGTACTATTTTTTAGTTTTTCATGTTCTTCATTTCAGTAAAATCCAAACAAATTAGTTAGAGTACAAACACAAAAAATCGTGCAAAACTTATCACTATTTAGAACCAAATAGTTTTAATAAAACAATAGTATACAATAGAAATAGCCTAAATTATCATTATTTAGTACTAGTTATGTTGCAATCTTTTAGTGTTTGTATATCCGTGAATCAGTTATACTAAATAGTACAATTTTATGCAAATTCTATTGTTTAATTAGCACTATTGTGTGCTATTTAGTAATTTGTATTTCACGGATATACTGTTTGCACTCTCTCTGAAAATACTTTTATTATGATTTTGTTTTATCAAAGGCTTATCAATTTTATCAACTTCGCATTGATGAACAAGAGAAAGCTAATCATGAGGAGATACCAGTAAGTTAATTTTTCATTGCTTTTATCTAGTTGGGGGAACTAACCTTTAGTTAGAAAAATGAATTTCAGATGGCGCTCAGAGTAAGTTTTCCCATTTCCACGTATCCTTCCCTTGGGTATTATTTGTTTTCTCTGCCAGAGACACTGAAGAAGAAAGAAATCAAAGACTTAATTAAATATTGTAATTCCCAATGCAATGACACACATGATCTGAAATGAGAAAATAGTGATTAAGGACCGATCGTTTATTACATCGCGGGGGGCGGGGGTACAATTTTCAAAATCAACTGAAAGAGTGGGAGGTACTTTTTCGCAATTTCAAAACACTGGGGCGTACAGTTTTAGGTTTTATGCCATCATGAAGCAAAGTAACTCTTTAACAAAAGTACATTTTTCCTGAATAAGGATGAAGTTGATTAAGGACCGATGGTTTATTACTTCGCAGGGGGGGGGGGGGGGGGGGATACAATTTTCAAAATCAACTGAAAGAGTGGGGGTAATTTTTTGCAATTTCAAAATACTAGGGGTACAGTCTTAGGTTTTATAATATCATGCAGCAAAGTAACTCTTTAACAAGGGTACATTTTTCCTGAATAACGATGAAGAGGGGGGTACATATTTAATTGATATATTTACGGGGGGTACAAATTGTACTTAAGGTTTTTTTTCAGAAGACCACCCCCCCCCCCCGACTTAATAAGCGATCGGTCCCTTAGGTTTTGAAAGCACATTTAGACAGTTAAAACATCTTCATGACCACATTCAAAAACAATACAATTTCCTATGTTTGGTAGGATATTCTCCAACGTGCAGCTGAGAATGAAGATCTGCCGTATCCTGTTCAGGTTCGTTTCTATATTTACTTGTATACTCTCGATTGCAGAAATGTTGTAGTACTGATACATTTATGCATATACCCATACCTAATGAGATGCAAATAAAGAAAAAAGTCCCATACCTAAGGTATTCGTATATATGTATAAATGTATACTACATCACACCAATATGAAAACAATTATGAGCTTTTCTTATTTCAGATAGCGGAATCTGTTCCAGTGAAGGAACCAATAATCAAATAATTTAATAATTCAAATGTTTTCATTACCATATAAAAAAGTGATACTGAAAAAATTATTTCCTATGTTTGGTAGGATAGTCTCCAATGCGTAGATAATGAAGATCTGCCGTATCCTGTCCAGGTTCGTTTCTATCTATATCTATATCTATATCTATATCTATATCTATATCTATATCTATATCTATATCTATATCTATATCTATATCTATATCTATATCTATATCTATATCTATATCTATATCTATAACTGTACCTGTAACTGTACCTGTAACTATACCTGTACCTGTACCCGTACCTTTACCTTTACCTATATCTATATCTATATCTATATCTGTATCTGTATCTATATCTATATCTATATCTATATCTATATCTATATCTATATCTGTATCTATATC
>OZ025219.1:6718887-6733887 GCA_964019055.1 Anthopleura xanthogrammica | reverse complement strand
CTCAAGGGTGGCGTAGCGATAGTGCACTCGATCGATCGCCTCAAGGGCCTTGGGTTCGATTCCTAGACTAAGCATCACATGTGAGTAGGGTTCGTTAGCTCTCTCCCCTAATTGATTCAAGGCTTTTTTTCCGGGTTCTCCGGTTTTTCTACCTCCACAAAACCTTAAAAGCTTCCAATTCCGATTCGATCTGTGATATAGGCGTATATGACACTGATCACTGAGCCCTAGAGGTTGTTTCATGGTACAACAACAACAACAGTCAGAAAATAGTCAGAAATATAGAATAGGAAAAATATGATTCGAAAATACTATGAAGAAGTTATTCTCTGATGACAAGGACAGTTCCCTGAACACAGACCCTGGTTTTTCAGTTGAAATCCAATCAGATAAATTTTATCACTCTTATCTTAAGTCCAAACGTCGATCTTCACATGAGCCGAACCTAATTACATAGAACACCACCTTATGATTATCCATTGTTTTCAATACTAACAGTGAATTGTTTACAAATTACAAATATTTCATTGTAATTAACAGAGAAAAAGGATATCGGCCGAGCAAGCGAATTTTGAACAAGACGAGAAAGAGAAAGAGGCACCAGATAACAAAAAAGCTGCTGAGGAGCATTTGAAGGTACCAGAACAAGGCAGAGGAATCGATGAATCTGTAGAGCAGAGGGAGGCACCAGAACAAGGCAGAGAGATCGAAGAATCTGTAGAGCAGGGGGAGGCACCAGAACAAGGCAGAGAGATCGAAGAATCTGTAGAGCAGAGGGAGGCACCAGAACAAGGCAGAGAGATCGATCTTTTAAAGGTATACGTTAACTGAGTTTTATGGGTACATGATTTTCAAATGCACGTCGTAGATAGCATGAGCTATTTTCTCTTGCTCGTTCGTTCGTTCGTTCGTTCTTTCTTTCCAAGCCGTCATTACGTATTCATAATATAACTGAGTCCTTGCTATATAAATTGCAAGGTTTTATTTTTTTTTACAGAGATTAACTTACATTTCACCAGTTTGTTCATTTTAACATAGTTAACAAGAATAGTTAAGGCGAGGCTGGAGTAGACAATAACCTGCCTCGATTTGAATCTATTGTTCTGTGGTCACTCAAGTGAATTAGGGAAAGTTCTATCCTATACAAGTCGCTAAGGAAACAGTTTTGACTTTCAATGCTACTTTTTTCGTTTATCATCAAAAGGGCAAGGAAACAAGCCAAGATGAGCATGGGGAACAACCATCCTCTGAACCTCAAAGTGGCGAGTTTCTACCCGTCCCAAGAGATGTGGATCACTCTAATCCTGCTACAGAAGTAAGAAAAGATATTTTCATAAAAAGTTTTGATTTTTATAACTGGCGAGTCCCTGAAAACTGACTTTCAATGGTTTCTCTTTTATATTATTTGCCAGAAGCCACCTGAAGCCGCTGACGAACAAACTATTTGCAGTGACGAGCAGCCATCTGCTTCTGGCAGCAATGCAACAGCTAATGCCCCATCTGCAAACCCGGTATGTAATATATTTGTTTTAACTTTCAGTTGAATCTTGATTCTTTAAATATTTTTAACTGTTTCCATCAAGGACAAGAAGAGAAAGAGAAAGAAGAACAAGAAGAAAAAGAAGAAGGTTCTCGCAGAAGGATCTGCCGATTCTAGTGATGGAGAGACATCCTCTTCTGGCTCCGAAGTGGAAAGCAAATTCAAGGAAGTCTAGGTAACACAAAAAAAATGAAGCCTGAGAAGAAAGGTGATAAATGTAAATTTAATTTAAATCTCAGTTATAGCTGGATACTTGTTGGGTACATCAGTAGGTAAGCGCCTTATTCGTACTCTATACATGCACACTGACATCTTACTTATCAGCAATATTTGCAAATCTATATTGCAATATCTTGTAGATGCAATCGAGGATATACAAAAACGTGCATTAGCCACTTTGGAAACGAGCAAGGGACTGGGGCGAGTTTTGAATTTTAATCTTATTAGCAAAAAAGTTTTGTTATCTGATGTTATCTCATGATTAGTAAGTCTGGCAAATTTGAAGGTGTTTCGTTAAAAAGAAGCAGAGTCACAAGCCTTCAAAAGTGTTGAAAATTTACAAAGAATGTATGGTTACAGGGGACGCTTATCCCCTGTAACCATACATTCTTTGTAAATTTTTGACACTTTTGAATGCCAATAATTCTGGTTCTTTTCATTCGATTATTTTCAAATTTGCCAGACTTACTAATCTTGAGATGCTTTATCAGAAGACAAAACTTTTTTGCTCATAAGATAAAAATTCAAAACTCGCCCCAGTCCCTTACTCGTTTCCAAAGTGGCTAATTGCGTATTATTCTTCCAGATAAATCATATAGTCACGCATTAGATGCAGCCAGCCTAAAAACACTCTCTGATCGGCGTTTTGAAGCTTGCAGGCGCTTCATTAAAAGCATAGTGCGACGAATCCACTCTTCAAGTTGGTCAGGAATGAGCTGGTATTGCCAAATAGAAGCTCACAAAGGAAGAGAGGACCATTAGTGTCCCACAGAGTTGCAAATACAGAAAGGTTTTCGAAATTTGTTACGCATAGGTACGCACTTGAGTCTTTATAATATATTGAGGGGTAGCTGTATAGCGCTTAGTATATATTATGAAGGACTAAAATTACATTGAGGGGGAGGGGGAGGGGATGGAATACGTATTTATTGCTTAGTAATTATTTATTCACATATGTATATAACAAGGATGTATACTAGTACTGACCGAGCCTGTAATTCAGCAATTACAGCAAGAGGCGTGAATGAACGTATTATCTATCCATATCTATCTATCTATCAGTCTTACAATTAGTATTAACTATAATTAGTTGACAAATCAGAAAAATGGTACGGTAACCCCTCTTTTATTTTATTTCAGTGAACCAAAGGCACCAAACACAAGGGAAGCAGTTTTTTTTTCAAAACAAAAGCGTGTGGATGAGTACTGAACAGAACAATCATTTCACTCAGCATACGTAATAGCTATAGTTTGCTATCTATAAACGACCGGATACAAAAATGGGCGCAAAGCACCTGACCATCCCTGTCCAAAACAATAATAAGAAAAATAAACTAACATCAGAAACTCATATAAAAGGGGTTGTTAAACCCCCTAATTTATACAAGTTTCTGCTACCATATAAATTAGTAACATCTTTTTTTGGAAAATTGTTGCGTTAAAGCCTGTATTCTTTGAAAGATAGCGACAAAGAATGAAAATACAGGAAATGGCGCTAGATTTGACACGGAGTAAGGACTAACATTATTCCTTGGTAGTTTAAAACCTTTACTAAATTAACGGTGGTCATTTTTGTGTTCGGTCGATACGAATAGAGTGCATCTAAACATAATTGCTTTTTTTGTCTCGTCATTCATTGTTAAAACTGTTTATTATTTTTTTTATTGATAACAGGGTTTTGCAGCTAAAGGGAATGAAATGGAACTAAGCTATTGATAGCAACCACAGGGAACCCAATAGAGATAAAAGTGAAATACGAAAATAAGATTTTTTAAAGAAATCTCCTTTTTTAAATTTGTGCTTTTTAAAAGTTGATAAATCGAAAAAGACGTTTTTTTTTCACAAATGTTATTGAACGCTTTTCACTTCTTTTATCTTAAGTGGAAAGGGTATGAATAAAAAATAGTTTTAGTTTTACGATAATAGATAGTAGTTCGCAAAACATGTAGCCCTCGTTCCATGATCGAATTGGAAGTTTAGAAGCTGATTTTGCAGAGGGAAGACAATACCGGAGTACCCGGAGAAAAACCCTCGAATCAAAGGAGAGCTAGAGAACCAACAATGCTCACATGTGCTAGCGAGTCTGAGGATAACACCAGTAAGTTTATTAAAGGCACTTACCTCTCCATGGCATGCTCCCAGCTAGCATCACCTAGCTCAGGGTGAACGGCACAGGGGTTACGCGTGACGCGTGATTCGGCCTTTTTTTGGACCGTGATTCGTGAATTTCAGTACCCCTGTGATGCGTGACTTGCTTATTTTGAATACGATTCACGATTCGTGAAAATTCGTATTACACCCTAAATCCTTGTATTAAGGTTATTCATTAATCGTATTTCGTGAATTTATGAAAAAATTCAGTCCGTGATTCGTGATCGATACTCCCCTGTGCCACCCTGCTAGCTGGTAGAGCAACCGGTTAGCCGGTGGTCGTGGGTTCGGATCCAGACGAGGTGAAAAATGTCATTCTACGTTAACTTTTATCTTTGCACCAATAGTGAAATAAAGACGTTAAAATTCCACCATTAATTACCTAATGAGTATAGCCGCTCCCACTTGTTAAGCCTTAACGCTTAATTTTTCACCATTTTTACGCCTAACGGCTAAATGGTTGGGCCGTTTTACAGCCTATGGTTAACCCCATTGAAACCCTCTTTTATACCTACACTCCCAGAATCCCTTTCGGTAGCTTTTTTTGTTGGCTAATTTTCACTATTGTCTACTTGGTATTCTCAGAGTAGTTTCACTATTTGAATATGATCGTCCATTATTCCCATCTAAAAGTTTAGATAACAGAATGGAACATTGGTCTAGGAGCTTCATTCTCTCTTCCGGGTGGGTACTCCCATATATATGAGTGGGGGATGATCGTCGTATCTGTTAGGGATAGTAATTGTGTCACTTCCTCGTTGAGGGGTGAAAGAAAGGAAACGCTGTTGGTTTTTAGCACGTGCAGTAACTTTTAGGGGTGCGCGATTGCTGGTTCCAAAGCGCTTGGTGACTTTCAATGATGTTTCAAAGTGGTATCTTTTAGGGCTAAGATTAAACCAGGACCACGCCCGTGATAATTTTTTTCGACGATAATCCACGCCCTTTTTATATGGGAATAACTCCACCAGGTTCTCCTACTACCCCTCAAAAATATTTTAAAGTTGAAATAATAGCGTGACGGTGCTTTACTAGAGGGAAGTACTGTATGATGTTACCCAATGCAATAGTCTATTCCACGAACCTTGATTAATCATGATGCGATCCCATCGTACTTGCCTCTTTCTTGAACCATAACAGCTGTAGAAATCCGAGTGGATAAATGCAAGACAGCATCTCAGACCTGGCAGCATGCCCTCCTCTTGTCGTTGAGCCACTCCATTCTTGGGGTGCACATGACGTCACTAGCCGCCATGTTGGTTGACTATACAAAGCATTCCTCATTCAAATTCTCTTGTTATACATCAATCAAGGTGGCGGCTGTCTCGTTATTTATGTCTCAAGGGATTTTAAGTCACATCGTTAGTTGCACCCCAATTGAAAGTAAAGAATACTACATAGGCGGTGCAAACCACAAAAATCCGAGCATCACTATATCGATCGTCGAAGCACAACAATTATTTTTAAACTCTGGGCTACAGATTTGAAGCTGTCCAGCTTATGGCCCGATTCTTTCACTTCAAGAAACAAACAAGCTTAAGAAAGCATTAAATTTAAATTCGATTCGAAAATACAACACTGATCAGAATCGAAAGGTCCAAAAGCACTTTGGATGATCTGCACCAAAATAAAGGTTTACTTTACCGCTAAAAAGGTTAGAAAAAGTAATAAACACACTTTACCTTGTGTATATTTTGGCTTTTCAACGTTTTAGCCAAGAATTCTAAGCATTTTCGTGGTATTTTAGCTGACATTTTACACCTGCAGCGAAGTTTACCGTGGTGACACCTTTCATCTCACGTGACTTTTTCTAACACAGGAAACCCAATTTCCTATTGCAAAGACAGGTAAGCTAAAAAATTCGGGCTACGCCTAGGACTGGAACAATTGTTCATACTTTGAAACGCTGTCAAGTCTTTGCGCTTTATCTCATGCACGTGACTTCGTAGTGAATAAAACGAAATAGAATGGTACTAATTCTGCACACACAGTATAGAATATGCGAATGTAGTAAAGAGTGAGTATGTCATGTCACAGGGGGAGGGAGCGTTGATTTTAGGGGGGAGGTACAATTTTCAAAACTGAAAGTGGGGTTACCTTTTTATGCAATTTCAAAATACTAGGGGTACAGTCTTAGGTTTTATAATATCATGCAGCAAAGTAACTCTTTAACAAGGGTACATTTTTCCTGAATAACGATGAAGAGGGGGGTACATATTTAATTGATATATTTACGGGGGGTACAAATTGTACTTAAGGTTTTTTAACTCTTTAACAAGGGTACATTTTCCTATATTAACACAGTTAAAACTGTGCAAAGCCTCTAGATCTATTCTGTAGTGACTAGTAATGGGAAAATGGGAAAGGTAGAAGTTACCATTCGCGTTATTAGGCTGGACAGAGTTGCTGACACAAAGCATCTTTCTTAGATCATTACGACAAAGAAATCCCCTAAAATTCTTCAAAGCAGGATTAATTTTAAGAAATTTATTAGTAATAAATATTTTGTGCAATACGTAATACAGAAATTATTTTACATCTAAAAAATTTGGCACTCGAGCAAGCAAAAAGCATGTTACTGACTCATCAGTGATACTGTCTACACTAAGTAAAGAAACATTTATCCAATTAAAGATAAAAATTATCTATCAGAGTTTTTTAAGAAGTGCACCCAAATTTCCTTTTTCCCCTCACTAGCTTGGCTAAGATTTCAGCCGTCAGGATTTCGTGCGCGCCCGCGATACTCTCCCCCGTGAGAGAGCGAGTATCGCGTATGAAACCCAGACAGCTGAAATCTGAGTCTACTCACTAGCCTAACTAGGAATTCATTTGCCAGTGCAAATACGTGTCCTATATCTAGGATTGCTAACACACTGATTTAAAGTTCTACAAAGTTTTATGACAAAAATATTTCTGTCACTTCCAAAATTTAGTTCATTGGACAGAATTTTTATTTTTTATTTTCACAACTTTCTGTCCAGTTCATGATTAAGACCGGACTTGAATCCATTAGTTTCTGACCAAATTGAGTATGGGAATTGAAGGTTCTATTCAGCTATCAGCATTACACTCTTTAGCAATGTTATCCATATTTCCCTCAGACTCAGGACCACGATTATTTTGTAATGTTGTCGTCTGATATGATTCAGACCCATCATCTCCAATCAGTACCAGCTCCGAATCAAGTTGTTCCATACTTTGTTGGACAATACCATTGTTTCCTGGACCTGATTGGGAGCTAGCAACAATAACTGTTTCAGTACCAGATGACTTGGCAAACTTGGACACTGGGTAGTTTTCCATTAGGTCTGTTGTCATGACAACAGGTTGGATTTGTCGCACATCAACTGTTCCTTGTTGTATTTGTACTGAATTTGAGGCTTGGTCTTGCAACACCTGGTAGCTTTCTGCAGCTGCTAGAGTTGACTGTTGAATGCTCTCATCTGATGTTCCTTGTCTCTCATCACCTGTTTCCATAGCAACATGTTGCATGTGTACAGCGACGACTTGAGTTGGTTGTTTTGAGTCTATGCTGGTAGTGCTATAGCTGTAGAGTGGGGCTTCTGTTACAGTGTTTGTATACTCTTGTTGACTTAAGCTGTGGGTATTTTCAGTGGTTTCACATGGGTGTGGGACAAGAATGCCAGTTGCTTGTGCTGATGTTGCACCTGATTCTCCAGACATGTTAACACTAGCAACCTAATTAAAAAACCTGAGCGTTATGAACTAAGTATAAACAAGTCAAGGGGGAGAGGGAAACTGGGAGGGCCAGGCTTGGAGATGACGACAAACAGAGCACAGAAAATGGACAAGGAAGAGCATGCAAGGACTACAAACCCTCAAAAATAGGTCATTCAACATAAACCTGTTTAGTGTCTGAGACAACATGTCATTACAGTATCAGTCCTTTGTTTAATGGTTGTGCATGAGAAGACAAATGGATATGCATGGCTGCAACTCAAACAAAGAATTTGAGAGAATGACAAGAAGTCTTAATTGGAAAACATTGTGCCCAAGCATAATAGGTCTACTGTCATCACACTGTCAGGGTTCACTTTATTTGTATAAACATGTTGTACCATCAAGTGATATCAGTCTAGTTAGTTTGCAGGAACACTACAATCGTTTTACATGAGAAAGAATTCAATCAAAGAGAATAAAGGGATTCTATTGTTCTGTCATCTAACATGGCCGCCAATGATGATGATGATGATGATGATAATGATGGTGATGATGATAATGATGGTGGTGGTGGTGCATGTGGTGGTGGTGATTATGATGATGAGGAGGAGGAGAAGGAGGAGGAGGAGGAGGAGGAGGAGGAGGAGGAGGAGGAGGAGGAGGAGGAGGATGGTGCAAAACCTCTATTAAGAAGACATTGGAAGAATCATGTACACATAGTACCTGTACTTGTTGTGCATCAAAACCAGCTTCCTTGACAAGTGAAGATAAATCAATTCCCACAGCTTGTCTTTTGACTGGCGGCTCACCATCACTGTTTCCTTCTTGTTGCTGATTGGAAATATCTTGTTGCATACTGGTTGGATTCTCAAGTGTTGCTGCAGCATTCAGTACTGCTGCTACTGCTGCTTGACTGGCAAGTAACTGTTCAGGTGCTGAATTTGCAATTGAGGGGATTTTAGATGATCAGTTAGAATATAATATATTATGTAAGTCAGTTGTGCTTTAAGTTTGCTTTAGCAGCAAACCACTTCAAGCTAATTCCAAATCATAGGAAGCCATATTATAGTTATATACTATATGTATCAGGTGAGTTAATCATAACATTAAGGAATTAAGGAGTGAAATTTCACCAATGTGTGTCTTCGTCTTAACTCAATTAAAATTTAAAATGGAGGAAAATCTGGAGAAATCCTGGAAATACACTGGAAACAAGCACCAACTTCAGAGGTTATCCCAAGAGTGGTAACAAAACCAGTGATCAGGAAGCACTGGAACACAGAGTGTACTATCAAAGAAGTTTCTTCTAAGTCTCTTGTTGTTCCAGTGCTTCTTCCGGTGAAAGGTTTCATTATCCCAAGAGCGGTAAGGAAATCAGCGATCAGGAAGTAATGGAATGCTGGGTTTATTAGCAAATACGTTTCTTGTAAAATTGATCATTACCTGATGGCTGTGCCTGTGAATCTACAGGTGTGGCCGCTGTTGATATAGTACCAGGATTAGCCACCATGCGTAGGACAACACCTTCCGTAGGTGTAGCTCCTTGAAGTGAATTTGGATTCATTACTGTCAAAATGTTCCCTGATTGAGTGTGAGCCAGGAACTGGCCATTTTGTCCTTGTTGAGCAATAAGAACAGCTTGATTTCCTGTCGTTAAAGTTCCGAAGGATGTTGTCTGTTGCATGTTGGTGAGTTGTGATGAAGGAAGAGTAGTCAATGCAAAGGTAGTTGGGGTATCAGATTCTTGGCCATTAAAGACATTGTTTGATGTTACAACTATTACAACTTGCCCTAGAAAAAATATTGTGCAGTGAAAAACTGAATATGAGGGAATGGATGGGGGGTATTGAGGTATCAGAATCACTTTTGAATCACAAAAGTTGGCAACAACTGTTAAAATGTTACATCAAAGTTTTAAAATGGGCCATGGCATAAATGTTTGTCCCCCTGGTCAATGATATCCATCTGGAATTAAATTTTAAAAATTCTCATCCCAGGATTTCCCCTTTATTCCCTGAAAAATGGCTAATTTTAGAAAGATCGCCCACCCTGAAGTTTTAATTTTTTAATTTTTTTATTTCATTTTTTTATCATAAAAATGATATTAATATATCCAAGACTTTCTCCCTTTCCAGTGCTTTTTATATCCTGTCTAATATATACATCCAAGATTTTCCTTAACCTGGGGGTGGGATTTAAGTTGGAAAGATCAAAAATGCAATGCAATAGCCTAATAGTCCCTTTCACAGTTCCCTGCACCATCTTGAAAAGTAGCGAGATGAACAGTGAGCTTGCGATGATAGAGACATGTGAATAATTGTGTTAAAAAGATCAGATCATTGCAAGCTCAATGTTCATCTCACTTCGATGCAAAGGACCGGCTTAACCTTTCAAGATCGCACGAGGAACTGTGAAGGGGACTATTGGTCCTACGTACCAGCCTAAAGTTTGACAAAATCCCAGTTCTAATTTTATAAATTCATATTTTTATATTAATATTAATAATTCATAATTACCATTTTTACTAGGGTCTTGCTGGCCATGAGTTATCAGAATTTGCTGACCTTCCTGTTCATTAAGATTATCAAGTTGCTCCTGAAGTTGATTGTTATTATCTTGTGGAATTCCACTGTGTTCTACCTATAAATTAAATGAAAAGAGACAGTACAGCCCTTTAGAATTTAATTTCAAGAATCACATTTAATTCTATATCCCATTGTGATTGTAATTTAGAAGTTGATTTTTATAACTGGAAATGGAAAATGGAAACTGGAAACTGGAAAATGGAAAATGGAAACTGGAAAATGGAAAATGGAAACTGGAAAATGGAAAATGGAAAATGGATACTGGAAAATGAAAACTGGAAAATGGAAAATGGAAAATGGAAAATGGGAAATGGGAAATGGGAAATGGAAAATGGAAAATGGAAAATGGAAACTGGAAAATGAAAACTGGAAACTGGAAACTGGAAACTGGAAACTGGAAACTGGAAACTGGAAACTGGAAACTGGAAAATGGAAACTGGAAAATGGAAACTGGAAAATGGAAATTTATAAACATTGAGGAAGAGGAGAGTACCTGTAGCAACAAACAAATCTCGACATAATATATGACAACAAACTCATTGAGGAACTGAACCCCATGAACACAGCACTGTGAAAGGCAGTGCACACCACTCATGCTTCAAAAGTTTGAAGCAGGGATTGAAGTTACGCATTAACCACAGCAGTTAAGAGACTGTGCATAATCAGCTAGTGCACACCAATCATGCTTCAAAAACCTGTACAGTATAGTAATTTATCCCACACCATAGAAAATACAGCCAATCCGAATGCAAGGAAGCTCTTGTATATTCCTCAGTATTTCACTCTTCCTTCCCATCATGCGCTGCTAGTTGAATCTCACATATTTGTATTTTCTATGGTATGGGATAAAATAGTTATACAATGCTTTCTCATGGCACACCATGGAATATCCCACATGTCACCTGTATTTTCTCATGTGTATACTAGAAAATACAAGGGACTCATGGGATATTCCATGGTATACCACGCTAAACCATTATATAACTAGACAAGTATAAATAATCAATAGAACAAAGTTTCCACATACCACTGAGTCTGATGACTGACCATCTTGATCCATCTGAACATGACCTATGTTCTGAATACTAGCAACAGCCTCTGCCGTCTGTAACCGATGGATAGTTTGAGAAGTCTGGGAAAGTTTTTCAGGATGTTTTCTTTTGCGCACCCTTTCTTTGTTGTTTAAGGAAGGTATGACTGGAAGGTTGTTCAGCTTTAATATATTAAAAACAATATATTTCTTTAGTATACAGTAGTACATAAATTATGTTCATTGAAAGCAAATCTATTCTTATCAGCTGACACATAAAGTTGGAATGCATTGTTTTCATTCTGCATTTTCATTTTTGATTAGTTCTCGGGTTCTCACTGTCTATATGTAAATGGCACTAGTTATAGTAGTCGCACCGTAAAGCTTATTTTTACTAGCATTAATTTCATCATTCTGTTTTTACATGAACTCCATACCACTTTAATTTATTACCAGAAAAACCTACAGATAATACATTTAGCATGTCAAGCTCACACAATACCAGGAATAACCTGAGGGCTCTCGGCCAATCAGAAGTGATAGAGTGAGTAAAAATGTATAGTTACAATAATCATGGTATAAAATACACAATGAGGTATATAAACAAGGAAGCGCACCTAGAAAAAATTATTGCCCTAGGATCCCCACTGGTTGCCCTATATCATCATCGCCCCCTGCATTGTCAGCATGGTCGGTCCTTGTGGTGCAGTGGTTAACACATCAGACTAGAATATCAAATACGTGGGTTCGAGTCCCGCGAAGGGCATATGAATTTTTTTCTCCTAGGGTTCGTCGTGGATAAAATTTATCCGATGATCCCTGATTCTAAAGTATTTACAATATCCACATTTGCCAATTCAGTTTTTCATAAAATACACCAATTTTGGAAACTCATTATTTGCAAACTCATTTTTTCTATTTGTAAATACTCACTGGTGGTAATGGTAATAATGATCCAGTATTCAGAGCATTTTGGGCCTGATGGATATGATTTTGAAGGTCAATAATAGTAGGAAAGAAAGCTTTGTTGTGTCTAGGAGGAGCTTCTTGACCAATGTACAACTCTTTCTCCACAAATTCCTTCAAACAGTGCTTGATTGTATAAACTCCTGTTACACCCCTAGCAACAAGCTCCTGGATTCTATCAGCTACTTCTTGGTTTAGACGCTGCCCTGTATTTTCTGGACTTGTGATGATGGGTATGTCTTCAATATCGTGGTATTCATGGGCTATTGGGAGAGGTAACTGGACATAAAACCTGATAAAAATGACATTTAAAAAAATAAAATGCCTATCAACACATGGTTACCATGATAATTGAATCACAAAATTTCCAGACTTTTCACTGACTTTTCACTGACTTTTCACTGACTTTTCACTGCTAAAGTATGATTCTCCCTGACCCAATAATTCAGATATTCTATGTTTCCAATTTAGCCTGCGTAGTCAGGCGTTCCTTGTGTGTTCCCTGTCTTGAGCAGGATGACAATGACATAAAACCATCATACCTGAGCTAGGAGTGACCATGCATTTTCAAGTACTGCATGAACAATAAAATTCCCTGCCTTTTGCTCAAAATCTTATTTTTTCCTGACTGAAAGTAGAATTCCCTGACTTTTCCCTGACCTTGAAAAAAAAAATTTTTTTCCTGACTTTCCCCCCACCTGTGGCAACCATGTTGATACTTCCACGATAATGTTCAGTAATAAATTAAAGTGACTGCATTAAAAAGAATTCTTCCATTCCTTTCTTTTCTGTCCTGTCTCATTTTGAAATACACAAGGAAATTAAATTAAATAACCTTTTTTGCAAATTTCTATTTTAACATAAAAAAATCTTGCAACTTTTTTTACCTTTCCTCTCCACCACTTTCCACACCAGCCAGTCTTAAGTGCGTCAGAGCTCTTTCCTGTGCTTGTCGAACATTCTTTCCTTCAAGATTGAGGCCCAAGTCTATTCTATACTCTGGGAATTTTCGGACCTTCTTGATATAAATTCTAGCAGGACAGGTTGGTCTGTGCTCCTTCTTCAAAATGTTACCTTCATTGTCATATTCTGTGGATTTCTTGTTACAGCTTCCCTTGCGCCTTGGGCCATACTGACATTCCATTACTGTGGCTCTGCGACCTGGTTCATTAAATTTATTTTTTATCAAATAAAATCATAAAAATAAATCACTGTTTTTATAGTGGATACAAATTTAGAAACTTAATACTGGTTTCCAATTTGGCCAACTATTTGGCCAACACACACTACCACTACATTATACATTTTATGCGTGCAACTCTCAAATCACATGTTGATTTTTAGGGAGTTATAGGAAAAACCAGAGAACCTGGAGAAAAAACCCTTGTGGCAAGGGAGAGAACAACACATCAAAACAAACTCAACTCACATTATGATCCAACTCAAGCAAGGGCTCGAAGCCGGACCACAGCGGTGAGAGGTGAGCAGCAAACCACTACGCCATCCAAATGGCAATTGGAAAATATAAATAATAAAATATTGAATGATTAACTCACCAGTATTTAGAAATGGGATTCCATCATATGGCACATACTGCGATTTCCACATCAGCCTTATGGATGGTTTAGCAGACGACGGTGATTGCCGGGTACCCCAACAACTATTTGTATGTTGCTTATGCAAGGTAAGTATAAGATCGAGCTCTACTTCATTTGTGACGTAACCCCTATATGAGTCCCCAATAAGTTCACAGTCCCTCAGGCGTGCAGCCCATGGGGGGAGAGGAGAGGCTAGAGATGTGGGAGCCATTTGTAAGGGTTCTCCAGCCCTTACTATAGTACCATCAGAAACCATAGATATAGTATCCTGGGGAATGCTAACTGTCTCTGTGTCATCTTGTACCATATTCTCCTCACTTATTACATGTCCGGCAGAGGCATGAATCATAGGTTGTTCGCCAAATTCAGTCTCGTTCATAGCCATATTTTCAGACTCATTAATGATGTTAACCTGTGTGCTAACCGAGATTGTTTCATTCCCGCTCAAACTTCCTTCACTTGTTGTCGTTTCTTCAGCCATGTTGACATTACTAATACTCGATATAGATTCAGCAGTTCCTCGAATGCCATCAATAGTAGTAGGAATATTTGTAGTAACATCCCGAATCTCCTGATTCCCCTCACTATTACTACTACTATTAGTCGTAGCTTCTTGAACAGCTATTGATTCGGTTTGAGCCATTATTTGCTGTGGCAAAGCCGCCGTGTCCAACGACTCGGGCACGTTTTCCGCCATACACCATCCAAATCGTGCCTTTTGACCAATTTTTTGTAGCTAGATTCTTGTAGATCAGTGAGGAAGGCTTTTCCCTGTGCTTACGCTTGAAAGCGAGACAGATTTTCGTCTAAAAATAAAAATTCACTGGCCGATAGTTGAGCCTCGCTCTAAAACGACAAGAAACCTGCCTCGACCGCGTGGAGTGAGCCAGTACGACCCAAAGGGAACATGGGATACCTTGATACTATATATGGATCGGCAGTTAAACAATGAAAGACTGTATATGGAAGACGAAGAGAGAGCATAAATTATGCTCTCTTGAGAGGACTGATTTTAAACGGATTGAAAAATGAACAATTTTAATTATTCTTGCTGAAAAATGTAAACAACGATGGACATGAACGAACCGGCCAGCCATAAGGGGTAAAATGGGAGCTGGGATTCGCCTTTTTTGCATTAACTGGGAAAACTGCATTTCATGTCGCACTGGGACTGGGATTTAGCCATTACTAGGACTGGGATTTTGGATGGATGGATGGATGGATGGATGGATG
>OZ025219.1:6683887-6713887 GCA_964019055.1 Anthopleura xanthogrammica | reverse complement strand
GATATCTGAAGGACGCTAGAGATATCTTATCACATACAGTATATCAAGCCCATCAAATCAAGACGAGCACTGGAAAGGACTGGGGCGCGGCAAAAATATAAGGACAAGATGCGATGAATAACAAAAAAAAGTAATTATCATCGGTTTTTAACGCTTCAGTTTACGGTGTTTTATTAAAGAAATAATCCTAACAGCCAATTTAAAAACGCATTTTTAGGTGTTAACCAAGGCGCGGTAATAAGAAGTCTTGAAATTGTAATGAACAATATAAAAATATACGATGTTGGTCCAAAACGGACATGATTGAGCAAAAACTGACCGAGCTGCTTTATCAATTGGCACATTGAATAAATGTATGCAGAATATATTCCACAAAAATTAATTTTTGGTTGTTTGTTGAAATATCGTAATTATATTTTATGTATTTTGATCCTATTTGTCGTGTTTTGTTTTTCAGGAATACTTACATTTCTTGGCAGCAAATTAAATGTCATTGTCTCTATTACGAGGAGACTTAAGATCTACTGGTCAAAGAAAACCGCCACAGATATACAACAAGATTACCTGAATTTGAAAAGTCTTTCGTCCGCGAAAATAATTATTTTTACTAGCTTAGTTGATGAATGGGATTCAGAGGGATTCTCCCGTTTGTATATGGCTTCTCGATTATACAGATGTACGTACGAATCTAAGATATATTGCTTAAAAATTTTTGAATATTTCAAAACATTGGACTTAGCTGATTAAAAACGTCGAAATAAAACACCTTACACAACAATCTTGAGCCAATTATGAGTTTTTTTGGTTGGGAGTAAGAATTGAAAAAAAAAATGTTCTCAATGTAAGCAAGATTTTCTTCTTCGACTGTGTATTCTTATTACATCTCACAGTAAGAGAACGAAAAGGCTAATCGCCCAGAACAAAGACCTTTTTGAAATCTTTCACCCTATTTACATCTTAAAACAATGGAAAGCGTTAAACGGAAACATTGCCACACAAACAGCCCTGTATTTTGCATGAGGCCATTTCGGCTCAAAGCCAGGGCCTCATTACCCAGCCAGTCAGTCTAGATCTTTACAGAGCACAAGAAAAAAAGTCTTACAATCCTTTTTCATAAACCATAATAACATCAGACCAAAGAATCAACCTTATAAAATCCAATGTGCAATAAAAATCCTGCAAGTCTTGTGGGAAGCCATAATTCTTTTTTCAAAGGCTTTCGCGTGACAACCCATGACGTCACGAGCTGGTTTTGATTGGTGGAGAGGAAGTCCCGGCATGCTGTGCGCTTGGTAGTTGCTTCGCTGGTTTGTTGCTCACATAAAAAAAACAGTATTGGAGTGGCTAAATGTCTTGTGATCACCATGTAGTAATGTTGAATTTTAGCTAAGGCCACAGCACCTAAGCTGGCAAAACTACTCTAGGCATCGATGGCTAGATTAACTGACTTCAGCTTTCGCCGTGATTCGCTGCTCCGCGACAAGGAACGGGAGCCTTATAACGGCTATATCACGGCTACTGGCTTTATTATTTTGTGCTTTTCTTGGCTAGTGTTTGCTTCTATTCCTGAGCGATGGGTTATGGTGTTATGTTCGCTTCTCCAATACCTCATCACAACATTTTTACCGTTAGTTTGTTTGGTGTGTGTATTTTACTGGGCTGAACTTCTTGTACAGAAATATTGTAATAGTCGCGTGTCGCTAGTTATATTTCCAATTTGTGCGGTGGGAGAATTTTGTACACAAGTACTTTTCGACGGCTCGGATATCCTGCGAGCTAGTTTTTTGTTTACACTTATTTTAGCCGGCCTTGTTACGGCTACTCTCTCTCGTCTAAAGCTCATTCCAGCCACTGTTGTCCTATTGCTTCTAACTATCGCTAGAATGTCTTGTTGGATTACACTGCACGAAATTCACGCCTGGTTTCGACCTTTCTTGGCATATTTCTCGGCGTTTACTGGACTCGTTTTGTCGAGAAATGTCCAAGGTTTTTTTGCACAAGGTCCTACTGAAGTCGAAAGCAAAGTGCCGATAATACGACGGACTCGACGATCATCTAGTGTTTCATCAACGAGCAGCCATAGCAGTCGTAGAAGGACTTCACTTCCAGCACTGGGGATTCAAAGCAAGGTACGGTCCGTCTAACTGTATTTTCGTATTATTAGTATTATTATAAGTATTGCTATTCTTATTCTTATTATATTATGCTTCTGAGATTGCAATCTTCATGGCCTGCCATGTGCTATACGACAGAGAATCTCGATTGTGAAGGAATATCGATCGAGCGGTCGTATATTGTACCGAAGGTTTTGACTGTCTTTCCACCGACTAGGAATATTCATACACCATTCTCACCGATCGACGGTTACCATATTATTTTCTGACCATCCTTAGAGTGTTTACACTAGTATAAGGGGCCACATCTTCAACCGCATACGGCAGTGCCTAATTGCCATAAACATTTTTTTGGGGGGAATGTTACTGTACTTTAATAAGGAGAAAATCGCAGTTATTAGACCGGTCTGAATGCCCGAAGACTATGCGAGTAAAGTGGTTAGACTGTATTAAACTTTCATAAGAGCGAATGATTAAAAATCGACGAAAAATATGCTGTCATTGGCTACGGACAGATGAATATAGGTGTTTACATTGGGTTTTGATTTCGGTAGCTGGCAAAGGCTAAAAACCACCTTTAGCATGATCAATAGGAAAGCTCAACCATTTGATCGGTCCATACTTATTAGCGATGGTAAAATCGAATCGAATGGTGGTTTACACAATGCTCATTATGTTTTTTGTGCTGTTCAATGTATTTTGCTCGGCTCATAATGAAAATATATACAGAAACTAGTAGCTGATGAGAAAAAATCTTATTAAGAAAGCACACAATTACCGTAGTGGATCTGTCAAAACTTCAAGGTATTTTTTCTGTAAAGGATTTTGAAAATGCGTTTTGGTGATCGCATCAGGACCAAAGTATTACTATCCAACATATGACTTCTCATTTATTACTCGGCTATTGTATGACCTTGGTTGTGTCCTAATTCAAATCAACAGCAACTGGCCCCTTCCCACATGCCATATCTCCCATGGTTTATGCAATTTACGCTCGATAACAAGGAGCT
Organism: Anthopleura xanthogrammica; assembly: GCA_964019055.1. Classification (NCBI taxonomy): domain Eukaryota; kingdom Metazoa; phylum Cnidaria; class Anthozoa; order Actiniaria; family Actiniidae; genus Anthopleura; species Anthopleura xanthogrammica. The sequence continues at coordinate 6,710,763 of OZ025219.1, read as the reverse complement.
GGAAACTTGGGGTACATTTAATAAGGGAAAAAACCTCTCCAAGTCAACTTGCCGTAGCACGCGCTAATCCTTCGTTTGTAAACACACTTTATTGTCTTGAAATGACTTTAGACCAAGTGCATCGATAAGTGATGGCTTTAAATCGAAAACATTCGCTTCGTGCTATGAATTTCGCAGAGCATAATCACTCGATCATAAGGCAGCTGCTAGTCCAGTGCAAACACGAGCAGTTGAATAGTTTTTGTTTCCTACTAATAAGTGGTTGGACGGTATTTCATTTGTAAATATTCTTCAAGATTTCCATTTTAAGTGGATTTCATTGATCTTTATTTTACTTGCTAGACTTGGTAAACAAATAACCTAAAGCACTCAAAATTTCTCGTGAAATAAATATCCAAATTTTATCCCGCGGGTGTGGGGTGGCTCATTTGAAGAGAGAAAAGGCCGTAGATAAGATTTTCATAGTGTTGTTTTAGCGCCGTGCTACATCAGTGGTTTTGAATTTCAGAAATCTCACTCCGTGTTTTCTTATTTCTCGTAACCTTGGATTCTACGGGAGAATGCAAATCTCGCATGCTGTTTGCATCTCCTTGATCCTACGATTGTTCGCCTTTGGCGTTCTGAACGAGATCACAAAGTCCCCACTTTAGATAGTTTGATTTTACAAGATATTTGCCAAACTAGGAAACAGATTGTGGAAACGTATGGCACACAAGAGATGCTCATTAATCGCAACAGCATGGAATGTAATTGGAAAATGCAACCTCGATGAATTTGTTGACTGACATATACCTAGACGCTATGGAACGTTGAAGTCTAAGTACTTGAAGGGCCATATATACCTTTAAATATCTTGTTATCTGTGATAGGACATCTAATGAGCGCGTATTAAGATGGGACAATGATTTCTGGAACATTCGAAAACTTTGTCACCCCCTGAATGAGGTTGGATACTTGGAATAACAAGTATGAATCTACCTATCTTCAACTAGGATGTTATTATTTATCATCGTCATTACGAAAGCTTTTGACTTTTTTCATCTCGTTTTCTTCTGCAAGAGCTTAATCCACTTAGAGCTATCAATCAGGTTGTAATTGCTGGCTATGACAATGTCTTTAAGGAAGATATAACTGAATCATAATAAATGCCTTATCGGTTTTTCCACTCTAGTAACACAATTTTTTTCCATTGCAGAATTCAATTAGTACAAGTTTTTCTTTGTACAAAAACGTGTACAATATACAACAAAACAAATCAACAAGAAAAAGACTAATTGACTTTGACCTCAAATGACCCCTTCCACATCCCCCATAAAAAAAAACACAGCCTATTTGGAAAATGTTACCTAGAGCATCAATTTGACCCCTTACTAAAGACTTTCAAGAAACTTGCTATTGGTTTTTTTTTTTGATTATAATTTCATTTCATGTTTTTTTTCTGAAGTTATCTTTTGTTAAGGCTCTCTTGTGATTCTACCTGTTAATTATTTTGTCTTTCGGTGACACTTAAAGGTTAAAAATACTCAAGGTACCTGCAATTTACACTAAAATCGCACAATTCAGTAATCAACCAAACTTGTACAACTGAATAGATTCATTTAAAGGCCACACCAGTGTCAGACGCTAGCAAATGTTGCACTTAAATTTGAGCAAGTTTTTTAATAAATGAGCTATGTTGACAAAATAATGTTGGAATCTCAAAGAGATTATTTTTGAGGGGGTTTCTGTGATATATTTTGGCACCATTAAACCTTCAAATGAGCTTTTTCAAATTTGCATTTAAGTATATTGATGGCTGGGCATGGTAAGGCTTATACTATAATGCCACAAGAGCATCTACTTTGAACTTTAAAGCAATATAACTGCAAAAAAACTAATTTCATGCACACCTTTCGCTTATGAAATATCGTACAGAATGTGTTATGATCAACCCAACGTTATTAAGACAAATATCGGACAATAAGGTTCTGCTCTCCTGATTTTGTACATTATCACACATTTTGAACAATTAATACCACTTAGCATTTATCTAGGCATGTGTTGAGCGAACTGGCAGTTTTTCAATAAAAATACAGTTGCAGACATTTATATTGAATCTAAAAAAATGTCTAGATAGATATATCAGTGGTGTTTTTTGTTCTTGGCTAGTACGGAAAAAAAGCATTAAGATTGATATGTAAGGAAGCTAAAGCTGAATTATAACAATAGATGACCAAATTTTTATCCCTCCATTGTTCGCTGCTAACTACCTTGTCAGTTAAAGCTTTTGTCTGATAATCTCGTGGAGAACAGATAATTTGCAGTTCATCAAGCTTTTAAGTTTTTTTTATTTGTAGGACTAAGCCCCTTAGGCCTTAGCCTGCAAATCTTCCTAAGAAAGATTTAGATTATTGGATATCTTGTTGGCTGATAAGAATGAGATTTAAGAAGAGAACTGAGCATTCCATTCTGGACAATTCGCTAGTAAATACATTCTTAAGAAGCTTACATTGGAAGATGACTTGAGTTTAATAATTTTGTTGGGTGTTTATCCAATATTATGATAAATAACAAAGCTGATAAAAATACCTCTAACAAAAACTGGAAATATTTAGGGAAAAAGGATAGGGCTAGGCTACCTCAGCTTCCCCTTTGATGAGACCTTATTTAGAACACAGGTAGCCCAATTCAAAACTTTTAGTTATCAACATTCTTTTATTTCCCCTCGGCTGATTTTACCTGGACCTACTCCTACCTAGTACCTTTTTTGTGTGACAGATATTAGCGACATTAAGATTGGGAAAATCTATGGCAGTGACATATGAAAGTGTAAATATATTCTCTTTATAGATCTGTTCATTGGAGATTGTTCATTTATTCATTGTCAGTAAAGTCAACTTATCCTCAAGGAAGACAGACTTTGAAGACACGAAACTCCAAAGTGAAGCTGTTTTAAGTTGTTGATGTCGCCATCATAGGTTTTGCAAATCTAACGTAAGGTGGCTAATTTCTTACGCTGCTACCATTGACTTCTTTATATGACAATTCAAAATTACTTTGGCTGCTAGAACATGCATTGGATTCGTTTTCTGATCTTCAATAGACCCCTGACCTCATGACGTTTCATACCTAAACTACCACAATCCTTTTCAAAATCTCTTTTCATATTCAAATGTTCAAACTCCTTTGAGAATACCAAGACAATAGTGAAAATTAGCAGGACAAACAATGCTTTCAAAAGGGATTCTGGAAGTGTACATATATAAAGGTCATCATATATGCTTGAGACCTATTGCTGCTCCTTTTCTCTTGGACCCTTTGATCAAAATTAATGTTACGGGCCCTTGAACTTATTATCAATATGCCGAATTGAAATATGGTGACTAATTTGAATAACTATTGTTCTCGGCTGACTAGCCTCTCATACATGTAAAAACGTTTTTGTTTCCACGTAAACATGAGGCTAGTCAGTCGAGAACAATAGTTATTTGAATTGGTCGCCATTCGATTTCGTGTATTCCTTCATACAGTATATTCTATGCTTAAGTGACTACTTTTTGTCACCAAGATAGGCTTGACCAGCATTTTAAGAAAGTTTAAATTTAGTGAATTATATGAACCATTAGGAATCTAAGGTGGTGTTAGTGCTAGTGCTTTCTGCTGACTTGGAGTCTCAAATTCAATTCCTGGATTCAGCATCTGTTGCAAGTGGAGTTTGTTGGTCTCCAAGTCAATTTGAGGCTTTTTCTCTGTGTTCTCCAATTTTCCAACCTTCACAAAACCTATATACAGTAACATTGAAAATGAATTCCAATTCAATTTGTGAGTTAGCCTTAATTTTCCCTGTTTTTACAGGCTTTCAATAAAAATTTGAACTTAGGTTTGTATCACAATAAAAAAAATATGAATTGCTAATAACAGTAAAATTGACAGTTGAAGGAGCTATTCTTACCTTAAAGAGGTGTTGCCATGCTTGGTTTAAAGATAGTTGCATAGTGATATCACGATAATAAAACTCTTGTCATTCTTGTATACTATCATATACAATGATTAAATTTAAGACAATAGTTCCTAAGAAACATCAATCGTTTTATTTTCAAACTGACAGGACTGACAAACTGCACATTTAAAATCTCAATATATTTTTATTGAAATTTTTATTTATGAGTTGATAGGAATCTAGGTTGGCATAGTATTCATATGCCCACTTCATGTCTGCATGTTTCTATGAGAATAATCTTAAACATTGAATTGTGGGCTATTTGTTTTTTTAGGTTTCATCACAAGAATTTGTGAAATAATTTTTAGCTTTCTGAGAATTTTTTAATTGGAATACTGAAATATGTGTTTTGGATTGCAGAATATTATTTTCACTATTATTCCAATACTTCTCACACTTTAATGGTACATTTGGTTTTGTACTTGCATGTACTGCACACGCTTGGCTTATTGCTCAAGTTTTCTTGTATTTTTCTTAATTCAACTCTGCCCTGAAGATAACCGTGTAAGTTTAAAGCTCAGCAAAATATATGTATAGATACTCAAGGTTGAAGAAGCAATATATTATATTATGAAGAAGAAGATATGTAGATATAGGATATAAGTATCCTTATCCTTCCATTGTCAGTGGTACAAAGTCTTGACTATTAATTATAATGTAAGGACAATGCTGCATGTAAGCTAGTTTAGAAAATTATGAAAGTTGGTTTTCAATGTTAAGGTGCACAGCTTATTAACTTACTTTTATTCTTATATTGAGACTGGTTTCATACATGGTATTGGACAAATTTTTAACCATACAAAATTTTGTACAACACCAGTACAAACCATTTACATAGAACCAGGCCCCCAATTTCCAGGGTTAGATGTTTGAATTTTGTCTAAATAATACAGTTCCATGTAAACGAAATGCCTAGTAAACTTACAACTTTTTGAACAGATAAAAATTTCTTTGGGTGTAAACCCAACCTGAGATTGAAAACTTGTTGCTATGTAAAGAAACATTAAGTATGATCCATATAGTAATTTGTAAAACTGGAGTGCCCATAACCTTTAATAATCATTTAATATACATTTTCTTTAGTTGAAATTGAATTCAAATTTTAAAATATTTTGAAAGAAATATACCTTATGTAAAGAATAATACTTCTAAATGCAATAGAAAATTTGTAAAACCACATTTTTGTCGGCAGTGGAAGTTGTAAGATCAAGAGGCAATCATACCATGCATATATGCTACTTATAAGGCTCTGTATGTCCATTTGACTCGGAGATCAGGTTAACCTTGAATAAAATTCCTTTTTAAACTGAAGAATTCTGCCTTCTTCTATCTTGTCTACTTGAGATGTGTCATTTTTAAACTGAAATTTATTCATAGAAGACAACAGAATGATAAAATTAATATAATTTAAACAAATGACTTGCATAAATTCTCTTTTTAAATGAATTAAAAAGCTATGAATTAACTTAAATTGGTTGAAATGTGAAACTCCTATTTCTATTGTAACACTTTTGTGTATAAATGTGACATTCAATGTTGCATATTTTGTTCATAATATTTTGGTGTGAAAAATTCAAGGATGTGTCAAAAAGTGGCTTTATATATGAATTTTAAAAGAGGAACTCAATCTTATATCAGCCAGGCTGCTATATCATGTACTGTAGCCAGCCATTTTGACCCTATTTCTAAGTATTTATTAATCCTGTCTTTGTTTTTGAAATTTCCCCCACATTTTGCATAAGCGACTTGTGTTTCTTTATAGCTGATTTTTTACCAGTTTCATTAATAATGAAACAATGTGAACAGATGGTAGTGATGTCTTTCTTTCCCTTGAGCTACAGGCAATCATTTTAATTGCCTGTAAAAACCCCAAAAGTACTAATTTGCACCATCATATATATATGTAAAATGTTAAAACTATTACACAGAAACTTTGACCCTTAATTTTGAAAACAGTAAATTTTTATTAAAAATTGAACCAAAATTATGGGAAAGATAATCTCAGTAATACATATATGAATATAAATATGTAAAATGTCTTATGGAGTGGCAAAATTATTATACAGAAACTTTGACCCTTAATTTTGCAAACAGTAATTTTTTTATTAAAAATTGAACCAAAATTATGGGAAGGATAATCTCAGTGATAAATTTGTTTAAAGAATGTCGTAAAAATTGCCAAAGCATGGACTATTGCTAATATAAAATATACCAGAAGTTATGGTAAAGGTCTGCCCACCTGGTGTTTTTTTCCAGTAGATTTTTGTAATTCCATTTTTTGTAACACCATTTAGGAATTTTTTTTCACTATAAAAACGACTTACTTGGGCATATTTAAATATATTTAAAAAGTCTGTACTTCTTTATTCTTTTTGTTTCCTGCTATTTTTCTACTTCTATCCTTTCATTTTCCTTTCGTTCTAATAACCTTTTATCTTGGTTTGTTCCATATTCATTCCTATTTCTATATTTCTGTGTTATTCCCTTCCATATTTTTTTCTATTATAAAAAAATCGAAATAAAAATACTTGCGATGATATTAATATTATTTCGTTGTATAAACCCCTTGCAGCACTTCAGAATGCAGCTCAATAAGGAGGACAAAAACAATAGGTTTCCAATTCTCAGGAGATTGAAATTCTTTTGTTTTATGCTCCAAATTGAGCTGCTTCGACGTCACGTGCAAGGGGTCTTCTATAAAAAAATATGATTGCAAATCTCGCCACATATAGTTAATTTAATAATAGTAATAATATTAGTAATAGTAATAATAATTGAGGTTTTTTCAACTTTATCCAGGGAGCAGTCGACCAGACAACGCTGGGAGAGGCACATGGAATGATAACAGATCTGCTGGCCGACTCAAATTTGGCGCCAAATGTTGCAAGTACACTAAAGTTAATAAGTACAATGATAGCACCTCCGACTGCATTCCATGCAGGACCGCGCCCATTTATGGGTCAAATGACTCCACTAATTGAGAGATTCCAAGATGAAAGTATGGTTGAGAAAGTGAGAGATCAACCTGATCTTAAAGAAGACGTGACATTACCTATGGTATGTGAGACTTTTGTTTGGAATTGTTTTTCGTGTTTCTTCGCTGTAGACCCCTTTTATGAGACGTCAAAGCAGCTCAATTTGGAGGACAAAGCAAAAGAAATTTCAATCTCCTGAGAATTATTGGAAGCTATTGTTTTGTCCTACAAATTGAGCCGCATTATGACGTGCTGTAAGGGGTCTGTCTATCCATGGTCTCTTTCGCAGCTGTCATTAGCATCGGTTCCAGTTCCTCTCGGAGGGTTCGGGAGAATATGGGACCGATACTAAGGATGGCTGCAATAGAGCCCACGCTATATCCACCACTTCCAGACAATCTTGCGCCAATATCCCAGTAATGCATTGCGATCCCTACAGTCATTGTTTTGTATAGATCCCTTGCAGCACTTCGAAATGCAGCTCAATTTGGAGGACCAAGCAAACAACAGATTTCCAATCCCCTGGAAATTGAAATTCGTTTGTTTTGTCCAAATTGAGCTGCTTTGACGTTACGTGCAAGGGGTCTATACTGAAGTATTATTAGAAATGCTGGGAAATCCCAGTAGTGCATTGCGCACTCATAAGCATTATATGGACTACTGGATAATCCCGATAGGTTATTGCGCAACATATGAACAAGAACATCGTAACATGTTGGCGCTCAAGTTATTGCTGGTCAGTAAGTCCACAATGTAAAGCTAACTTCTTTGTTTTTTATTCCAGCGTTTACGAAGAACTCTCGCGTCTGGTCGTCGCATGTCCAGTACATACACGACTACAACCTCGGCAACTGGTATGCCAACTGTTGACACGGATATGAATATCCTAAGGACACCTACGGTATCTGTGTCACACGATTCTATTGGTTCTATCAACAGTCCTAAGAGCCCTTTGGCCGCCGAAGGAAGCCCCACGCGAAATCAAGAAGCATTTACGAAACATCGACCTGCATTTTTCAGCAATGCTTTTCCTGCTCAAAACACAGGCTCTACGAACATGTCACGAATATCACCCGATCGAACTAATGCTCCACCTTCGCCGAGCTTCGGCCGAAGATCTCCCGAGCGGCCGCTTGCTCAATCGCCAAGCCTAATTCGCAGAAACTCTGATAAACTTAATTATATAAAGCATAAAAGTAAGGAAGATTTACGAGACGTTTCCGAGAGGAATGAGAAAGAAAATGAGAAAGAAAATCGTGACAATATTGACAGCTTGTGTAAATGCCAATGTCATGAGAAAGGTACTGAAGATGATGAAAATGCGGAAAAAAATCTTTCGGAAGCACCACAGGATGACTTTGTGCTAAAGTCTGATCCACAACTGTCTAAATTACTTGATAAAATTAATGACTGGAATTTCCCCATATTTGATGCTTGCAACTATGGAAATATATTGGTGCAGGTTTGTATGATTGTTAATTATCAATTTATATAGCAGGGGCGGATCCAGGGAGGGGCAAAGGGGGGCTGTACCTCCCCCCTTCAGCTATATATGTTTCTTGAAGTGGAACAGAAAGCACATTCTTAAATATCTTTCCAAGTTCTGCAGTGTCATTCGCAACATTCAGTCAAGCCCCTCCTTATATTTTTGCCTGGATCCGCCTCTGTATAGATACGGTAGATGGGAAAGACTGCATTCAATCTACGGTTTTTACAAAAATTTAAGGAACGGGAAGAAGATCCAACAGCTCAGTAAAACAACAACAACAACAAGTAAAAAATCAACTTCTAAATTCCAATCGGAATGCAGTGGAGTAAGAGCCACTCGGTGGATTCCACTGTTAATTCGCATTTTATTTTAAGTAACGAACAAAAAGAAAAACGAATGAAAGAAACGAGCAAAAAAAATGAAAAAGATAACCAGTGTTAAAATTGTTAAGGCTGCGTCGTGGTTGTTAATGGTGTTATCAGTTAGAGTTTGGAAAAAACCGGAAACGACCTCATTGATTACACTTGACAGATAAAAAACTTATCAGTAGTCTAACTCTGAAGTGTGTCATTGAAGGACAAGAGTAGGGAGATGTCGACAATATGTCTTTCTTAGTGCTTGAGGATCTATCTTGATAACATATCGAACTGTTTTGCCTAATTGCTGCTGATCACCGAGCTGATAAGAGATTTTTCAGCGCATCGGTGTACGTATATAACTGAACATATCTCTAACAGGATCTACTTATACAAAACGTATCGGTTCGCACACTTCATTATGTTCGCATTGTGTGTAAGAATTGATTTTTAACAAATGAGTTTCCTGTCTAGCGGATTTTTCAAACATTTAAGTGAGGGCGTGTACTTGTGGCTAACATTTCTACTCGTGAATTTTAGCATGATTTTTAATCCGAAAACCTTAAAGAAACTCAAATACAAAATTTCAGTTTAATTCAACTATAAACACTTGCGCACGTTTGCGCATTTAATTACAAGTTATATGTTATGCAGTTACTAGGGTTGGATCCAGGATTTTTAAAAGTTTGGGGGGGGGGGGGGGGTGACTGTTTCAGCGTACCTCAGCGCCAATGCCCTAGGAAACTCATAAAGGCGGGAAAATGCCGAAAACTTGCGTCGCATCTCATATCGAGTGAAATGTTTGTGTGTGCACCACCCCTGGATCCGCTCCTGAGTTACCCTATTTTAAGTAAAAGAATGCGTGCATATACATATAACATTTGCGCGCACATTTGACGGACATCTTGTCGGTTGGTAAATAACTAGTATAAGAATATATTGGTGCATGCATTTTATCTGTAACATTTTTCCTAATTTTTCTACTTTTGTTTTCTAGGTTGCGTACCGTGTCTTCCAAAATGTAAGATTTTTCGAAACATTTAAAATTCCAGAAAGAAAGTTCCTTACTTATTTTTATGCCCTGGAGTGTGGATATCACGATATACCATGTAAGTAAATATATGTCTAGAACATCAGTCAGTAAAACAGCGGCGATTTTGGCGCCAAACGCAAGGAAATTAGTGCAAACCTTCAAATTTTATCGAGCCCCGAAACAAACTCTGGGTACTAGAGCCGTGTTTGGTTTTGCGGAGGGAGAAAAACCGGAGAACCCGGAGAAAAACCGTCGAATCAATGAAGACACATAACAAATTCTTTTCACATATGATGTCAAATCTAGGAATCGAACCCGAGACCTCATAGGTGAGAAGCGAATGCACCACCGCTACGCCACCCTTGCATGATTCGTTCGATAAAATCCCTAAATAGTACGCTAGTTTTGTCTGGAAAATAGAAGCGGTGGACTTGTTGCCCGTCCCGGAAGTGCTACTCCTTAAAGTCCTTGACAAATCCCAAAATCCACTTTGAAGGGCACTTGAAAAGCTCTTAAATTTATATTCAAGAGAAGTCCTTCATTGACCCTCGAAATTGCAGGAGTAATTTTTAAAATTCGTCCGGTTTAGTGAGAACCGCTCAAATAATACGAGAAGAGTAACAAAAATGTGACAAGATATCACTTGTTGAAACGTTTGTAATACCCCTTGAAAACTGTGCACATGACAAAAGTATAGTCCTTGAAAACGGGGCTTACATTCGTGAGGACATTTCTGTTAGCAGACGGGTTGGCTTATAATCGGGGGGGCAGGGGGGATTATAACTGGTACTATGATTCATCATTATTATGTATGAAACATAAGACCGTGATGTGTTACTGATAATTTTTTTCTTGTAGATCACAACAGTATCCACGCCTGTGACGTCTTACAGGGAGTCTACTATCTAACTACAGCAAAAATCCCCGGTTTCGGTCCTCCTGGTGGGCGTGGTTCCAAGCTAGACAGTGATAGTGATTGTGATTCTGACAGTGGTATCACAGGAGTGGGCGAGGATGCCATGGATGTAGACGACAAGAAGGACGACGAAGACTACGGTGCTCTGATAGATGCTATACCATTGCTGGAGTTATTGTCGTTGTTTACTGCTGCTGCCATGCACGACTACGATCATCCCGGAAGAACAAATGCGTTCTTAGTCGGAACACTATCACCTCAAGTAAGTATAAGTATAATTAATACACGGGGCGGGGTTGTCTAAGGATCGAGGTAATGTAGTGTACTGAACTCTCACCTCTGGGGTCCGGTTCATTCCTGGACTCGGCATCACATGTGAACAGACTTTGTTGGGCCTCTCTATTGATTCGAGGGGTTTTTTTCTCCGGTTTTGCTCCCTCCGCAAAACCCAATAAGCCAGGTATTCCGAGGATTAGGAAAAGACTAGGTCGAGTTGGCATTGCAGTGCATTGTGAGACTGTTTCATCTTAGGGAACATATTTCCAAGATGGCGTGTATTTCGTCCTCTAAAATAGTCCCACAATGCACTGCAATGCCAACTCGACCCAGTCTCTTACTCAACCTGGGAATGGCTAATACTGACGCTAAATCAACTTCGATCTGCTAGTTGTCCATATCATGACTTAGATTCAGGGCGAAGCTTCATGTATAATGCTCAGTGATTTGTGACAGGAGAAAATAATACATTTAGCTCGTACTGAAACCTTTGTGCATGACAAATGAAGCATATCTCGAAATGGGCTATTATAAAAGCAAAGCCGCCATGTTGGATGACGTAACGAACGTGCAGACAATATGGCGGCTATGAAAACTAGCAAAGAGATTGGGGATAAGACGAGTGAGAAAAAGATAAAAGGAAAAGAAAATGGAAGATAAAGCAAGAGAGAAAAAGGAAGGAGAAACAGAGAGAACCAGGAAAAAAATAAACATACAGACAAGGAAACAGAGAAAAAAATAAATGAATGAATAAAAAAATGAATGAATGATTGAAGAGAAAGATGGACCAGCTGGAACGGAAGTCATTGTCAAACAAGAAACTGGACATCTTTTTACACCTTACACACCTAATCGCAAATAAAAATTAAATTTTCTTTTATCATCTCCACGCCAGCTGTAAAGGAAGTTGTTGTATATCAGTGACAATTAATAGAAAGACATTACGAGCATATAGGGGGAATTTGAACTGGTGTGAACCATGGTTATTTAAGAGGATTTCTTAATTTTCGTATGCGTGGGAAACGTACGGTATTGTCTATCATCACGTACACGGTTATACATGCATGTGGTAACACCGAAACGGCTTCCCATAAGAATAGTTATCCTATGACTACGAAAACGTACGACACGGACCGCGACATGTGGTAACACCGAATTGGCTTCCCATTCGTTTCGTACATTTCTTCCGTTTACAATATGTAGTCACGGCTAAGTTAAGATGCTGTAATGCTAGAAAAAAATAGATTTTGCCGTATCGTTTCCCACTTATGAAGCGGTTTTCGCACAATTGGGAAAATTACGGTACTGACTTAGAGTACGTACACGGTACCACATGCCATAACATTGAAATGTCTTCCCTTAAGACTGTTTATTGGATTAGTGGGAAACATAGGGTATACGGTACTGACTTAGAGTACGTACACGGTACCACATGCCATAACACTGAAATTGACTTCCCATAAGAATGATTTTCGTACGAGTGGGAAACGTACGTTACTGACTTAGAGCAGGTACACGGTACCACATGCCATAACATTGAAATAGCTTCTTATAAGAATGATTATCGTATTAGTGTATATCGTTTCCCCAGTTATACAAAACTCAATCGATTGACAGTTTTTCACGGTAACGGTACGGTTGACGACATTCGTTTCACCAACCACAGCGTGACACATTACTCCCCATCCAATCAAAATGGTCGTATTCCTGTGACGGTCACGCTATCATACATGTTTGTACCGTACTTTTTTCGCAGCCATGCGTAATCCCACGAACATGTAATGTAGTGGTTATGCGCGTGTGAGGTACAGCGTTAAATCTATACAACACTTAAATAAAAATATTATAAAGATATTCGCCTTGTTCACGTTCCCCATAACACCTTCGGATTTTGGAAGTAACCGGTCCAAAAAAAAAAGTTTTCAATCAGATGATCCTTGCATCTATTTTTATCAAATAAGTGAAATATTGATTATCAATTCATTCTGATGCAATTGTCCACATTCAGAACATCAAGAGGTTTAATGTTACAGAACCTATGTTCCTCGTCGCAACTTGCGATCTTTCTCCAAGCTCTTATTGGCTGAGCCTTTATATAATCTTAAAACGTATGGTTTGCGCGCTTTTTCAGTCTGTGACCCCAGACTGTGGAATGGTATTCCTTTTGATATAAGAAGTAGTAGTTCTATCAGCATTTTCAAGAAAGGCTTAAAACTTACCTATTCAAACAGGCTTATTTTATAGATTAATCACTTTTCTTTATTAACTATTTTATGACTGTCCTTACTTTATAGTCGCTCTTATAATCGTTTCAGTTTAGGCTTTGCTTTATTATGTTTATTTTTAGTTTGGTATAATATTGTGAAGCGTATTTGGACTTTAGGAATTTACGCTATATAAATAAAGTATTATTATTATTATTATTATTATTATTATTATTATTATTACTATTATTATTATTATTATTATTATTATTATTACTACTATCACTATTTCAGAAAATGTATTGGCTCACGAAGAAGTGCTTAAAATTGACTTCTTTAATTTCTTTTTGTTTCTGGCTGTTTTACCCTCCAAAACTGAGCTATTTATTATGGGGAATGTGAAAATGGTGAATACAAAGAAGCGCGATCTTACTCCTAAGGTGTCCCCTGGGGAACAAAACTTGCCCCTAGCAGTAGACTCGCCCTACCTCTCCCAGCTACTGTTCCTAATCTTTTCCATTGTCTTGCAGGCTCTATTATACAACGATCGCTCTGTCCTAGAGAACCACCATTCCGCTTCTGCCTTTGCTCTCCTCATGTCTGATCCCAAATACAACTTCTTGTGTGAGCTGAGCTCGTCTGAGTTCAAACGATTCCGCTTTCTGGCTATTGAAGCTATACTAGCCACGGATCTCAAGAGACACTTCGATGTTCTTTCCGACTTCAATGCAAAGGTACGCATTTTACTACACGTAGTATATCGTATCAATGATAGTCTAAATTATTGCCCTATCTTTTTAATATATCTTGAACGTTTCGCTGAATTTTAGCCTGCGTGCAGCCCGACTTTAACTCTGGTTAACCACAGTTAACAGTTACGTTCAGGATGCACGCAGGCTACTAAATTTAAGCTCAAAGATGTTTTGCGCACATGCATGTCAACGCATTACGATCTGCTAATCTAAAATTAAGGCGTGTTACAGACTCTAATCCACTCTAGTCTCTCCCGCAGCCGTTTTTAGAGTGCTTGATGACCTTAAACATAGCACTGTTTAGAGCGGATTGCGTTCCCTGTGCCTTTGTACGTGTTGAAAATGACTGCGGGGGAGATAGACTAATCCACTCATTTGCCGAACTTAATACAACTACCTGTAAATTCAATTAAACCAATGCGATTTCGTAGTAGCAACTGATTTAGGTAGCATACTTTTGCTCCAGTTTTCATGATCGATTGATTTATTAGGTTCGGTACATGACAAGATTGCCGTCTGAATCAGTTGTCGCTTTAATAAGCCCTGGCGGCACTAATATAACCATTAAAAACTGACGTACCAAACTAATTCAAACGCCGTTCTTTTGCTAAACTCAATTCATCGATTGAGCTCGGCACATGATTGAAGTGGCGGCTGGAGCGAGCCTAAGGCTCATATGTCGATGCGTATAGTGTAATATTAGCATTAAGCAAGGTTTGCGTTTCCTATTCCTTATCGGTGCGAATAAAAAAGGTCGGCATGAAACGCGCGCATGCACAGACGTTTTACCTCTAGCTCCTTGCAGTAGATAGCTGAACGGTCGTTCTCCTTGCTCTAGATTAATGAAGGAGGTATCAACTGGGACAACGAGGCAGATCGCTTGTTGACGCTGCAGTTTTGCATCAAAATGTCGGATATCTCTGGACCCAGCAAAAGACGGGATATCCATACATTGTGGACGGAGCGCATCGTAGAAGAATTCTATGAGCAGGTCAGTAAAAACCGTAGTCTCTCTAGGCTGAGCAAGATTGAACCAATAATATTTACTTTTATATAATGCGCGAGCTGTATATTGAGCTTCCACCTCCAAGAAGTTCAAGGTACCGACCCCAAATCTGTGCGACTTTTTTAGCACGTCTGAAGGACTTTTTACGACCGTCTCACGGGTCCATTACCTGAATATGGTATTTCATAGGCAAATATAAGCAGTGGCTCTCTCAATTTCGATTATGAAAGACTAAATCTATTTACCTGTCTTCATAGGAGCGTGCGAGTCCCTACAGTCTTTAAATAAATCATTCTATTTATATATTTTTCTTCTATTAGGGCGACGAGGAGCTGTCTCGTGGGTTACCTGTGTCTCCATATATGGACCGCAACCAGCCTCACGTTGCGCAGCTGCAAGAATCGTTTATTAACCATTTAGTGGCTCCTCTGTATAATTCATATTCAAATGCTGGGCTGCTACCAGGGACCTGGGTTGAGGTGGAATGCAGCAGCCCAGAGACGGAATCCGAGGCAGAGGACTCTAACGAAGATACGCTGAACGCTAACGAAGAAGACCGAGAAAAACAGAAGAGAAAACGAAAGCGAAGAAAGATAGTCAGTGACTTGACTTCTAATATTAAGAGAAATTACAACATGTGGAGACAAAAGGTTAAAGAGGCAGAGCGGGAATTGGCTTTGATCGCAAAGGAAGAGGAAACAGATAAAAATGATGAAGATGGAGAAGACGATGACGATGACAACCCTATCCTTATATCTGATACCCCAATACATGAAGACATTATAGAGGAAGAAGAAAATGGATCCGAGTGCAGTAGTACAACGGACTCCCGAAAGGAACCTGATGAATAGATTTGTTAATATAGAAGATAGGAATCTTGAAAGGCCAAGCATTGAAAGAAGGATTCCTTGAGCCTTCCTGATCAGTCTCTCAGAAGTGAATCGATACAAGTGACTACAGTTCTAAACTGGAAAGTTTAAAAAAGGTGCCGTTGGATGTGTAATGTATTTTTCTGTTACCTAAGTTAATCCGTCTAAAAATCATGAATCCAGATGACTGCCGACAAAGTCATGTGATTTGCGATCATGTGACTAGATGCGAAGTCGTGTTACTTGCAATTTCACTTGAAGTCATGTGACTGAATGCAATTTGTTAGTCATGACTCAATCACATGACTAAATGGTAGTTCTGTTGTGTAAATAGTTATCATATTGGTGGTGCACAGTACTTTAATGTTATTGGTAGAATTTTATGGGCAGTAATATAATAGTAAAGTAAAATTTGAAGCGCACTTGAAAAAGTGCAAAATATAATATATTAAGTATCCAGGTTTAACGAGAAGCAGACAGTTAACTTATTGTAAGTCATTTGGGTGTATATTACATCATTCTCTAGTCTTCTTTGAAGGAGCTCACAATTTAGTTTTAAGATACAAATGCTTACTTTTACAGACAGAGACACATTTTATGCTCACTCTAGCAAAGACTTAATGTGCTACATGCAGTGCATGTACACTTTCACACATTTTTGATTTCTTTTGGACAATCGTTTTACAAGTTTAAATTGTAAACAGTGCAAACAGTATATCCGTGAAATACAAATTACTAAATAGCACAAAATAGTGCAAATTAAACAATACTAGAAACAATAGAATTTGCAAAAATTGTACTATTTTGTATAACTAATGTTTCATGGATATACTGTTTGCGCTCTACTCTACCGCTAACCAATTAGGTATTTATTTGGTGCTTTACTTCGATATTTCGATAGGCAAAGTTTGTACAATCTGTCAAAAAATCAAAGTGAAGCGCCGATACTTAATAGACCCTTTTTGAATTATTATTAGTCAGAGAATATCCTAGATGTTACGAGTGATAATGATTGTGTTTTGAAATCTGGGGCATTCCAGTCCCGGATGCTGCTAGTCGAAATCATTGGGTTTCAACATCCGGGACATTCTTATTCTCCTCGTTTGACGTTAGAGATGCCATATTCGAAAAGGGTCTTTAACTATTGGTTATTAGAAAAAACCTACTAATGGTCTATCACCAATCGAGCCCTGTGATTGGCTGAGCTACTAGGGGTCTATTAGTGATAGACCTCTAGTAGCGAAAGGCGCCGGTTTTGAAAACCAAAAAATATATATTTAAAGCAAAATCCAAAACTTTTTGCATCCTTTTATTGGACCGATTAGTAGGTTTTTACTAAAACAATTAGACCTCTCGCCCTCATGGCCTACGAGTCAATAGCCCATTCGGCCTTCGGCCTCATGGGCTATTGACTCGTAGACCATTCGGACTCGAGGACTAATTGTTAAGCAGTAAAGAACACAATTTAAAGTTATCAAAAAGATGTAAAGAAGAAATCAATACTTGTGGAAGTGTTAATGTTCACAGTGCAGTGCATAGCACAGTTAGTAACAAACAGCCAAAATCCATCAGATTAGTAGGTAAGAAATTTTTAAACCAACTCATAGTGACCTTTGTATTTTTTAGTGGCTAAGTTTCACCATAGAATAATATTGTAGTTCTTTTAAAAATAAGGCTAACAAGAAACATTTGATACCAAAAAATCATGTTTTTATTGGGTTAGGACTTTTGGCATTTCTTTAGTAGATTTTTAACCCCATTTATTTAGTCTATATTTCTTTAACTAATTTATGTTTTTAAAGAAAGAGACTGCCCAGAATGCCTCATATTATGATCATCACTCAAGCGAGAAGTAAATGCATGTTTCTGTGATCCAGCCAATAGACCCTTTTCGAGATGCACAAGCACTTTCAAAAACATTGCAACACAGACATGAAAAAGAGGCATTTTTGGGCAAGATCACGTGCGCTATTGCGGAAAATGCCTGAAAACAGCTGGAAATGTAGCACTTGGCCAAAAAAAATAGATTTTTTGAAAAGGAACAAATGGGTAAAACTCTCAATTCACCCATTCCTTTCTTACAACAACCATTCATTTTGAGAATTTAAACCAGATGCAGTACATAATCAAATTTATTGTAAGAAGAAAAATGGGAAAGTATTACACTGTTAGAATAATGGATAGAAAATTATGGTGCTTTATGAATATTCCTGTAAATACATTTTGTCCAGTAACAAAAGAAATTATTGCTTCATAATGTATTATAAAATCTAAATAACTTGGTGAGTTGTGGATCGTCTCGGGTTTCGGAGTACATTGTAGTCATAATATCTCCACTGCTAAACGAATTATGCTGTGGATAGTTTGTAGATAAACAGTTATTGAAATGTAGATAAGGCACTTGGGTTTTATGGCCTTGGTGAACAAGGTAACTGTGACAGGAACCATTTTGGAACCCTTTGTTTAGCTTCAGTTTTCTTTTTCTTGTAACTTTAACTCATTAAATCAGAAGGAGCATTGATTCCAAGACGACCCGTGCACAATTCAAGAGCAAACCAAAATGTTTTCACCTGAGAAATACGTTTTTCACTTGTTTCCAAAGCCCAAAATGCCCTTTGAGAAAGGACTGGAATTTAACCCTAAACCTAACCAGCCCTAGAATTGATTCCAGTCCTTTATCTGATGAAGAGCAGTTTGGGCTATGGAAACAAGTGTTTACCATTTCACTGACAGTGTTTCTTTGTTCACCAAGGCCTAAAGTTCCAATAGACTTGTAGTGACAAGACTGGGGCTGTGTTCATAACTTACAGACAGTCATCAGTTCTATTTTTCAACAGTTCATTTGAATGGGAAATTTGATTGTAACAACACCGTCGTAGTTAGTACATAAATAGTGAATTGCCAAAAGAAAACAATTAGAAAGTTATCAGTTATACTTACGATGAGGAAGAAAAACTTCCCTTCAACCTTACGCTATGTCTTTACCTTAACTTGTTGACTGTCATAAGAAAAACGTTTTGCCCCATTAGACTCATTCTGAAATGCATGATTGTGAGGCTACTGAGACAATAGCTATTTATAGAGTTTCATGATTCTGTGACATCTATTATCCCTAATGACATACATGCTTACGCCCTAAGCTGGAAATGAGTTAGAACAAAAGAATAGAAATGAGGTCTAAGCTATAAACAAAGATAGCAAATTAAATATGTAAAGATCAAAAAAGCTCATTTAGAACTATAGGCCATTGACTACCATATGAAATAAGATTAGCATGTTAAAGAAAAAAGGACCTTCCATACTACTTCCAGCTTGGAGCACAAGTATGTATTGTCCAAGGTTTTGGCTTTTGTCAACCTAGAAATTGCTGACAAGTATATTTGGATGGATTGTACCCAAAACATGAGGTCACAGAACCATGAAAGTGCCAGTGATAAGTGAATAATGCTGTCAATTAAGCATAAGGGTCAATTATTTTGTCAGAGATTGAATGACTATGCATGTACAATCAATACAGGGCAGGCACCTATTCCTGATCTCATTTTATGGTGGTACTAACCAGCATCAATATGGCTAGGACCTGAGAAAAGGGCTCATGTGTCAGAGTTCCTGCTCAAAAAAGGATGTTACCTTACTCATGCAATGTCTGGATAAACAACTAACTCTGCCCATTGCATGAGTACTGCACAAACATCCCTTCTTCCTGCTCAACAAAGGGGTCAATTCTTGCCACTGGCTGGGAAATCTCCCATGGAGATCAATTACGTGTACAGGCCCTGTTATACCTTGAAAATTTTAGCTGAAACTTGTGTGCAATGGAGAGACAAGTTTCACAAGTTTTCAGTTGCATGAGAAGAACTGTTTTCTACTCATGCATCCGAAACTTGTGTAGCAAACAAGTTTCAGGACAAAATTGTGCCGTGTAACACTCCCAAAAAAAACTTGCCTTGTAATGCCACGGCACACAAGTTTCAGCTAAAGGTTTCAACAAGCAACAGGGCCTAAACTAACAACCAAAAATAGAGCTTGATAAAAGCAAGAATAGTAGTTCAAAGATTATAGTAAAAAATGTAGTTAGTGAGCTATATATATTATATATATATATATGTACCTATACATATAAATATGAAAACATATTATCCTGTAATATATGTGTATTAAGGTCCGAGTATGAGAATTGTGTTACTTGAATCATGCTGTACTGTAATTAATAAAACATACAACGAAATTGATGTATCATGGTGTGTTCTGTTCTGAACTTCCTTTATAACCAGGGCCGAGACTTTCTAAAGATTCAAGGATTAGATGTGCAAACCTGAGATAATAATGAAAATGTGACTATTGTATTTTTTTGTCAGATTCAAGAGGTTGACAGCTTGCATGCAATGTTGCTTACAATAGACCATTTTCGAGATGCGTGAGTGCTTTCAAAAATATTGCAGGTGCAGTCATGATCTTGAGGCATTTTCAGGCAGTCGGTAGCGCACATGATCTTGCCCGAAAATGCTTCTTGTTCATGTCTGCAATGTTGCAAACATTTCCAATACACCGTTTATAATTTATTGTATGTTGATTTTTCAGTATTGATTTTAACAATTTAATTATAAACAAATAATTGGGTAATCAACCAATCATCAGGGTTCAAAAATTAAACATATTCAATTGTCTAAGGGTGCCATAACATAAAAAAGCTGTAGTTTCACCTGTTTACTATTTGCTAAAGTGCATGTGATGTCATAGCCAACTGACTGTGTTGGTTACTTCAGTTCACACAGACTTGGTTGCCCTGGCAGGGCTTCTAAGACCCATGGCAAAGAAGTATTGGAGTGAGATAGTCTCTTACAACCCTGCATGCCACCAATCCATAGACCATATGAAAAAGGGTGTGGTCACAGAGATTCCTTAGTTCATCAGTTATTGAAAACACCATTGCTTTCATTGTTTAGAGTATATCAAAATTAGTAATCTTCAAAAATTTCAGTTTAGTAACATTAAATGATAAAAAGCTACAGCTGTTTGAAGTTAGAAATATTTGTATGGAAACAACAACCAAGAGCCTGTCAAGCTTCGCTTTCATGTTTTTGGTACATTTCAAATGCTTATAACTCTGCAGTGATTTAATATATGACAACATTAACTCTACCAAATTTAGACATGCTCTTTCTTGTAATGAAAATATATTTTTGAATCATTGATTGTTCATGGTGCTCGTTCCCAGTCTTGTTTGTTTGTCATATAGTCTATACAGTATGGTTATCCTAATAGTGCCTCCTCCTATCCCATCCTATTCAGATGATAAAAGAGGCGGTATCACACTTCTCAATGGTTATCACCACCATGCACTCTTGACAACAGACTTAGCACGAGTCAATAAGTCAGATCTTTTTAGATAAGTTTATTAATTTTTCACAAAAACTGCATTTTTAGCATCAGCCCACTAATCACTTGACCTGAACTTTTCTTATGGAAAAAGTGTGTGGTACATTTTTACATACCAAGATTATTCTAGTGTTTCATTTCATAAATGTTGATCAGTAATAATATAATTCAGGTTAATAATTAATATAATTAAATATGCATACAAGAATGAAGATACTCAAACCACATTTAAAGCTTAACTCACTCATGGGCACATGAGTCATCAAAATTCAAAATACCCAGCTAAGACTTCAATTCATATTTTTTTGGCAGCCCACATCTTATACCTATAATATATTACAAGCTAGTATACTATC
This sequence comes from Anthopleura xanthogrammica, assembly GCA_964019055.1. NCBI lineage: Eukaryota > Metazoa > Cnidaria > Anthozoa > Actiniaria > Actiniidae > Anthopleura > Anthopleura xanthogrammica. The sequence goes on along the minus strand of OZ025219.1, from coordinate 6,689,173 downwards.
AATAATATAGTAATAACTAATCTATTTAACTTCAAGCTGTCTATATTTATACTCTTCCTTGGCATTTTTCTTTCTAAATCCCAACAACAAGTAAAACAGCGCAGTTACATCAAGAAAGGCTCCAATAATAACTGCTTCCCAGTACTCCTTGGGATGCAGATAACAGACCACAGATAAACCCATGTAGAGAATAAACTTCTTCCATGTGTCAATAGCTTTGATGAATTTCCAAAGTGTAAATGCACAACTACCTTCCCTGAAAAGAAATGTGTTACTTGTTTATTTTGTAACTAATAGTTGACAGTATACATCTGGATTAATTGGATCTACTTATTTTCTTTCTTTTTTTCTTTCTTTCTTTTTTTCTTTCTTTCTTTTTTTCTTTCTTTCTCCCTCCCTCCCTCCCACTCCTGACCCCCTCCCTCCCTCCCTCCATCCATCCCTGACCCTCCCTCCCTCTCTCCCTAGCTCCTTCCCTCCCTTGTTTCCTTTCTTTCTTTCTTCCTTCCTTCCTTCCTTCCTTTCCTTCTCTTTCTTTTTTCTTTTTTTCTTCTTTCTTTCTTTCTTTCAGTCAGAATTGCTTTCTAAAAAAAGAATAGCTAAAAAGTCTCTCCAGTATCAATAATACACCTTCTGGTGTACAACAATTAAACAGAATATATCACATACCTGCAGAAGGCACATTTATCCAATAAGAATACTACTTCAAGAAATGAAACCACTATTGCACACATTCTGAAAATCAAACAAAACATTTACTAAGCTGATCTATTCTTAGTCATAGGAATAGCAAATTAACTCACAGATCGAATTAGAATCTGGAATTTTAGGCTTTATTGAGAGGAAAACTGGAGAACTTAGAGAAAATCTTAAATCAAGAGAGAAACTCTACTCTTACAACAAACTCTACTCATGTGTGATACCTAGTCAAAGAATCAAACCTTGCTAAATCCCAGATACTAAATACAGTGTAAGAGGTACAGTAAATAATGTGACCGCTAGCACTGATGCTACTGCCGGCACCTTTCATTCCCTGATGATTAAGTGACAGTGTAGACTTGTATGAACCTCGATATCTCCTGGCCTGGATACTCATAAAAATTAACTTTTTTTTTTATCAAAACTTACAGAAGATAAACAGCAATTCTTTTATCTGGTTTGTCAGTAAATATTACACCAACCCACCACATGGCTGAAATAAAAACAAAACTTTCATTAATCATATTTACCACATCTGCAATAAACTATAAATTAATTAAGTTAAGCCACACTATTAAAGTACCTCACACTCAGTTTCATAAATCTGTGACCCTGCTAAAGTTCTAGATTTCTGGTTTAGGCTTCAGCCAATAAAGTTGGTTCAATAATCTGAGCTAATTTATTCCAATCTAAGTAATTTTAAACGATCTGTGATAAGCCTGGTTTCCATATGCCTGAGTGACATGCCTGCAATACCACTGTTGGAACTGCAGTACATGTACCTCATGCCACTCCAATGATGAAAACAATTTGTCATCAGCATCATAGACTGTCCAGGTTTGTTGCTGGCATGCCTACGAAAGTTGAGTTAAGTTCCAAGTCTTGATAACAGCATTTCAGTGGTGGAATGGTGTACCAGGTGTTACCTGTGGGGGTATCGCAGGCTTGCCCCCGACATATCACATATGGAAACCAGGCTGTTCAACCGTTCCCATTGTAAGACTAGATGGCAAGACTGATGGCAATACTTTTGATAAACGTTGTTGATAAACAGTGTACATGTAATGTGCCATCCAAATGGCCAACATGTGCTGCAGTTTGCTTTAATTGTTTATAAGCTATTCCTTTCCTTGTTGGCTTCATTTTATACATGGATATTATTGGATAATTAATGTCATACGAAGTGTTTACATGTTTCTTAGAAAATTGTATTTTTCAAAAGATGGACTTCAGACGGAAGGAAACAGCTGATATCGTTAATAATTTACCAAGATCAAGTCTTTCTATACAAGTCTTTTTGTTTAACCACATGATTCCCAAACAAACATAATCTTTATCGCATGCATTGAGCAACACTGTTTCATTGTATTTTGTTTTGAAATTAGCCTTTTATATCGTTTATTTCATGATTAAGCTTATTTTTTATGTGTTTTTGTTACCTATTGATGTGAAGATTCCAACGATGTGGGTGATAGTTGTGAAGTGGCGGCAAAAGCACGATCTATCTATCTCTTCCCCGCTCGGCATCATGAAACCACACACTTGAGGAAAACCACTAATGTATGTATGTAGCCATCAGGTTAGAAAACAGACGAAAAACTGCAGGAACAATAGATAAAAAACAACGTTTGACACGTTTGCTTGATGAGTTCCCTTTCCACCAGGCGTTACTGGCTTATGGTGTTCAGTCTCTCTCGCGTTCTCAACACAGGTAGACCAACAAATTTGGTTTTGTCCCTACCTCGCTTGCCTTTCCTTTTCTTTGCATTGCTTTCGTTTATTTTCGTTTCCTTTCGGTTTTGTTTTTTTCTTTTCTTTCTGTTCTTTTTCTTTAATTTCTTTAATTTTCATTTTATCTAAATTTGGCTCCCTATCATGATCATTTTCCTCATTCATCATCTGATTTGAACCAATCATGACAGAGACATGTTATTTTCTAGCCAACCATATCAAGGAATCCATTTGAGTGTTGAACTGCCGCATTTTGTTTGGCAAAGCCACCACAGACCCCGCCACACACATGAAATAAAAAACGTTTTTGGAGATTTTCGGGTCCAACTTTAGCGTAAGTAAATGCTCAAGTAAGTTAAAGATGTTTCTGCGAAAAACAGTTAGGAAACTGAGATATATAACATTTCCATGCATTTTCTTATGCTTATGCTCATGCTTGTGCTTATGCTTACATTGTGCCGGTTCACTCTTGTATTTTTTATACATAAGTCTGCAGTTTTTTTTATCAGCGGAAAAGAAAGTGCAAATACACATGCGCGAAATGCAAATGCGCAGTAGCTGTTTAATGCTTATGCTTATGTTGTGCCGGTTCCCACTTACAATAATTGTCAAGTGTCTGAAGCATAAGCATTAGCATAAAGTCTACAGTAGTTTTGTCAGCGGAAAATAAATCAAAGTGCAAATATGCATGCGCGAGATGCAAATGTGCCTGCGCTGTAGCTGTTTTTCACACTTACAATTCTTATCCTTATGTTTATGCTGGCATGTGCCTATGTCAGCCTTAAGCTTGCTAAATTACCATAAATATCATGTCCAAATCCTTTCCCAAAATACTTTTCCCTCTTATGAGTTACTTTCGATTATTTCAAGTGATGTCAAAGCAATAATTTGTTTTGTCCTCAACATTGTAGGTTGAAAAAAGTTAAATCACCAAACAAACAATTATCTTTACATTCATCAAATGTTGTAGGTCCAGAAATTCAACAGGTTTGTCTATACGTAAGTTCCTTGATTCCTCTTCAGCTAGTGCATTATATATATAGAACTCAGTATCTGATCGCTTTTGTTAAGCAGAAGTTGCCACTCGTAAGCGAGTTTCTTAAATGTCTCTTTCGTCCCATAAATTATTTTTGGAGTGGCCCAGAAGATCCACAAACTGATTCTTCAAATGTTTTTACTGAAGTTTACAGTTATTTATTTTTCCTAAACACTTTAAATTTAGGAAAAGCGACGATTTTCCAACCAGACAAAAATGGCGCGCGGACAGCTGTTGACTGCTAATAATATGAAGGTTTATACAGTGTCCTAGCAGAGCGAATTTTAAAAATTGTTGGTCATCAGTTGATAAAGCAAAATATAAAAACATACAAAATCATAATGATTAAAAATAGTTCTTATTAACCTCGTCTGCTCGCTCCGAAACATAAGCTATGGACCGAGTTTTTTTCCACTGCCTTGTGACCCAAGTGCGTGTGTAGCTCGACTGTGGGTGATGTGATTCGGCGCAACATTCGGAAAGGCCAAGGCTGTTATATATTACGTGCGCAAGTACGCGTTTACGCTTTTTAGTTCACAGTTTATCATAATTTCCTATCTTTGACGGCGATTCACAGTGTAGGTATATGATTTCAAATAAATGCCTTACTGGATCAGAAGCAAAGTAGATAAAAATCATCTGTTTGAGCTAAAAGAACAATGTAAGCATTGGCTTTTAAATTTATGGTCTAATTTTATTTCCCAGGGAATATGCGGCATTCAAAATGCGGGAATTTACAAAAAAAGCGCGGAAAGTTACGTTAACAGTGAAACATCTCCATCGAATCACCGACTCACAAAAGGAAGAAGAATATAAAGTTCAAGGCCAAAATCATCTTATCTCTAAAGATCAAGACTATAAGAGAATTAATTAAACCAACTGTACGTGTAAACCACACCGGCTGAAATGTCGTTCTAAGGATTGCACCCCTTTCTATATAATGATAATAGTTAATAGTTAACAACTAATGATTCTACTTCAGATTAGAATACATATCTCAAGAACCTTAAAAAAATGTTTTTACAAAGGAATGTGCAAAGCATTGAACACTCAGAATGAATTAAAAATAACGTTCCTAAGAAATAAGTTTACTCACAACTGAAATATTTTCTCTGCAAAAAATTATACAATGGTTGCAAATTACTAACAGAAAAAACTTGATAAAAAATACATATATACCTCTGGTTTCATTAGCCAATCAGAATTAAGCAGAGCCAAAGTCATTCATGCATCAGTGTTCTCATGATTGGCTAATCCAAAGAAACCTCCCAATGTTGAATAAAAATATACAGTCAATTACAACAAAGCTGCAAGTCATTTGAATGTAGCTCGAGCATCTTAACTGCTGAAGGAAAAGAATGTTGCGAGACTAGCAAAAATGGCCTATTGGAAATTCTTGTGTATCGTTGTATATGTTGCTCTTCTGGCCAACATTTGCAGCACACAACAGCAAGGTAGATGTATTAAAAAAAATTCCTGTTTACATATAGTTATTTCCATTCTCTTCGGATGAGAAGCAATGGGATTTTAGCAGTATACTTCCATACGAATGGCTTTTCATTCATCAGTTAGAACTAATAATAAATTAAAGTTGAGCCATATCAGTTTGAAATTAGCAGGGGAACGCGTACGAGACTTAGATAAATAAATCTAAAAAGCAAAGGAGAGGCCCCGTATAATCGTCATATATGAGATTTCCAAGGATTTCTGATTCCCTATCTTTCTTTTTTTTTAAAGGAGCACTGCAGAAAGGCAAAGTACAGTTACCTGTCTCTCATCAAAATAGTATACAATGTCGCTCAATAACCTTCCCAACAACC